>CM046035.1:24815431-25136145 GCA_025215565.1 Flaveria ramosissima
ATTATGCGCAAACCAACGAAAACCAACAAAAACCATGGAATCTAGTTTGCATAATTCATATGTTTTTTTAAATGTCAAAAGGTTATCTAATATTTTTTTTACATATATGGTGAACATAAATATCAGAATGAAGAGTATTACATATACATGACATTGTGTCCAATGAAAAATTGTTAGGTATACGTAACCTATTTGTGATGTATGTGTAAAGCTATTTTATGGTTTTTATTTTTTATCCATACCCCTATCTTTATATATGCATATACATATAGATAGAGTAGTGATAAAAATTCAATAATAATGTGATTGGTTTCATGGTTTTCCTCTAGTTTTCACATAAGTATGTGGTTTCTTAGGATCCCTGCTACATATACATATACATATACATATACATATACATATACATATACATATACATATATATATATATATATATATATATTATATATTATATTATATATATATACCACACACCACACACACTATATACATATATATATATATATATATATATATATATATCTCTATATATAGATATATCTATATATCTATATCTATCTCTATATATCATATCTCTCTCTCTCTCTATATATCTCTCTCCTATCTATCTCTCTCTATCTATCTGGAGGGTTCAAATGAGAACCATCTTTTTTGTGAGAACTCTAGAAACCAATCTCAGCCCCTCATTTTTATCACATGCCAATCACATGTCATTTTCCTCATTTTTTTAAACGTTCATAACTTTTTTTTTCTCGACACGTCATTTTTTCAAAAAAACTTTCACCATAAAATTCAGTATTTTTTTATTTTTTTTACAACCCTAAATATTGATATACTTTTCTAAAAAAAATCATAAATCCTTATTTACATATGTGTAAATCCAGTTATACACATGTGTAGCACTGAATTTACACATGTGTAAATCCGATATTACACATGTGTAAAACGAATTTCGTTAAAAAAACGGAATTTTTTTTATTTTTTGTAAATTTTTTTTTATTTTTTTATGAAAGAGGGAAAGTAGGGAACATTTTTGTGTTTTTCTTTTTTTTTATTTTTATGTTCTTTTTGATTTCTAAATTTTTTTAAATATGATTTTTTTTAATTACAATTTGCCATTGAGAACTAGTGGTTAACATTGGTTCCTAGACTTCTCATAAAAAACTAGTTCTCATTTGATCCCTCCCCTATATATATATATATATATATATATATATATATATATATATGTATATAATATTATATATATAATATATAATGTAGATATATACATATATATAATATATACATATATATGTATATATATCATATATATATATACATATATATGTATCTTATCATATATATATATACATATCATATGTATCTCTATACCTCTCTAATCTGTCTCTCTCTCTGTCTCCTCTCTCTCTCTCCTCCTCCTCTCCCTCTCTCTGCTCTCTCTCCCTCTCTCTCTCTCTGTCTCTCTCTCTGTATCCTCCTCTCTCTCTCTCCCTCTCTCTCTCTCTCTCTCTCCTCTCTCTCTCTCTCTCTCTACTCTCCCTCTCCCTCTCCTCTCTCCCTCTCCCTCTCTCTTCTCTCTCTCTCTCTCTCCCTCTCCCTCTCTCTCTCCTCTCTCTCTCTCTCTCCTCTCTCTCTCTCTCTATCATATCTCGTTTTTGTTTCTCCCTTGTTATGTCTCTGTTTTTTATGAACCCGGTGCCGCCGGTATTCCTAAAGCAAGTCCCAATAAGTTTCTTTTAGTTTTGCAAGACTTTGATGGCCGGATGGGAGGGGTATGCAACATACAATTGTAGGTTTGAAGCGAGAAAGAGAGGTTATGGGTTCAACCCATCATCCAAATTTATGCTGATTGACTCCATTTTACTAGCTTCAATTATTAGTAACTAATGAACTGCTTAGTAAGTACCTTACTTTCTTATTTGGGATTATTGATTTGGTATTTTATAATTTTTGCTTGTTTTTTTTCTTTCTCAAATCAGCTCACTATTTTTTTTGTTTATGGTGGATTATAAACAAGAAGTTTAAAATTGGTATTCTCCTTAAGGTTGAGATGGTGTAGTATGAATGAGTTTCTAAGATTTATATACAATTTTATTTCTCTGAAAATGATATGATTGCAAACACAATTACAAGTACATTCATACTCTTGAAACTTTCTCATAAATGTATAAACACAAATTTTTATATGATATTTTGTGTCTTATTGGTAACGTTACTATTTTGATCTAAAATGAGTATTTTACCCCGTCTGTTTGATATAGCAACATACAATTGTTCATAAGTAAAAACTGGTTCTTTTAAACACAAGCCAAATCTTATCAATGATTGTCCCTAGCTCTTGTTAATCGTTATTGCAAACAAACAATAAGTGGAAATTTTCTCTAGAATTCGAAAGGGATTTTCCAATCCGATGACACAAGTTTAATTTTTGAAAAAAAAGAATATTACTTTCAAATATTATCTCTACTTCAATAACCTGTTTCCCAAGAGATAAAACTTGTAGTCGAGTACCATTGCATAGACCATTTTTGCCGATCAATATTACGTATAAGCATGGCGGGAACCCCAACTTTCAAGGGTAACACGTGATTCTCAATCTGGATATTTTCAGACCATTTAAAACATCAGGTTAGTACAATTTTTCTTGTAATCAAACATTAAAATATTATGTTTGACATATGTAACCCGAACTAAGATACTCTTTCTCATCACCGAGGAAAATTGAAAGCAAATGATCATTAATTTAAAGAACAACCACATTATTTGGTGTGAGGATTGCATTCTAATAAAAATACTCATTGTCTTTGTAGTTCTCTAACATGGATGGGTAAACACAATGAATCAAACTTGATAAAGGATCGATTGAGTCATTGATGAGAAGTTTATTAGTTATATAAATAGTTGCGTTACCATTGTTCTAACCACCAGCATTACCCTCTCCTATATCAAGAAGCCATCTAGGAAAATTTTCAATCCCTTCATTGTCAACAGCTTGTCCCCCGGTTTTGTGTTTTATATTTTTTGTTAGAGTTATTAACTTGCTTTTATTCTTAATGTATGATGAGCTTAATGATGCATTAACAATTTCTTGTCGTCCACCATTTGGAACATTATGTAAATTTATCTAAAATCACCATAAAAAACAATCACTTCACCACTAAATGGCAAAACTGAATTCATAGAAGTACCTGAATTGAATATATCATTCATGGTCCTATCTAATGCTTCAAATACATGCTTGTGAGTAATCAATGCTTCGTCCTAAATGTTCAATTTTGTTTGCTTCAATAGATGAGTAACTTTACTGTTTTTTTATGCGGTAAACTCTTCGTTTACATTTAAAGGAATATGGAATCATGAGTGTGTAGTACGACCTCAAGTAAGCAACAAAGATGTGATTCCGCATGATGCTACATTTAACACAACCTCGTCTTTAGATCTTATTGCTGCCGTCAATGTCTTTCATAAAAATTATTACACCCTCAATATCGATGAACGGGGTTTTACTGTTAGGCATGTGACAAACTCGAATCTCTGTCATTAGTTACACCAAACAAAACATCTATTACATTTTCATTTTCATAAAATTTTCCATTTAGCAAACCATTATCCAAATTCATGTTTAGCTATTAATAACACAAAAGCGAATTAGTAAGAAATCCTTAAAACAGTAATGTGCAAATGCATGCGCCCCAAATAAGATTTGATTAGTAAATCATAAATCATAGTTTTAAAAGTCACGGCATCCATTAATCCAATGTTGTGCTCCTACCAACACAAATACCCTTAATAACTAAGACAAACAAGCTAAAGTAACAATACAGGGTTGATGAGTTAACAGATGTATAACGTAGGCAAAATGATTTAGAAACAGATATAGTAAAAAATCATATCATTGCAGATAGCTAATTTGCGTTGCATATCACTAACTGTATAAAATTTGCAACTGAAGCTGACATGAAAATTTAAGTATGCCTTGGTCGTGGTTACCAAACCAAGGTAACAGTAGTTAGGTCAATTTAACACAAATTTGATATCCAGTCATGCTAGCGTGACTAGCCCAGGTGGGGTTTGTCAAACCCAGTAGTAATACTGACAAATTAACTCGCTAATATCACAAAATTAACGGTTCGAAAGGGAAAGCATGGAATTAAATGGTAATAACACTGGTTCACATGTGATCATACAATCTTACCGAATCTAAAGAAATATGTTTAAAGCATGTTCTCTTTCTAAAAAGAGAGTAGTGTAGAAGTAGGAGAGCGAGTGCGCGATCGCGAGGAGAAACCGAGAGGATTGTGTGACCGGGAGAGAGTCCGAGAGAGAGAGAGTTCCTGCACTAGGGTTTCATGAGGGAGGGGTTCTCGAGAGATGGAGTGATAAAGAGTTGAGGGAGGGGAGAATTAGGGTTGCAAGGTGAAAGATGTTGATTTGGGGGGGGGGGGGGAGGGTAGAGAGAGATATAGTAGACCATGAAATAGTGAGGGATATGGGATGGTTAGATGATTAGATTTTCTTATTATAATATATATTAATCACAATGGTCGGTGCCTACATGAGAGAAATAGTGTTTTATGTTTTGGCCACAGATCTTTTCTCCTTACATATTCAGCCCCTACTTTTAACTATGACACCTTGCTTTTTTTAGATACACGTGTATGGGACTATGGGTTCCCAACTTTTCCTCATGCCACGTGTCTTTTCTGTACAACAAATGAACAAAATGATGTTGAGAGAGAAAGAGGAGATGCAGTCAAGAGGCTTCTTTTTCATCAAATTCAATCTTCAACAACCTTTCGGTGAGTTAATTTAATCTATAACAATCTTCCGGTGACTTAACATCGTTGATCGATCTGTGGTTCTAGGTTTGAAGATGTCAATAATGGCGATAAAAGATTCTGGTCGGCCGACTGTGTAAAATCGTCAATCGGATTATGTGGGTTTAACGACCGCTGAGCTTGGTTTTCTAGGTCTAAAAAATTACCTGAATTCACCTTGAGTGGCGGCTTCATATGCAGTCTCCTTATCATCTTCCTCTTTGGTAGTTAGATAAACAACACTAATCCTCAGTTTTAGTGGTGTTTTCGTTTTCTTGATTTCTTTCCCGTGATGGGTTTCTTTTGCATTTATTCATTTCTGATGTTTAAAATCTCTCATGAAGATGCAGGTAAAGAAAACTTCTTGCATTGCTGATTTGATTTCCAAACTTTATCTGTTTTAATCACTTAGAGATATCCGGTTCAATGTGCATGTGCCTCATAATTCGGTCCAATTTCTTTAACTAAGAGATTAGAGGTTCAAATTTCATTTCATTATGTCTTGCAATTGTTTATCTTTATGTTATATTTCCTATAAAGATTTGTGTATCAAAATTGAGCATATAATCCCTAATATTTTAAATGACTGTTTGTTTCTTAGTAGATTTTAGCTTCAGTTGGTAGCATGAATCAAGATGAATGCATGTGTATGTTTCTTACTCCTGAAATTTGGAATTATAGTAAACATACTAACCTGTTTATGATCAAAAAATACTAATGTAATAAATTTTTAGTTTTATTCAGGTGAGAAAACCAAAATACGAATGGCTGCCATCGTGTACTTTAAATTCAAAAGAATTTGAAGGTTCGTCTTCTATTAGATACATATAAAACTAATTATTTTGATGAATGACCCTAAAACACTATTTTTTTATAATGCAAATTATGGGTTAGGCGAATGCAACTTTCGCTCTGTTGGTTCTTTTAGTCCTTTAACCCAAAAGATGCAACTTTCACTTGGTTTCAAGTAATTCTAGCTTTTTAAAACCATTAGCACTTTCATTTGGTTTCTAGGTAGATTTTTATAACTGTTTACAAACCAGTTTTGCTTTTGGTAGAAAATTTGAAGATTTGTACTTGCAATTTGTGAGTTGGTTCTTCAAGAGTGCTGCGACCGATCGCTGATTAAAGGTTGGTCAATCTATCAATGTACAAAGATGATTTGTTGGTAAAAGGCTTCAAGACATGAAACGATATTATGCAGCTGGAAATGATAATCTTTGAACTTTGAAGTATATCACTGAACTTTTAAGCTTATCACTCAACTTTACAAACTATATGTTTACAACATGAGAGTGACAAGTAGTCTAAATTTGTTTGAAACTTTTTGTTAACTTGCATTGCACCTCTGACATACATAACCATTAGCAATCAATTATTTCATAAAACTTAAATTAAGATCAAGTATACCATGGTATATGGTTTGACTAACTACATTTGTATGCAACCTTAGTCAACAACCTCATTTTAACTTTAAACAAAAAGAAAAAATACGAGTCTCGTGCGGCAACGCGCACGGCAACCTTCTAGTTATTATTATTATTATTATTATTATTATTATTATTATTATTATTATTATTATTATTATTATTATTATTATTATTGTTGTTGTTTTTCTTTATTTATATAAATTTTAGTATTTACTAATATTTAGCAAACACTAATTGTGACAACAAATACATTATTATGTAAAACTAAGTTGATTGCGTTAACCTTAAAACACGGGGTTAAGGTTCTTCAAATATTCTAATTGGATTTCAAAACTTGACTTTTGATTCAATTCGAGTTGAAAATCATTGATTCGAAAATTCGATTCGAAATCTACATATCAAATTCAAATCGAATTAGGAATTTGTTATTTCCGATTCTATTCGAAATTCGAATTAGAAATACATACACTTACGTTTATTTAGTTTATATATTAGTTTATATATATGTACATGAGAAATAATAATTAAAAGTTAAAAAAATATAATCTGTAATTTTAGATCATAATTGGTACCTTTTGACTTATTTAAAACCTTTAATATTTTGTATGTTATATTTGTTTATTTTGAGCATTTAAAATTTATCTGTTAATAGAATTTTGTAAATATTATTTCATTAGTTATTTTTCTACTAAATACGAATCGAATAAGTTCAAATTCGATTTCGAATTTAAATTTTTTCTCAGATACGAATCGAATTTGAATCATGTTTGAAAATTTCTAATTCGAGTCTATACGAATTCAACTTATCTTTCTCGAATTCAAATCCTATTTGAATATTTGAAAATTCGAATTATTCAATTCGATTACTCGAATTCGATTTGATCCGATACGATTAACACGCTTACATGGGGGTTAAATCATCCCTTGTTAAAAGAATTTTCATTCTGAAAATTTAAACGCAGGGACAAAAATCTGGAAATACACAAAGAAGAATAATTGAGAATTTTAATAATAATCTTGAAAGAGAGATTCTTAATAATTTCATGAAGGGTTGTCACATCACCCCTTATTGAAAGAAATTTCTCCATGAAATTTAAAATACGTTAAGATGTTGATGCCTGATCATTGAACAAATGCAGATACTTGTTCATCATTTGATCTTCGCATTCACTTGTAAATTTTGGTCTACGTTCTAAATTCCATCTAACACGTACGATGGGGATTTTACTATGCAATAGAGCTTTGATTTCTCAATCCGTTATCTCCACGGGTTCCTCAACGAAGTGGAGTTCCTTATCAGTTTATAATTCCTCAACGGAACAAAAGTGATTTATCAGCTAAGCACTTTTTCAGATGTGCTAAATAAAAGAAGTTCTACACTCCGTTAGGAGCCTCTGGTAAATCCAGCTGATAAGCAATTGGATTGATCCTTTTAACTATCACGAAAGGTCAAAGATATCTCAGATTCAGCTTGCCATGTTTCCCAAAACCTATCATGATTTTCAAGGCGACACTTTCAGCAACACTTTATCACCCACTTGAAATTCCAAGGGTTTTTTTTTTTTTCTGTTAGCAAAGCTTTTCTATCGATCTTGAGCTACAACAATATGGTTACGAATCTGAGAAATCTTAACAGTGGTTTCACGGATAAGTTCTAGGCCTCTTAATTGACTATCACTGATTTTTGTCTAACAGAGAGGTGATCTACACTTTCAACCATAAAGTGCTTCAAATGGTGCAACTTCGATGCTCGTGTGGTAACTGTCATTATAAGAGAACTCAACTAAGGGTAGATAAGTTACCCAACTATTTCTAAAATCTATAAAGTACGCTCTAAGCATATCTTCTAGAGTTTGGATTGTGCGTTCGGTTTGACCATCAGTCTACGTATGATAGGTTGTGCTCGTATCCAATTGTGTGCCTAGGGATTTCTACAATAATTGTTAAAAATGAGAAGTGAATCACGCATGGCTATCAGAGATGATAGAATTGAAAGAAATTTCTCCTCGAAATTTAAAATTACGTTACATCTAATCTTTGCGTTCACTAGTAAATTTTGGTCCATGCTTTGAATTCCATCTCATGCATGATGGGGATTATACTATGCTTTAGAGTCTTTATTTCCTGATCCATTATCCACTTTGGTTCCTCAATGAATTGGAGTTCCTTATCAATTTCCAATTCTGTAAACAAAACGATAAGTGATTCATCGACTAAACACTTTTTCAGATTTGATACATGAAAGACGTTGTACACACCGTAAGGTGCCTCTGATAAATCCAGCTAATAAGCCACTGGACCGATCCTCTTCACTATTACAAAAGGTCAAACATATCTAGGATTCAGCTTGCCACGTTTCCCAAAATGTATTACGCCTTTCCAAGGTGACACTTTTAGCGACACTTTATCACACACTTGAAATTCCAAGGGTTTTCTTTTTTTGTTAACATAGCTTTTCTGTCGATCTTGAGCTACAGTCATATGATTACGAATCTGAACAATCTTCTCAGTGGTTTCATGAATAAGTTCTGACGCTCTCAACTAACTGTCGCTGACTTCTGTCCAACAGAGATGTGATCTACACTTTCTACCATAAAATGTTTCAAATGATGCATCTTTGATGCTTGTGTGGTAACTGTTATTATAAGAGAACTCAATTAAGTGTCTATGAGTTACCCAAGTATTTCCAAAATCTATAACATATGCTCTAAGCACATCTTCTAGAGTTTGGATTGTGTGTTCGGTTTGACCCCATCAGTCTATGTATGATAGGCGGTGCTCATATCCAATTGCGAGCCTAGGCATTTCTGCAGTGTTGTCAAAAATGAGAAGTGAATCGCGCATCGTGATCAGAGTTGATAGAGAGCGGCACACCATGCAAGGAAATAATTTCTTTTAAATAAATATACGCCAATTTATCCATCTTGAAGTTCTCACGGATGGCTAAGAAATGTGTTGATTTTGTTGAGTGATTCACTATCACCCGGATAATGTCATTCCCACTTTGAGATTGGTGTAACTTGATGACAAAGTCGACCGATATGTTCTCCCATTTCCACATCGGGATGTACAATTGTTGACGTACTCCTAATGGTTTCTAATCTTCCACCTTGACTTTTGAATATGTCAAGCATTTTGACACATAGGTAGAAATATCTGCCTTCATGTTAGGCTTCCCATAAATAATTTTAGATCATGGTACACTTTATTAAATCCTGGATGTACTAAATACCGTGACTTGTTTGCTTCGTCATGATAGCGAATATCATCCGATCGTTCATCAAACAACTTTTACACACCTATGAGGGATTCCAATATAATGTTCTTTGCCTTCATAGCTTCCATCTAAGCATTCTTGATCTATGCTGGTAAGTTTGAATGTAAAGTGAGCTGTAAGGGACAAACACAACATGGTTTAAGGACTTCCTTTCTCATGAGGGCGTCAACTACCACATTATATAATACTTGATGGCACAATCATATTCATTTGGTAACTATAGCCATCTCCTCTGTCGTATATTAAATTGTTTCTAATCATAGATGTTTTGCAGGCTTTCATGATCTATACAGATTCTACATTTAGTTCCATATAAGTAATGCCTCCATATCTTGAGCGTGAATACCACAGCTCCTAACTCTAGATCATGAGTTGTGTAATCCTTTCCATGCACTTTAAGTTGCCTGGATATGTAAGCTATTACTTTCTTGTGTTACATCAGCATACAACCCAGACCTTGAATTGATTCATCATATTATACTACGAAATACTTTGTTCGTTCTAGTAAGGATAGGATAGGTGAACTGCCAAGTTGATCTTTAAGTGCTTGGAAATCTCTTTCTTCACTTTAGCCCCATTAATAGATGGAACCCTTATGAGTTAGAGCAGTTAGAGGATGTGCGATCTTTGAAAATGCCCCAATAAATCACCGATAATAACCTGTTAATCTCAGAAATTGTCGTACCTCCATGGGTGTCATTGGTGCAGAACAATTCTTAACCACCCTGATCTTTGATGGATCAACATGAATCCTATTTTCATTGACCACATGTCAAGAAACTACATTTCTCCCATCAAGAAGTCACACTTGGAGTATTTTGCATGCAGTTGCTTCTATTTAAATAGTTCCAATATAAGGTGTATATGTTCCTCCTTGTTCTTGGAGTATATCAAGATATCATCAACGAAGACGATTACAAACTTGTCCAAATAGGGTTTGCAGACATGGTTCATGAGGACCATAAAGACTGCAAGAGCATTGGTCAAACCAAATGGCATTACCGCAAACTCGAAATGACCATACCGAGTTCGAAAAGTTGTCTTTGATGTATCCTCTTCTCAAACCCTAAGCTAGTGATATCCATACCCTAAGTCAAACATCATGATAAATCCACCCTTGAAGCTGGTCAAACATATCATCTATGCACGGGAGAGGATAAATATTTTTTTTATCGTAACATTATTCAATTCCCAATAGTCGGTACACATGCGGAAAATTTTGTCTTTCTTTTTAATGAATAGCATAGGTACTCCCCATGGAGATAAACGTGGACGTATGAAGCCATTGTATAAGAATTTCTGCAACTACTTAGATAATTCATGTAGCTCCAGGTGCGAGTTCAATTTGAAACTCCACTTACCAATGCGGTGGAAGGTTGGGCAAGTACTCGGGAAACCCTTTTGCAAACTCACTGTAACAGGAATGTCTTCAACTCAGTTTTCTTCTGTAGTTTCTCCATTACAAGAGCCAAGATTATGGGATGTCCTTTTCGCAAACACTTCTAGGCCTTCATGTAAGGGATTATACCAAACACTGCACCACTCTTATCACCGTCTATAGTAAGTATTTCCCCACTAGGGAGAGGAACTTTGATAAGTTTCTCTCGGAAAAAGATTTTTGGTTGGTTCCTTGACAACCAATCCATGTCGGTAACCACATCAAAGCTACCCAGAGTGACTGATATGAGATCAATGTCAAATTGGTAACCAGACAAGACTATCTTAAAATCATTAAACATTTAAGAAGCTTCCATCATCTTAGCATCATCTATCTCTCTGGTATTTTTTGAATCTAAGCTTGTGGGTGTAACATCTAGCCAGACGCTCCTGATATGCAGGTCAACTTATCTGTGGTACTAAACCACAGATGTATCTTCCTATCATTTTAGTTTCTGGTGTAACTAGGTGTGGCACTAATCTAGATAATTCATTATACCAATCTGTATACTCCTGATGTGCAGCACCCTTCATTTCTAGTGATAAGAATTTTGTTTATATCCCTCCTATTTTATTATAGGGGCAGTATTTCTCAATCACTAGTTTTTTTAAATTCTTCCCAACTTAACATATTCATGACATCCCTACCTTTAGTTTGAATTTCCATCTTCCACCATGACTGTGCTTCTCCCTTCAGTGAATGCGAAGCAAACATGGTCTTATAATTATCAGCACACTCGCTGATATCTAAAACCGACTCCATTTCTTCTAACCAACGCAAAGCTTTTACTGCTCCTCATTTTCCATTAAAGTCTTGGGGTTAACAAGACATAAAAGCCTTGTAAGAACATCCTTTTTTAACTCTGTCTCTGACTTCTTCCTTGGAACCTTCCATCTTAGTAGTGTTGCCTGATTCTTCATTCCGAGTTGGAACACTACCCATATGGAGATTGTGTTGGAGTTGAGCTACTAGCGTATGTATTGCTGCTTCCAATTGTTGAGACACTGGTTGAGAAATCCTTTCGTTCTCACTAGTAATGTCATTTGTTGGTGGAGTTTCTTCTCCCAGTCTGGTTCTTGGGTGTCCAACGCGTCTTGTTCTTTGTACAGGTTGAGTATCTCTTCTTGGCGGCATATTTAGCTGCATATTAATTATATTATTATCACACTAAAATTTTTATTCAATTTAGAATATAAGGGGATAGGCATAACAAAACACTTTATTCAATATAGAGATATAGAGATAGATAGAGATATAGATATATATATATATATATATGTATATATGTATATTATATGTATGTATGTATATATATATATATATATATATATATATATATATATATATATATATATATATTTATATATTAAAACATTTCAGACAGTAAATTAAAGTTTCCTATAATTCTTATTTTCCCAAATCCAATTCCACATCTTGGTGAAGGTATGTTGGTTTCCTTCCTTCATCTCTTTAATGTCTACTTGAACCATTCCGATTTCTCATTGTATCCTCTTAACCTTCTTGAGGATCTGGTTGGTTGTTCTTATCTGTCTGGCCTTCATCCAACCTCTGTCTCTTTAATCCTCTTTCTTCAACTTTAGATGCAACAGATTGCACTACGGGTGTTAGGCCTGATGTTGAGGGAAGAATTTTTGGATTTTTATTTCCTGTTTCCTAAATTTTCTTAATCAGGAATTTCTTACCACTTCATACACTTTTCCTAGGGGTCTCAATTGTATGGCCCCTAATGGTCACTGGTGCACATCGGATGAAAAATTTTGGCTTGGTATTGGTTCTATCCTCGAGTTGGGATACTTCTATGTTATCCTATGGCTCTATTTCTAGTGTTGTTTCTTTATAATTGCTATGATCCAAAATCAGTTTTATTATAGTAACTATCAGAATTACTAGTACTCATACTGGAAAAATTCTTACAAAATTTTAGATCATGATATCACAAATACCAATCAAATAGTTTCACACAATCTCATATTTTCACATTGATCACATATACTTCATATAGGATTCTCATTATTGTCTAAGTATAGACACCTTGTCATGAAATCACATAAATAAATATATTTTTCAAATATAATTTAAGTCATGCTGAAAATTGTCATCATACGAGCTTATGGTTATAGTCTAGGCATTTACTAATAATACCTAATTCTCTATAACCAATGCCTCTGATACCAATTTGTCACATCCCGCCGAAAGCGTGAAATGCTTGGGTGTGACTTGTTAGTTCAAAACGCATTGATTATCATGCCATACAATCATAACAATAATTTAAACATTAATTTCATTAGTTAATATAAGTATAGGATTACATGATACAAAATTTAGTCTAACATACTATACTTATACATTTGTAATCCTAATCAAAAGCATATCTTAAACATATCATATATCTTTAGCTAGTAGTGAACGTGAACGTCCACGTAAAGGCTGAGGTCAAACATATCAATAGTCAACCAAACGCGCAACTTCCCTAAGTAGCATTGCCGATCATTATACATGTTGAAGGAATACACGAGATTATAATACATTTTGCTGACCTGAAAAAACATACTCAAAACAATCAACAAACAGTTGGTGAAACATAGGATTAATCGATACAAATTATTTTGAATTGATGCAATACATTCAAACTCACAACCAAAGCTACACACATGTCAAGTGATTCATAATTGTCAAATACAAATCACACAATCAAAGAATATAACGCCGTTGCCCTCATATCAACATATGCAGGTTGACATTTCCTAAGTAGCGCTACCTATATTATTTGACAGTTCCACATCCGAATTAATGGTTGTGTCAATATGACAATAACAAATCAAACATTCTCAAAAATGCATTCAATTCAACACAAAACAGTATGCCTTTTCTCCCAAAAATTATAAATAAAAAGGGGCTATGTTACGTACATTAATTGCAGCCAACAAGTCAAATAACTCATATAAGATAATTATTTGTTAGAACAAAACTAATTTTTTAAAATTTCCAGCATTTAAATCACAAAAATTGCCAAAATTCCAGTTCGATATCTTCTGTCATTCAAAAATCACCAAATTTACTAGACTAAACATTCTAAAATCCATATTCTCTCACCAAATTTCAGTTTAATAACTCAAAACAGGAAAAATTTCTAGAATTTTTACAAATTTAACATTAATTTGCAGAAATAGTTGAACATATATAAAATTTCCAAAATATATTATATAATGTTCTATTCTTGATATTATATTTTATGTAAATTTTCTATAATTTATCTCATTGTCTTGCTATTTTTTTCAATTTTCTATTTACAGAATATTCTAAAATATAAAACTCAATCATACATGCGAATTAAGTCATGAAATTTATTCAATAATTCCTATAAAATATAGGGGTTATTATAAATGTTTTCCAGATTTTTACCAGGTTTGGAGCTTCTGTATAATAATTTCCTTTCATTTCCTTGAATTAATTATATAAATTAATCTACCCAATATTATTACATCAAAATTTACAGATTACTATTTCTAATATTTCTAGACAAGTTCCTAATTTTATTCCCACAATCATAGTCATTTAGGTATTTAATCTAATTCATCAAGAACATCTATGATTTCAACCCTTTAATTTGTAATCTTTTTGTTAAAATCCTTGGTTTATAAAAGTTTAAAGTTTTCAGCTCTTGAATCCTTATTTTTTACTGATTTTTGAATAAAATCATGTGTTCATGAGTTCTTGTGAATATTCTTGATGATTTAGCCTTCAAAAGTTAGTTTATATGTGTTTATTTAAACACATATACACTCTTAAAGCTTGTTAGTTATAGGTTTTGAAAATCTAACCTTGTTTGATAAAGAGGACAAAGAGATGGCTTGGTTGAATCCTTGAGGAGTCCGGTTGATGCTTGATCACAACTAGTTGGTGGAGAACAAAGGGTGATGATGGTGTTGATTGTAGGAACCGAAAGCAAGAGTTGGTGATAGTGTTTGGAGATCTGAAAACAAGAAACTGATGGTGGTGGCGACTTGGAAGTCTAGAGTAGAAGAGAGGTGCGGTGAAGGTGGCAGTTGTGATGGTTTGTGGGTGTGGCTCCATCGGCCGAGAGATGATGATGAAGATGGAGTGGCCATCATTAGTTCTAGCCTAGGTTTGATGAGGTGGGAATTATAGACTTGATTAGTGGATCATTAGGAAGGTGTGGTGGCAAGTCCTAGGGTGGGTTTAGTGTCTTTGATGCTAAGGGGCGGAAGTAAAAGGTGATTAGTGTTAGGGTGGTGCTAGGTGGCGGTTTTAAAGGATAATGACTCACTTGGTCATTAATGATAAGATTAGTTAATAGTTTAGTTATTAACCGGGTTGATTAGTATCCTAATGAACCGAGATTAGGGCTAAGTTGTGTCTATGTTAGTGTTTAGGTGTTTAAGGTTTGATTAATTTTAGTTTTGATACAAAGTTTCTTGATGTAGTTTTGTTTGGTAATACTTGATTATGTTTTGATCTTATTTCATATATGTAAATGAAAGACATTTATAATTCAAATAACTAGTCATTTAATCATACGATTTGGTAATTAGATACATATGATTTGATAATCATGAAATTCACATGAAAGGAATACATGCACACATAAATAGTTATGCATGCATGCATGAATGCTCATGTATCATATGTGCATGTTTAATTACACATACAAAAGTCATATAATAAAATAAAATTACCTTAGTTATCTCTAATAGGATACAAGCATGTATTATCAATTTATAAAAAATGTTGAATTTACCAAACCTCGGTTTTAGGGTTGTCACACTTTAGTTGCGAACTTCATGCACTTAGTGACATGCATTGTAGATTAGCTATCTAAAGTTATATACTTTATTTATCCTTTATGTTTATGTATTATTTTCTCTGCTTTATAAACATATAAACTTACCCACAATGTGTTGAAACCTTAGCATGTTTCTCTCAGGTTATTAAGGGTATTTGTACTGCTAGGAGTACAACATAATATTCATGCTTAATGACATGTCTTTTAAAACTATGATTTATGATTCCTAATAACCTTTGATTTGGGGCATGTGTATTTGCACATTACTGTTTTTTGGATTTCTTTACTAATTCGCTTTTGCATTATTAACATTTAAACAAGAATTTGGGTAATGGCTTGCTAAATGGAAAAACTTTTGAAAATAATGATGTAATTAATGTGTCGTTTGTTATAACTAATGACTAAGATCCTAGTTTATCACACACCTACCAGTAAAACCACCCCATTCGTGGAAATTGAGGGTGTGTCAGATTGGTACCAGAGACATTGTTTATAATGATTTTATAATTTGCATTTCACCTGCATTGCATTATAGCCTATTGTTTGATTTGCATTAGTTACACACGCGTGGAAACTATCGAGATTCAATGCTTAGGCTTATTCCAGTGAGTGTCTGACTAAAGGATGGCTATTTATCTTCACCTTTTAAGTTCAAAGTAAAAAGGTCAACTTATCCTGATCCTCGCCACCACCTTTTAAGTCAATTACAAATATATTTTTTGAATCTCTATGATATTTTTTGAATCTAAGCTTGTGGGTGTAACATCTAGCAGTTTACCAAACTTATGGGAAATAAAGCTGCAAGACCGGTGAAGGGTATGCACTTACAACACAACAACACAATGAGTAGAGTTACTTAGAACACTTAACAGATCAAATAGGAAACTGGTTAACTTGTTAATGAAAGATGCTAAGAACACAAGTAAATGTCAGACAGAACAAGATTGCAAACAACACAAGTATTTGGTTTTCAAGAATGCTGTATATTGCTTCTCAAGTTCTTTTACAAGTTACAAAGCATCGATAGAAAGTTACAAGTACTTGAGATACTTTATACTACATCCTACAGCCGGCCATACTTTGAAGGCCAGCTGGATACAATTGACTAGACAACTACAAAATCAAATGTAGAGTCAAAAGGCATATCTGCCATTTGACTTGTGACTATGACATGTCATAGCTCACATCCTAATATATTACAAAAAGGATAAAAGTACATAAAGTAGAAAGCATGGACCCAAGACCTCAATGTACAGTTACCAAAAGCATGGACCTTTCACCAACTCATGTAAGTTGGTGACTTTACATAGTTGCAGTGGAAAGGTGGTTCAGCTTTATGGTAAAGTACATCAGATAAAGGCATATCTCTAAAAGTCTTCGGAAGAAATCTGTCTTCACTATTTGGCTTCGGAAGACTTTGTCTTTGAAGCTTCAGAAGACTTCACTTTTGGCTTCGGAAGATGTTGGTCTTGGCTTCAGAAGATGTTGGTCTTGGCTTCGGAAGATTTTACACTTAGAATATTTCTAGTGCATGGTGTAAAACTTCCGAAGCATTTCTACTTCTGTTCTTTAGTGCATGCTTGCAGAGAGACTTTGGATGTTTTGGCTGCTTAGACTTATAGGAATCCTTACAAACTCCCCCTAGGCTGATGCTACTAAAACATTTAGAAGATCTTCAGATGTTTGTAGTCTTTAGCATAATGATGACCATACCCTTCTTTATTAGATGGTCAGGATCATTCAGACTCTTATAATATCTTCTCATCTCAAAGAGATCATGCAGAGGTAAGTTAATTATGTCTTGCCATGTATAGACATTCTCAATACCTTGATCTCTGATCACATGCCATCTCTCCGGATTAGTAGTGAAGGTCCAGGATAAGATGGGTGTCTCAGCTGCAAGAAGAGCCACTTGGATTGGAGTTGATTGGGCTGCCTCTTCATGCACTTCCTCAGGTTGATCGGACTCAGCCTGAGGTGTAGAGGTGGATGATTCAGGCTTTTTCTTCTTAGACTTTGGTTTAGAAGCCATCCTCTTCTTCCTCTTAGAAGACTTTAACTGAGAAGACTGGTCTGCAGCACCTTGTTGATCATCCTTGTCTTTCTCAGTTGGGTGTTCCTCCCTCACAGGTTCAGAAGGAGAGGGAGTTTGACCCTACTGTGGATCAGAAGATGAAGCTTGCTGAGGCTCAGCAGGAGGTCCAGGTTGTGTTGTCTCAAGTTGTTCAACCTTAACCTCCACTTCAGGTGGGATTTGACTTGGAGGAGAGTATAAGTCAATCAGCTCTCCACTCTTGATCTTTTGCTTGATTACCCTGATATGCTCATCCATTGTGGATAGAGACATAGGGCCAAGTCTCCTTTCGGAGAATCCAGACAGCTTCAAGAAGCTCATCATCCTTTGTCTGTCAGCAGACTTTTTCATACTCTTTTGGATGATAGCTCTTGACTTTGAAGCATCTTTCCTCATCTTTCTCTTTATTGCCTTTTGTTTTTTGGGCACTTGAAGTTCAAACTGTTTGAGATACTCAAACTCAATGTACTCAAAGCACAAGGGAAGAAGTGCAGATGCCTGGTAGAGACCTGTGGCACTCAGGTAGTTAATCATGTTTTGTCTATCTGTTTCCTTGTATACCAGAGGTTCTTGTGTAGCAGCCACATCCTCTTGCACAGACTTTCCTGAACTGGGGAGAGAGTTGGAGCATGCTTGTATAATCTTTTCAGTCTCTTCTCTTCTTTGAATTGGAGAAGTAATCTTGCATCCACTTTTTTCTTCATCTCTCTTGACACTTCCATGTCAGCCAGTTCATTTAATTGCTCTAAGGGAAGAGATATAATCTTATCTATGTCATAGTTCCTGGTCTGCAGGTAAGTAATCCTGACTGCCCTTAACTCATCTTCTTGAGTGTTTGGTTGGGGGGCAACCCTGATTGCAGCTTGCATAAATCCTGAAGACCTAGAGAAACTTTCTCCTCTTAGCTTCCTCTTCATCTCTCTCACCTCCTCCTCAATCTCCTTCGGAGTCAAAATCCTTTTCCCTTTGTCACCCACAGACCTTTGTGACTCAGGGTGGGTAGAGGTTTGGCCTTCATTGCTTGGTTTAGCATCCAAGTTCCGGCCAGAGAGAGGTTGTGAGACACCTTCACCAGCAGGTGTTTCACTGAGGGAATGAATTTCTGAAGCAGTTGTTGGTATGACAGGGCTCTCAGGCTTTATCACTGGGCCTTTAGCCAAGGTTTTCCCTTTGAAGCTAATTTTAGGGTCTGCCTCAGCATCCAGTTGACCAATGACATTACCTGATTGCCTTTGTCTCCTTCTAAGGCTGAACTCTTCAGTAATTCTGTCTTGAATCCTGAGTGCTAACCTGTCAGCTTGTCTTGATTTTCTTGGGTTGACAAGTGGCATGTTGATCAGGTCAATACCTTCATAGTAGTCCAAAGTCTGAAAATTGAACACTTCTTGCTGCCCTTGAACTCTGTGAAGAATGAGGGCTCTTCTATCAGCATCATACCTTACAAGACCCGTGAAGGGTGGTCACTTACAACACAACAACACAAAGAGGAGATTAACCAAACTTAATCAAACAGTAAACTGGATTAACCACAATAATGATACTAATAACACAAGTAACAAGTAATAGAAAGAACAAGAGATTGGGTTTCAAGGATGCAGTATATTGCTTTCTCAAGTTCTATTACAAGTGTTACAAAGCATAAAGAAGATACTAGAACATGGAATACTTATACTACAACCTACAGCCGGCTATACTTTGAAAGCCAGCTGGATACAATTGACTAGACACAAACAAAATCAATTGTAGAATCAAAAGGCAGATTGCCTTTTGACCTTGTGACTATGACATGCCATAGCTCACATCCTTATCTATTACAAAAAGGATAAAGTACATAAAGTAGAAATTTACAGACTCAAGACCTCAATGTACAGTTACCAAAAGCATGGACCTTTTCACCAACTCATGTAAGTTGGTGACTTTACAGAGATGCAGCGAAAGGTGTCCAGCTTTATGGAATAGTACATCAGATAAAGCATGTTACTAAAAGTCTTCGGAAGAAATCTGTCTTCATAAGATGAAGCTTCGGAAGACTTTGTCTCTGAGGCTTCGGAAGACTCCATATTTGGCTTCGGAAGATATTGGTCTTGGCTTCGGAAGATTTTACACTTAGAATATTTCTAGTGCATGGTGTAAAACTTCCGAAGCAATTTCTACTTCAGTTCTTTAGTGCATTGCTTGCAGAGAGACTTTGGATGTTTTGGTTTGCATCAGACTTAAAGAAATCCTTACAAACTCCCCCTAGGCTGATGCTACCAAAACATTTAGAAGATCTTCAGATGTTAGTAGTCTTCAGCATAATGATGACCATACCCTTCTTCATTAGATGGTCAGGATCATTCAGACTTTCATAGTATCTTCTCATCTCAAGAGATCATGCAGAGGTAAGTTGATTATGTCTTGCCATGTATAGACATTCTCAACACCTTGATCTCTGATTACATGCCATCTTTCTGGATTAGTAGAGAAGGTCCAGGATAAGATGGGTGTCTCAGCTACAAGAGGAGCCACTTGTATTGGAGTTGATTGGGCTGCCTCTTCATGCACTTCCTCAGGTTGATCTGACTCAGCCTGAGGTGTAGAGGTAGATGATTTAGGCTTCTTCTTCTTAGACTTTGGTTTAGAAGCCATCCTCTTCTTCCTCTTTAAAGGTTTTAACTGAGAAGACTGGCTTGCAGTACCAGATTGATCTCTGTTGTCTCTCTCAGTTGGGACTTCCTCTCTCTCAGGTTCAGAAGGAGAGGGAGGTTGACCCTGCTGTGGATCAGAAGATGAAGCTTGCTGAGGCTCAGCAGGAGGTCCGGGTTGTGTTGTCTCAGGTTGTTCAACCTTAACCTCCACTTCAGGTGGGACTTGACTTGGAAGAGAGTGTAAGTCAATCAGTCTCCACTCTTGATCTTCCGCTTGATTACCCTTATATGCTCATCCATTGTGGATAGAGACATAGGCCAAGTCTCCTTCCAGAGAATCCATACAGCTTCAAGAAGCTCATCATCCTTTGTCTGTCAGTAGACTTCTTCATACTCTTTTGGATGATGGCTTTTGACTTTGCAGCTTCTTCCCTTAGCTTCTTCTTTGTTGTCTTCTGTCTTTGACTAACTCAAGCTTAAGTTTTTTAAGTACTCAAACTCAACATAGTCATAGGACAAGGGAAGAAGTCCATCTGCCTGATAGAAGCCTGTGGCACTCAGGTAGTGATCATTTTGATCCTATCTTCTTTTTTGTCTACCTGAGGTTCTTCTTGAACCACATCTTCTTGTACAAGACTTTCTTGAACTGGGGAGAGAGTAGGAGCATGCTTGTAGAGTCTTTTCTGTCTCTTCTCCTCTTTGAATTGGAGAAGTAACCTTGCATCCTCTTTTTCTTTTATATCTCTTGACACTTCCATGTCAGCCAGTTCATTTAGTTGTTCTAAGGGGAGAGAAATAATTTCATCAATGTCATAGTTCCTGGTCTGCAGGTAAGTAATCCTGACTGCCCTCAACTCATCATCTTGAGTATTTGGTCTGGGGGCAGCCCTGATTGCAGCTTGCATAAAACCTGAAGACCCAGAGGAACTTTCTCCCTTAGCTTCCTCTTCCTCTCTCTCTCCTCCTCCTCAATTTCCTCAGGAGTCAAAATTCTTTTCCCTTTGTCACCCACAGACCTTTGTGACTCAGGGTGGATAGAGGTTTGGCCTTCATTGCTTGGTGTAGCATCCATGCTCTGGCCAGAGAGAGGTTGAGAAGCACCTTCACCAGCAGGTGTCTCAGAAGAAGTGTGGATCTCTGCAGCAGTTGATGATGATGAGACAGGGGTCTCATGTTCTGCCACTGGGCCTTCAGTCAAGGTTTCCCCTATGAAACTAATCTTAAGGTGTGCCTCAACATCCAGTTGACCGATGGCATTACCTGATTGCCTAAGTCTCCTTCTTAAGCTAAACTCTGCAGTGATCCTGTCTTGGATTCTTTGAGCCAATCTGTCAGCTTGTCTTGAGTTGCTTGGGTTGACAAGTGGCATGTTGACTAGATCCAGACCTTCATAGAAGTTCAAAGTTTGAAAATCAAATACTTCTTGTTGCCCTTGAACTCTGTGAAGAATAAGGGCTCTTCTATCAGCATCATACCTCCACCCAATGATGTAGTTTGAAGTTCCTTGAGGTGGGAATGACATAGCCCTTGGTATACCTTCCTCAAAGAGACTCCTGATGATAGAGTCTATAGAGTCCACATTAATGTGAACTTGAGGAAGTTGCTGAGAATGCACAATTGCAAGTGAGGATGGTGAGTCCTCAATGTCCATTCTCTGTGAAGAACTCCCAGGTTCTGTGGCTGCAATGACTTTCTCCCCCTTTTTGGTAGCATCACCCACTTGCATAGGTGAGCTGGAGGATAGATCAATCACATCAACAGTTCTTGTGTTCCTGGTTGAGCTCTTCTTAAAGGTCTCCCAGCTAGTTTTTCCTTAAGATATGAAATCTCAAGTTGCTGATCATTGACCCTGTTATGTAAGGTAGTCACCTGAGATTCAAGGTGACTGACCTTAGAGACTAAATAAGTGCATGTTTTGACAGTTTTTGCACCTTTAGTCTCAGATTCCCCTCTCTTCATCAGAAGAATCATTGGGGGATGAGATGATTGGACCAAAGTCCTCTCTCTCACCACCAGCTTCAGGTTCTTGGCTGCTGGTTTTCCTCTGCTCACTGGCAATCTCAGTTGAGATGTCAGTGGGCTGAGTTGCCATGGTTGAGGTCTTAATGATGTAATCACTTGCAGAAGTGAGAGCCTCTTCCATATGGACATCCTGAACAGGTTCAGAAGTGTCCACCTCAGTTATAGGTGACTGATGTGGGCTAGACTGAGGAGACTCAGGAGTACATCTCTCTTTGAGTAGGGGAAGAGAAGAGAGACTCATGGTACTCACTGAAACCTAAGTCTTCATCAGTATAGAAGGATAGGTTGGGAATGGGTTGATTTAGATCTAAAGGCTGGGGATGGTAACTGTCCCCTGAAGGTTGTTCACTTGAGTGTTGAGACTCAGAGTGAAGGCTTAAGGCAGTTGGGCTTGTGAGCTCATCAGGGTGAGCATGAGGAACCTCAGCCCTGATAGTTGAAGAGATGGGAGTGGTTTGCTCCTCAGGGGAAGTGGGAGCTCTAGTGTCCACTTCCTCCTGTAAAGGTGAGTATATGGGGACCTGCACAGACTCAATAGCTTGAGCAGGGGTTCGTTTGGATTTTCTTTGGTAGGTGAGGGTTACTTGAGGCCTTTTTAGTGGTAGAGAGGTAGAAGGTGTGGGTTCAACACTAGCTTGTGTTGCTAGGTTGTCACCTTGAGCAATGAGCTCTAACATTTTGGGGACAAGGGCTGTTTCTACCCCTGAGAAGCCTACAGTTGGCTTCTTCATGATTTTAAAGATGCCGGGCTTCATCTGTCCCAATTTAAGAATATTATCTGTTTCCCTCAACTGTGAGCCCAGTTCACAGTTGAGAATGTGTTGAACATATCTAGGAAACATATAATACTCTAAGGAGTCCAAGTTAGCAAGCAAATTGGTATAGACAAATTGAGAGTACCTGAACTTGACCCCTTGAACCATTCCATGCACTATGAAGGAGAGATCCTCAGGAATCTGGTCCCACCCTCCATGCTTGTTTGACAAGCTGTGGATAACCACATGGAGTAGGTATTTCCACTGGGATGAGACCTTTCCTTTCCTGAAGGTCTTTACAGAGAAATCCCCCATAGCCCATCTGCTCAAAGGAATGATTGACAGCTTCCTTTGGGAAGGACAACTCACCTTCTTCATCATCCAGCTGCAAATGAGTGTTGATGATGGCCGGAGTGATGAAGATTGTCCTCCCTTGCACTGTGGCAGACAGTGCCTTCTCCCCATCCATGATGACCTCTTGGCAGGTCTTCCAGAATTCAAGCAGATGATCCTCATAGAGAGTAGGATCAATGGTTAGGGAGGTGAAGTAATTTGATAAAGCTAAGAACTGGCAAATCTCTGAGAAACTTTCATCTTTCTCAGAGCTTAACAGAGCAACCTGGTTGTGTTGCCTGTGAAGTTGCATGGAGAAATCTGGGTTGTTTCTGCGGTTAAGGTTGGCCATTTGAGAAGCTTAAGGATGAAGAAAGGTGAAAAGCAAAGGCGGTTTTGGGAATTAGGTTTGAGGAATAGTAGAATTGAAGAAGATAGTGAGGGAGAGGGGGAACCGTTGGGTATTTATGTGAAAAGGATTTGAACCAAAGTTAATGAAAGAGGATAAACTTTGAAATCCGAATGTCGGTCCCACCTCTGAAAAAGTAGTTTACTTTTGCTCAAAAAGTAGTTTTCTTGGAATTCGAAAAGCTTCCGAAGGTAAATTATCTTCGGAAGTTTTAATGAAAAAGCTTCCGAAGCTAAAATGACTTCGGAAGATTTCCTGAGAGTCTTGAAAATTTTGCTTCGGAAGAGAAATAAACACTTGAATGCTTTGTATATAAAACAACAAAGCTTCCGAGAGTTAATTTTGCTTCGGAAGGAAAAAGTCCTTAAAAACAAATAAGTGTCTGAGACAAGTATTTAAGCTTCGGAAGATAGATTGAAATCTCTTCCGAAGGTAAAATTTCTTAGACAGTTATTTATTTTGAAGACATGATTTCCTTCCGAAGGAAAAAATATATCTTCCGAAGGATCAGAAAATTTTCAAGAATCTAAGGAAAGTCTTCAAAAAGGATTTGATATCCAAAGAAAACATGAGCTTATGAAAGTGATGAACTAGACAACTTAGGACACACATATTTTAAGAAATAATTAGAATTAGTTTTAAGAAAAGATCTACTCAAAGTTGATCATCCCAATAGCTGATATTAGATATTTAAATCTCTGTTCATCAAAAGCTTTTGTAAACAGATCAGCATATTGTTCATCTGTATGAACTTTGACTAGTTTAATTAATCCCTTTTCATAGTTATCTCTTATTAAATGATACCTGATATTGATGTGTTTGGTCCTTGAGTGCTGCACAGGGTTCTCAGTGATAGAGATAGCACTATTGTTGTCTATATGGATAGGAGTCTCCTTGAAGTTAATCCATAGTCCAGCATCTGATTTTGAATCCAAAGCACTTGAGCACAACAACTTGCAGCAGCAATGTATTCAGCCTCAGTAGTTGATGCAGACACACAGGATTGTTTCTTGCATTGCCATGAGACAACCCAGATGTAGACTTTGCAGTCATGTTGCAACCACCATAATCACTATCTGTATAAGCATACAGATTGAAGTCAGGATTTTTTGGATACCATAAACCAAGTGTTGAAGCACCTTTGAGGTATCTTAAAATCCTTTTGACAGTGATGAGGTGAGACATCTTAGGGTTGGCTTGATATCTTGCACAAATACATGTAGCAAACATGATATCAGGCCTGCTAGCTGTAAGAGACCCAATCATAGCCCTGTATAAGGTCCAAGGGAGTGGTTTCTGGCTATGGGTTTCTTAGCAATCTTACAATCAGTCATGTTGAACCTCTTGAGTATGTCCTGAACATACTTTGACTGACTTATGAAGATGCCATCTTCAACTTGCTTCACTTGAATTCCCAGAAAGAAATTGAGTTCTCCCATTGCACTCATTTCAAATCTGTCTTTCATCAGCTTCTCAAAGTCTTTGCAGAGCTTTGGATTAGTTGAACCAAAGATGATGTCATCTACATACACTTGAACTAGCAATAAGTCATTTCCCTGTCCTTTGATGAAGAGAGTTCCATCTATAGTACCTCTCCTGTATCCATGTTTACAAAGATACTCAGACAATGTCTCATACCACTTCCTGGGTGCCTGATGCAGCCCATAAAGAGCTTTGTCAAGCTTGCAGACATAATCAGGATGATCAGGGTCTACAAAACCAGGTGGCTGTTTGACATACACCTCTTCATCAATCACTCCATACAGAAAAGCACACTTTACATCAAGTTGAAAGACCTTGAAGTTCTTGGATGCAGCAAATGCCAGGAATATCCTAACAGCTTCTAATCTTGCTACAGGAGCAAAGACATCAGTGTAGTCAATCCCTTCTTCTTGTGTGTATCCTTGAACAACTAGTCTTGCCTTGTTCTTGATGATAATGCCTCTATCATCCTTCTTATTCCTAAACACCCATTTGGTTCCAATGGTAGTCTTCCCATGAGGAAGAGGACAAAGGTTCCAAACTTTTTGCCTTTTGAATTGAAGCAACTCTTGTTGCATAGCTTCAACCCAACTTCCATCCTTTAGAGCCTCATCAACTTTCTTTGGCTCTATCTGGGATAAGAAACAAGAGTGAAGACAAACATTTGCTTCATGGGTTTGTCCTCTTGTTCTTACCCCTGTGACAACATCTCCAATGATGTTTGTGGTGGGGTGAGACTTGTGGATCCTAAGCTGAGGGATCACAGCAAGTTGCTGAGAAAGATCCAAATTTGAGAAATTTAGATCTGGCATAGATGATTCACCCTCCACATCACCACACTTATCAAGATTACTTGATCCAATGAGTGTGTGACATCATTGATGTTGTCATCTATGGTGTGGTTATTAGCATCAAGGAATTCCTGATCACTTTCACCATCACCATTGTTGTCTTCCACAATTGAGGTATCTTTATCTGGTTGTGGAGCCTCTGAGCTGGAATTTGAAGGCACCCCAGATGTATCAGCTGAATTTGTCATTGTAGTGCTGATAGAAACCTCATTTGCTGAAGTAGTTCCAACTGGAGCTGAAGATGTATGAGTTGAAGGTCTTCCTAGCTCAAATCTTGGATCAGGATCACCTGTATTTAAATTTTCTGCAGATCCTGAAACATTCTCACAAGATTTGTTAAAACAGTTGGTAACTAAATCAAGATCAAATAGCCAATCAGGACCAGAACCAGCCACACAGGGTGTGTGTTCATTGAAAGTCACATTGGCTGACTCCTCAACAATTCTAGTTCTGAGATTGTATACTCTATAAGCCTTAGCTTGGGAAGAGTATCCAATGAAGTGTCCATCATCTGATTTCTCAGCAAACTTGGCAATTTGATCTTTGGTATTCAAGATGGTGCAAGGACATCCAAATGACCTGAGAAAACCAATGAAAGGTTTTCTCTTGTGCCAAAGTTCATAAGGAGTCTTACCATGTGTCTTAACTACTAAAACTCTGTTTTGCACATAGCAAGCAGTGTTTACTGCCTCTGCCCAGAAGGTGATGGGCAGTTTAGAGTCAGACAACATAGTTCTTGCAGCTTCAATTAGTGTCCTGTTTCTCCTCTCAGCAACACCATTTTGCTGAGGAGTCCTGGGAGCACTATATTGTCTTGTAATACCTTTTTCATCACAAAATGTATCAAGGATTTGATTCTTGAATTCAGTCCCTTGATCACATCTTATGGTTTTGACCTTGTGATCACTTTGATTCTCAATTTTTAAGATGAAATTCTTCAGAATCTCAGGGGTCTCATCCTTAGTTCTAAGAAAGAAAACCCAAGTGAATCTTGTAAAATCATCTGTGATCACCAAACAATAAGAGGTCCTTCCTAGACTCATTACACTGGTGGGGCCAAAGAGATCCATATGTAATAAGTGTAGGGGAGTAGTGATGGAGTTCCTTTCCTTAGGCTTGTGAGATACCTTATGTTGCTTCCCTTTCAGGCATGCAACACAATGATCATCACTTGTAAACTCTTTCTTTGGCATTCCAGTTACCAAATCATGTTTAATTAGTTTATTCATGTTCTTAAAGTTTACATGGCACATTCTTTTATGCCATAGGAAAGACTCATCACTATTTGCTTTAGATAGAAAGCATGAAACTTCTCCAGAGGGAGATGTTTCTTGCAAGTCCATCTTGTACATGTTCCCTTTCCTGGGGGCTCTAAGCAGGATGTGCTCATGAGGAATGACCACTCCAGGCTTGAGAACAATGCACTCATGCTCAGTAAAGAGCATGTTATGACTCTGATCACAAAATTGGGATACACTCAGAAGATTGTACCCAAGCTCCTTGACAAAGTTTACCTTTTCAATGCTGAGCTTACCATTTGTGACCTTGCCCCTTCCAGAAATGTAACCACCTTCATCTCCTCCAAAAGCAACTGGTCCTCCATCAATCCTCTCAAAGTTATGGAGTAGTGACCTATTGCCTGTCATGTGCCTGGAACAGCCACTATCAATGATCCAGACATTCTTGTTTGTCTTGAGCTGTTCCTGCACAAAGAAAATGATTAGTTACATTTGGAAACCCAAGCCTTACTTGTCTTGGGCTCACTAAGTATAATAGAAGGTAATGCAACAGTAATAGATCCTATGGTTGTGCTAGAAGGATCTTGAGCTGTTGTTGATGGAGAAACTTCAGTCACTTGGTCTTTCTTAGACTTCCACACCACCTTTGGAGTCTTGGACTTGACCTTCAAAACTTCGGAAGCTTTTGGGACTTCGGAAGTTTTGATGACTGAACCTTCGGAAGATTCTGCAGTCACTGCAGCAGACTTCAGTGCTTCGGAAGAATTCCTTTCTTCCGAGACCAACTTCTCTTCCGAAGGTAATTTTCCATTTGCCTTCTTCTTTGATTTGGAGCTTCCGAAGGAAACAGACTTTCCTTCCGAAGCTTGAATCTTCTTGAAACTCTTTGAAGTCTTTGTCTTGGTCATATGGACAGTACTTTTAGGATTGTATGGACAATCCTTAGCAATGTGAGAGGTACTTTCACACATGACACACAACATTTTCTTCTTCACAAGAGTCTCCTTATGAGAGCAAGACTGTCTTTGGTCACATCCCTTCTCCACCTTCATCTTTGCAGATGCTGAGACAGTTCTTATGGGCTGGGAACTGTTCTTGGAGTTTGATGGTCCAGGCTGTGCAGCAGTGGTACACAACAGATCAGTCTTCTTCTTGGTACTGAGATGATTTGAACAAGAACCAGAACTCTTAGCTGAAGAGTTTTGGTTGATGTCTTCAGTCTTTACTACTTCAAACCCTGCAGAGATAAAAACTTGTTTCTGCTTAGAGTCAAAAGTAGCCTTGATCTCTTGAGCCTTCCTTGCTTTTCTTTTGCTCTTCCTGATCAAGTTCTTTCTCATTGACTTGGTCATCACAGTAGTCTTCTTCTCCTCAGAAGGATAGTGGCCCTTCTTAGAATCCTCCTCTTCACTCTTCTCAGAGGAATTCTTCACTATCTCTTCTTCATCCTCTTCACTTATAGGATCTATGAGAGGAAGCTCATCTTCACAAGTTCCACACCTAGGAGATCTTACAGACAAGATTGTGTGTGGAGGAGCTATCTCATTTGATCCCAGTCCCTGTCTATTTTGATAACACACCTTGTTGTGCAGGGATGAGGATATCATGTTCTTGAAGGTCTCTTCTTCAAGAACACTCTTTTCTGCCCTGGCTTTGCTGATCACAAGCTCAGCCTGGCACTCAGTCAGCTTGGTTATGAGATCTTTGATTTGAGTCCTAAAATCTGTATGCTCATGTTTTAGAACTGAAATGGTTTTCTCTAAGTCCTCTATCTTTAGTTTATAATCATTTTCAGACTTTCTAAAATCAGATTTTAAAATGTTTAAGGACTCAAGATCAGATCTCATCTCCAAGTTATAGGACCTGTATCTGTTAACTTTAGCAATGCATTCAGGAGTACAGAGATGTTCCAATACCTTGGCTTCATCATGATCTGCCATTAGTGCTTGGTTTGGAGAAGCATCTTCCACCTGAAAGCTCCAGTCAAAGCCTCCTTCTTCAACAGCAACAGCAGCTTGTTGCTTTGGCTTCTCATTCTGAGGGGCTTTGTCAGTGTAGTTTGGTCTGGTTTGTGCTTGGCCACCATTTGTTTTAGGTGCCTTACACTCTCTAGCAAAGTGGCCCATCAAGTTACAGTTGTAACACTTGACTTTGCTTTTATCCAAGCCAAACTTTCCACTGGTTGCATTGCTTGGAAACCTCCTTCCAGTTCTCTTGTAGAACTTCTTGGCTCTATGAGTGAGAAGAGCCATCTGCTGGACTATTTCCATATATTCCAGATCATCTGGATGGATACAATCTAGGTCTTCAAGAGTGAAAAGAGAGTTGCCACAACTTTCATCAGAAGACACAAAGGCTTGAGAAGAGCTTGTCTCTTGGAATGGGCTTCCTTGAGTGTAGTTCTCCCTGGGTGTCTCTGGGAAGGTGATGAAAAGACCCTTTGGTGAATTGTCAGGGTAGCATATGAGATGATGTTGGGGTTCTATGCTATCCCTTTCAACCACATGCAAGGCTGAACCCAATTGATTGTTGGATTTGCCAGATGAACCTTGCATGTTCATCTCCATCTGGTAGCCACTGAGAATCCCATATAACTCTGTCAGAGTAAGAGTTTTGAGATTTTCAGTCCTCTTGATCACCACACAATAGTGTGTCCCTTGCCTAGGAAGTGAGGACATGAACTTCCTTACAATGTCTCTATTTTCAAGAGGAACTCCTCCATCCACAAGGGTATCCACTATCTCAACATACCTGAAGTATTACTAAGTCATGGTTTCACCTATTTTGAAGGTGAAGTTATCAAACTGCTGCTTCAGGAGATCCTTCTTGTTCTCCTTGGCTTCAGAGGAGCCTTCATACATCAGTTTTAGTGCATCCCACAGCTGTTTAGCTGTTTTGCACTTCTTGAAACCTCTGTACACAGAGTTTGGAAGGGCAGCTTGAAGAGCAGTCATGGCTTTTCTATCAATCTCTACTCTCTTCCTATCTTCATCAGAGTAGTTTGCCACATGTTTGGGGATCATACCAGCACCAGTAGTAGAAGGAGTGCTGGGTATGAAAGGTCCATTTTCAACAGACTCCCACATTCTTGAGTCTAGAGACCTGATGAAACCTTCCATTCTCATACACCAGGTATCAAAGTCATCAAGAGTGATCAGTGGGGACTTGTTCATGGTTCCAGTTTCCATATCAGTCTTTGAAATGGCTGCCATTTGAAAGTTTAATATATGTGTGTATGAGGGATCTTAAGATGGTGAGATCTTATATCAAGAGCCTGAAAAGCTCTGATACCAATTGCAGGACCGGTGAAGGGTGGTCACTTACAACACACCAACACAAAGAGGAGATTAACCAAACTTAATCAAACAGTAAATTGGATTAACCACAATAATGATACTAAGAACACAAGTAACAAGTAAGAGACAGAACAAGAGATTGGGTTTCAAGGATGCAGTATATTGCTTTCTCAAGTTCTATTACAAGTGTTACAAAGCATAAAGAAAGATACTAGAACATTGAATACTTATACTACAACCTACAGCCGGCTATACTTTGAAAGCCAGCTGGATACAATTGACTAGACACAAACAAAATCAATTGTAGAATCAAAAGGCAGATTGCCTTTTGACCTTGTGACTATGACATGCCATAGCTCACATCCTTATCTATTACAAAAGGATAAAGTACATAAAGTAGAAAGTTACAGACTCAAGACCTCAATGTACAGTTACCAAAAGCATGGACCTTTTCACCAACTCATGTAAGTTGGTGACTTTTACAGAGATGCAGTGGAAAGGTGTCCAACTTTATAGAACAGTACATCAGATAAAGCATGTTACTAAAAGTATTCGGAAGAAATCTGTCTTCATAAGATGAAGCTTCGGAAGACTTTGTCTTTGACGCTTCGGAAGACTTCATATTTGGCTTCGGAAGATATTGGTCTTGGCTTCGGAAGATTTTACACTTAGAATATTTCTAGTGCATGGTGTAAAACTTCCAAAGCAATTTCTACATCAGTTCTTTAGTGCATTGCTTGCAGAGAGACTTTGGATATTTTGGTTTGCATCAGACTTAAAGGAATCCTTACATACCTCCACCCAATAATGTAGTTTGAAGTTCTTTGAGGTGGAGATGACACAGCCCTTGGAATGCCTTCCTTAAAGAGACTCCTAATGACAGAGTCAATTATGTCCACATTAATGTGAGCTTGAGGAAGTTGCTGAGTATGCACAGTTGCAAGTGAGGATGGTGAATCGTTAATGGTCCATACTCCCTGAAGAACTCCAGGTTCTGTGACTGTAATGACTTTCTCTCCCTTTTTGGTAGCATCACCCTCTTGCATAGGTGAGCTAGAGGTTAGGTCAACCACATTCACAGGTTCTTGTGTTCCTGGTTGAGCTCTTATTAAAGGTCTCCCAGCTAGTTTTTCCCTAAGATAAGATATCTCAAGTTGCTGATCATTGACCCTATTATGCAAAGTAGTCACATCTTATGGTTTTGACCTTGTGATCACATTGATTCTCAATCTTTAAGATGAAATTCTTCAGAATCTCAGGAGTCTCATCCTTAGTTCTAAGATAGAAGAACCAAGTGAATCTTGTAAAATCATATGTGATCGCCAAACAATAAGAGGTCCTTCCTAGACTCATTAGACTGGTGGGGCCAAAGAGATCCATATGTAATAGGTGTAGGGGATTAATGATGGAGTTTCTTTCCTTTGGCTTGTGAGATACCTTGTGTTGCTTCCCTTTTAGGCATGCAACACAGTGGTCATCACTTGTAAACTCTTTCTTTGGTATTCCAGTTACCAAATCATTCTTAATTAATTTATTCATGTTTTTAAAGTTTACATGGCACATTCTTTTATGCCAGAGGAAAGATTCATCATTATTTGCTTTAGATAGAAAGCAGGAAATTTCTCCTGAAGGAGATGTTTCTTGCAAGTCCATCTTGTACATGTTTCCTTTCCTGGGGGCTCTGAGCAAGATGTGCTCATGAGGAATGACCACCCCGGGCCTGAGAACAATGCACTCATGCTCAGTAAAGAGCATGTTATGACTCTGATCACAAAATTAGGATACACTCAGAAGATTGTACCAAAGCTCCTTGACAAAGTTTACTTTCTCAATGCTGAGCTTACCATTTGTGACCTTGCCCCTTCCAGTAATATAACTTCTTGCATCTCCTCCAAAAGCAACTGGTACTCCATAAATTCTTTTAAACTTTTAGAGTAGTGACCTATTGCCTGTCATGTGCCTGGAACAACCACTATCAATGATCCATACATTTCTGTTTGTCTTGAGCTGTCCCTGCACAAAAGAGATGACTAGTTACATTTGGAAACCCAAGCCTTATTGTTCTTGAGCTCATCAAAAGAAGTTAAAGACAATGCAACAGTAATTGATCCTATAGTCATGCTAGAGGGATCATTTGCTGATGTTGATGAAGAACTTTCAGCTGCTTGGTCTTTCTTTGACTTCCATACCACCTTTGGAAGCTTAGACTTGACCTTCAATACTTCAAAAGTTTTGATGACTTTAGAAGTTTTGATGACTGGCCCTTCAGAAGATCTTGCTTTCACTGCAGCAAGCTTCAGTGCTTCGGAAGTATTCCTTTCTTCCGAGACCAAATTTTCTTCCGAAAGCAAGTTTCCACTTGTCTTCTTTTTCATTTGGAGCTTCCGAAGGAAACAGATTTTCCTTCCGAAGCTTGCTTCTTCTTCTCCAAACTCTTAGAAGTTTCTTTTTTGGTCATGTGAAGAGTACTCCTTTGATTGTAAACACAATCTTTAGCAAGATGAGAGGTACTCCCACACATAACACAATCCATTTTCTTCCTTCTAGGAGTTCTTCTTTGTGAACAAGGCTGAAATTGATCACTTTCCTTTTCCATCTTCACCTTTGCAGATGTTGTGGAAAATCTTGTGGGGTTAGAACTACCTTTGGAGCAAGATAGTTCAGGTTGTACAACAGCAATGCACAACTGATCAGCCTTCTTCTTGATGATGGGATGATTTGGACATGAATTAGAACTCTTGTTGATGGAGTTCAAGTTTGTATATTCAGCCTTTACTACTTTAAATCCTACAGAGATGAAGACTTGTTTCTGTGCAGAATTGAAGGTAGCCTTGATCTCTTGAGCCTTTTTGGACTTTCTTTTGGCCTTCCTGAGTAAATTCTTTCTTCTTGACTTGGTCATCCCAACAGCTTTGCTCTCCTCAGAGGGATGGTGACCCTTCTTAGAATGCTCTTCTTCACTCTTCTCAGAGTCATTCTCCACCATCTCCTCTTCATCCTCTTCAGTCACAGGATCTATGAGGAGAAGCTCATCTTCATAAGTTCCACACCTAGGAGATCTTACAGACAAGATTTTGTGTGGAGGAGCTATCTCACAAGATCCTTGTCCCTGCTTATTTTGATAACAAAATTTTGCATGCAAGGATGAGGATATTATGTTCTTGAAGGTCTCTTCTTCAAGAACACATTTTTCTGCCTTGGCTTTGCTGATCACAAGCTCAGCTTGGCATTCAGTTAATTAAGTAATGACATCTTTGATCTGAGTCCTGTAGTTTGTATGCTCATGTTTAAGAGTTGAAATGGTTTTCTCTAAGTCCTCTATCTTTATTTTATAATCATTTTCAGCTCTTTTAAAATCAGCTTTTAAAATATTTAAGGACTCAAGATCAGATCGCATTTCTAAATTATAGGACCTGTATCTATTATAATGCATTCAGGAGTACAAAGATGTTCTAATACCTTGACTTCATCGTGGTCTGCCATGAGTGCTTGGTTTAGAGATGCATCTTCTACTTGAAAACTCCAGTCAAAGCCTCTTTCTTTAATAACAACTACAGCTTGCTACTTTGGCTTCTCATTCTGGGGGGCTTTCTTAGTGTAGTTTGGTCTGGTTTGTGCTTGGCCACCATTTGTCCTTGGTGCCTTACACTCTCTTGCAAAGTGTCCCATCTCGTTACAGTTGTAACACTTTACTTTGCTTTTGTCCAGCCCAAACTTTCCACTGGCTGCATTGCTCGGAAACTTTCTCCCTGTCCTCTTGTAGAACTTCTTGGCTCTATGAGTGAGAAGAGCCATCTGTTGGACTATCTCCATGTACTCCAAGATCATTTGGATGGATACAGTCCAAATCTTCAAGAGTTAAGAGAAAGTTGCCTGAAGTTTTATCAGCAGAGACAAAGGCATGAGAAGAACTTGTCTCTTGGAAAGGACTTCCTTGAGTGTAGCTTTCCCTTGGAGTCTCTAGGAAGGTGATGAAAGGGCCCTTTTGTGAGTTGTCAGGGAAGCATATAAGATGATGCTGTGGTTCAATGCTTTCCCTTTCAACCACATAGAGGGCTGAACTCAGTTGATTGCTGGAGTTACCAGATGAGTTTTGCATGTTCATATCTATCTGGTAGCCATTAAGAATACCATACAACTCTGTGAGAGTAAGAGTCTTAAGGTTCTCAGTCCTCTTGATAACAACACAATAATGTGTCCATTGTCTAGGAAGAGAGGACGTAAACTTCCTTACAATGTCCCTGTTGTCAAGAGTTACTCCAACATCCATTAGAGTATCCACAATCTCAACATACCTGATATATTGTTGAGTCATGGTTTCAACTGCCTTGAAGGTGAAGTTTTCGAACTGCTGCTTCAGGAGATCCTTCTTGTTCTCCTTTGCTTCAGTAGACCCCTCATATATTAGCTTCAGTGCCTCCCATAGTTGCTTAGCAGTTTTGCACTTCTTGAAGCCTCTTTAGATGGAGTTTGGAAGAGCAGTTTGAAGGGCTGTCATGGATTTTTAATCAATCTCTATTCTCTTTCTATCTGCTTCAGAGTAATCAGCCACAGCCTTAGGAATCATACCACCACCAGTAGCAGAAGTGGTGCTTGGTATGTAAGGTCCTTCAATAACAAAGTCTCATATCATGGAGTCTTGAGACTTGATGAAGCCTTTCATTCTTTGACACCAACTATCAAAGTCTTCAGGAGTGATCAGTGGAGACTTTGTCATAGTTCCATTTTCCATATCGGCTTTGGTTATAGCTGCCATTTGAGTTTGTTGATACATGTATGTACCTAGATCATGATATGAATGTAATAGATCTTGTGTGTTCTTACACTGATGTAATGTTTGGAATGATTAATGAAATGATATTGGTTGTTTGTGATTTACAATGTTTAATATTTCATTAATGAGTCGATGTTGAATTGGTTAAATAGGTTTGTGATTGTTTGAATTGATACACATAATGTTATATTAATTAATACATTCAAACTTAACAAAATGAAGTTCTCATGCGATTGGGGCATACGAATGGACCATACGCATGAATAACTCCAACTCAGTCGCACGCAGAACCAGGAGACTGGATCAGTCTTATGATTGTAATATAAGATTGGCTCAGTCGTACGACTGAACACTCAGTCGTGCGGATGGATCAACCGCATGGTTCAATCGCACGACTGAACCATACTAATGGTTCAGTCGCACGAATGAACAATACTAACCTATAAATACAACCCAATTCGTGGAAAAACGTAAGCATTCATTCTATTTCTACTCCAGAAGTACCCTAGCCGTCCAGAAGCCTCCAAGTTCATACTCCAAGTTCATAGAACACTGTAGATCGATTTCTAATCGATTCTTAACGTTTGATTCAATACTTTATTGATTCTACGTGCGTTCTCACTGATTGGATCGCCAATCAAATAGGATTCCGCACTATTTGGTTTGGTTTACACGTTAATCATTCGGTATTTCGTTCAAATACCAGGTCCTAACAAGTGGTATCAGAGCTTTGGCTCTTGATTACGTGTGATTCAATCAAGTTTGATACAAAGTTTGTGTTTTTACTCTAAAAACGCAATCTTTTTGTGTCAAAGGTTGTCTTGGACGTCCCCTGCTCATCAAGTTTCGGTTTCTACGGCATTAGGCGATTAGGGTTGGCGAAAATTCGAATTTTTACGGCCAAAACACGTTTAACCTAGAAATTTTCGCAAAACAGCAGCTTCAGTCGCACGAGTGAGCCATTCGCACTACTGGACTTCATTCGCATCTTCCAGACGCACGATTGGACCTAGTCGCATCTTCATTCATACGACTGAACCATCCGTTCGCAGTGTTCATACGCATCGTTTCATTCGCACGACTGAACCAATCGCTCAGTTCAGCTGCACGATTGAACCAGTCGCATAGTTCATACGCACGGATAGCCCATTCGCATCACTCCAGTCGCACCAGTTGACAGTTTGTTAAGTAGACTTAAAGTTAATTGAGATGGAAGATCAGATGTTAGCGTTTACTGCCGGGAAGGACTCAAGGATCCAGAACTTACTGTTACTTGAGAGTGAGGTGAGGAATCATAATAAACCACCAAAGCTCTTAACGTTAGATGAGTTTCCCCACTGGAAACAACGTTTTGAGATCTACCTCAATGGAGTGGATCCAAATTTGTGGGAAGCTATCGAGATAGGTTACAGTATGCCGGTGGGAGCAGATGGGGTAAAGCTTACTTTGGGAGGGATGACTGATGCTCAGAAAATTAAGTATAATGCAAAAAAGCGAGTCTATGCATTGATCACACAGTCTATTCCTAAAGATATTTTCCACCAGTACTCGGAGAATAAGCAAGCCAAGAAATTGTGGGATGAGCTAGAAAAGAGATATGACGGGAATGCTTCACTGAAGGCAATTAAAGCTAAGGAGCTGAAGAAAGAATTTGACAACTTCTCATCGATGGGAAACGAGAGTTTAGACGACGTTATTGATAGATTCTACCATCTGATGAGCGAACTGCATACATATGGAGTTGCTACTACAATGGAAGAAAAAGTGTCAAATTTTGCAGACGGATTGCCAGAAAAGTGGGCTTCATTTGTGTCAAATCTGAGACAGAATGAGATGCTGGCAAAGTTGGATATCAATGAGTTCATTCTAAAGCTGCGAGAAGAAGCACTTAGGATGAAGTACCGAGCTCAGAAGTCTTCATACACTCAGAATCCAGCTTTGTTCAATGCCACTCCTCAAGCTAAGACATCTGGAGCACCTCTTCAGACTGCATATGTGTCTAGCTCATCTGGTCCTTCACAAGCTTCTCCTTCAGGATCAGAAATGTCAGGGTCTTCTTGTACCCAATATATTGGATCTGAAGCAAATGCTACTAGACTGAAGACCGAGAACCTCGGTAACGTGACTGTGGAAGTAGCTCGAGAGCACATGGATCTCTTGGCAGCAGTGGTTCATTCCTATGATGGACTTGTTGCTGGGAAAATTGGAAACTGCCATCTGGCAGATGAGGACTGCGAGCAGGTGGATGAAATGGAACTGGAGAGGATGGACATTATGTGGGCCTTAGCAAGTGCTGTCCGGAGGGCGAAGAAGTTTGTGAAAAAGACCGGACAGAACTTGGTTGCTACTAAGGATACCACATTTGGCTTTGACAAGAGTAAGGTGACCTGCTTCAACTGTGTAGAGAAGGGGCACTTCAAAAGGGAATGTGTAAAGCCAAAGAAGACTGGGAACGGGAACCCATTCTCGTCCTTCACTCGTCAAGACAAGCAAGCTAGCAGTTCTAATTCCTCAAGCAAGGATCCTAAAGCCTTGACTACCCATGATGATGAAGGACATGACTGGAGCTTTCGGTTTGTCTCTCCGGGGGAATCTAATATTGCAAGCGTAGAAGACTTAGATGATGATTCCGCGAGTGAAGGAGATATTGCAGTTGAGATAGCGATATCAAATAGTGAAGAGACAACTGCAACTGAGGTCAGCTACAAGCCTGAAGAAGGGACGTCCACAGCAAAGACAGAATCACCAGAACCAGAGACATCTAATGCTGCGTTGATGGCTAACTCTTCAGAATCTTCTCAGGTAAGTACCACTGACGAATTGTTTCAAAATCATGCTTGTTCTGATTGTAATTCATTTAGAGATAGCATAGATCAGAAATTTGCTAGGTTATTAGATCATCATGATAACTTAGTAAAGGATTTGCAACTGTGCACTGAGGCTAATAGAGTTTTAAAACAAAATGAGCATAGTTACAAAGAAAAGATAGACCTTTTGACTAAACAGCTTAGGGAAACTGAAGTAGTTGCATTTAACCAAGCTAACGACATTAGGTACTATCTTAACTCCCTAGAAGACACTAAGAAGCAAAAGGCAGTTTTAGAAGTAGAAGTCAACTCTTTAAAGCAAAAACTGCACAGTTGGACAAGTTCATCACACATTGTCCAACACTTAGTGAGAGAACGTAACAACGGGGAGGTTTTGGGTTATAAAGTGGTTCCACCACCACCTGAGACCTTGATGAACTCTAAGAGTAGACCAATAAATAACAATCCCATCAAGGATCATGTGGTGTCTACTCCTCTTGTTAGTGATCTAGATTCCTCATGTTCATCAATTGAATCTGGAACAAAACAAAAGGAGGCCACTTCAAAGGCAAAGGGTAAAATGCCTTGTGTTCAACTGGAAAAAGAATTTGAAAAGGTTAATATAAAGTCAGGGTCAACCAAAGTCAAATCTAAACCTAAAAAGACTGTTAATGTTAATCTTTCACAAGTTTCATGTCAAAAACCAGTTAATCAAAAAGAAAAAGATGTTAAAAATGTTAAAACAATTAATTTTGTTAAACAAGAGATAACATCAAAAGAAACAGAGTCAAAAGCCAAACTAAGTGATGTTACTAGGGTGTCACACACATCTCCACAAAGAAAGTTTAATCATAAAGTTGATAGCAGGTCATGCTACAACTGTGGAGAGTGTGGACACATTGCTTCCTATTGTCCTTACTATCAGACACCTAGGAAGAAGATTGAACTTCAGGATTCAAAACCTAGGTCTTCTAAGAGGAGTTCTTTAACTCCACCTAGAAGAACTAGTGAACCCAAAGTTCAACTCATTAGCCAGTAGACTGTTTATCACAAACAGGCTTTGCACAAATCTGGCTTATGGAAAGAGAAGTCATCCTCTGTGTCTGATAATGATGACAAGAAGGAACCTGAGCTACCCTCACCTTCTAAGGGTCAATGGGTTGAATTCATGATGTGTGATGCCTCTAGGAAACCCAAGCCAGGAAAGGCTTGGGTTCCTAACCTAAACTAATGTTTTAAATTGTATGTGCAGGGTGTTCGCTACAGTGCTGAAACCAACACGTGCATTGTAGACAGCGGAGCATCCAGGCACATGACAGGAAACATGGCTCTTTTATCAAACGTCAAACAAATAAAAGGAGGGCATGTTTCATTTGCTGGAAACAAGGGAGGCTATATCACAGCTCAGGGAGAAGTTGGAAATCAGAAAGTTAAGTTTGATAAGGTGAACTACGTTCAACAACTTCAAAACAATTTACTTTCTATTTCCCAAATCTGTGATAAAGGATTTAAAGTCATATTCGACAACAAGAAGTGTTACGTCCTAAAGAAAGACTACGTGATTCCGGAGGACCAAGTTCTGATGACAGCTTCAAGATATAAAGACCTTTATGTTTTGGATCTCTCAACGGCTTCTACAACGGATCATGAAGTTCAGTGCTTTCTATCAAAAGCTACTGAGAAGGACTCCATCTCCTGGCATAGGAGAATGTGACACATTAATCAACGGAAGATGAATCACTTGATCCAGAAGGATCTCGTGAGAGGAGTTAACGTCAAGAATTTCCAACTTCCTGATTTTTGTGTAGCTTGCAAGAAAGGAAAACAGACAAAGAAGTCTCATAAGGAAAAGAAAGTTCATTCTATAGAACTTCCTCTTGAACTTCTTCACATGGATCTGTTTGGTCCAGTCAGTACAAAGAGCATTGCAGGCGACTTGTACTGTTTTGGGGTTACTGATGACTACTCAAGATTCTCTTGGGTAATGTTTCTGAAGTCCAAATCAGAAACATTTGAGTCCTTCAAGGAGTTAGTAACCACACCGGAATCTCCCTACAAGCTGAAGGTTAGACAAGTACGCTCAGACAACGGGACTGAATTCAAGAATCAGTGGATGGAGTTTACTGCAAGGAAAAAGGAATTGTGCATCAATTCACCTCTGCCTACACTTCTCAGATGAATGGTGTTGCTGAAGAAAGAACAGAAGCTTGATAGAGACTGCACGAACAATGCTGGCAGACTCGAAACTGCCTATCCAATTCTGGAATGAGGCAGTGGCTAATGCATGTTATACACTGAATCGAGTTCTGATAGTCAAGCGCCACGGAAAGACATGTTACGAGCTACTACAAAGACGTAAACCTAATCTGGAGTACCTCGAACCATTTGGCGCGCCGTGCACACTTCTGAAGAAGACTCAAGAAGGTAAATTCAGCGAGAAGGCTGATGAAGGGATCTTCCTAGGATACAACATACCAAACAAGAGAGTTTACAACAACTCAACGGGTTTAGTAGAAGTGTGGTGTAATGTTGATGTTCAGAGATATACCACACCTCCTACTGGCAAAGGACCCACCTACTTTTTCGACTATGATGGATTCTTCAAGTCCTTCAACATCCCTATCTCTCCTTCTGATGACGAGTTAGCTACACGGATGATGTATGACATCTTGAATACACCATCTCTTGATTCAACATCATCGAGCTCACAAGGAGAATCATCTACTCAGTCAGGGGGAGTAGTCGACGACAGTGACTCCTCCTCAGAAGATGAAGCTGAAGAAGATGACCAGAACAATCAGGAGGAACAGGTTCCAGTTCCTGCAAGTCCATAAGCATCTAGCAGTGATGCTCCTTCGACTTCGAAACCTCAAACTCCATCTACCTCAGATGCAGAACCAAATGTTCATAATCTTGGCTCTGAGGTAGCTGTTCCTACTACTCCAGGATCACGTCTAAACGTCTATCATCCCCTAGACAATGTCATTGGGGATGTCAGATCAGGAGTACAAACCAGAAATCAGCTGTACTCAGCTGATTATGCCTCTGTTATGGAAAAGGGATACATTCATGATGGTGCTTATCGGTGTTTTGTCTCGCAGTTTGAGCCTAAATACGTCAGTGAAGCACTAAACGATGAGGCGTGGGTGAGTGCCATGCAAGAAGAACTTCTTCAGTTCAAGAAGTTAGGTGTATGGACTCTGGTAGATAGACCTAAAGGTGCTAAGGTCATTGGCACCAAATGGGTCTTGAAATGCAAGAAGGATGACCAAGGGGTCATTATCAGGAACAAGGCTCGACTGGTTGTTCAGGGATTTCGCCAAGTCGAGGGGATTGATTACAACGAAATGTTTGCACCCGTGGCAAGGATGGAAGCCATCCGTATCTTTCTTGCCTATGCATCATATATGAAGATTAAAGTCTACCAATTAGATGTGAAGAGTGCATTCCTTCATGGAGAAATTAGAGAAACAGTTTATGTCAGTCAACCCGAGGGATTTGAAGATCCTTATCATCGGGACAGAGTTTACAAACTTGACAAGGCCTTATACGGGCTCCATCAAGCTCCAAGGGCCTGGTATGAGAAACTCTCGACTCATCTTGTGAAACACGGCTTTCGCAGGGGAGTCATTGACTGCACGCTGTTCATCAAAGAAAAAGATGGAGACCTACTGCTAGTACAGATCTATGTCGATGACATAATCTTCGGTTCAAAGAACGAAGAATTATGCAAAGAGTTTGAAGCAGTTATGAAGAAAGAGTTTGAGATGAGTGCAATGGGGGAGATGAAATTCTTTCTCGGTTATAGGTGGATCAGACACCAAATGGGATATTTCTACATCAGACCAAGTATGTGAGGAGACATTCTCAGTCGGTTTGACATGGAGAATGCTTCTGCTGCTGGGACTCCACTTGCTACGAATCATGATATAGCACCTGACGAAAATGGAGATCTGGTAGATGCCATAATGTACCGAGGAATGATTGGATCCCTCATGTACCTCACTGCCTCAAGACCTGATATCATGTATGCTACATGTCTATGTTCTAGATATCAGGCTAAGCCTAAGGTTAACCATCTGATCGGGGTCAAGGATATTTTGTTATCTGAAGGGTACACCCACACTTGGGTTGTGGTATCCTCATGATGATGACTTTGAGCTCACGGCATATAGTGACTCGGATTACGGGGGCTGCAAGATGAACTACAAGTCTACATCAGCAGGGTGTCAATTCTTTGGGAGGAGATTAGTTACCTGGCAGTGTAAGAAGCAGACCTCGGTTGCATTGTCAACCTGTGAAGCTGAATACGTTGCTGCTGCAAGTTGCTGTTCACAAATCATCTGGATTCAACAGCAAATGCGGGATTACGGTTTAAAGTTCTCTTCTACTCCTATCTTTGTTGATAACTCTGCTGCAATTGCAGTAACTAAAAATCCGGTACAACATCCAAAGACCAAACACATCGGTATTAAATACCATTTTATAAGAGACTGTTTTGAAAAGAACTTAATCAATGTGGTAAAAATTAATACTGATTTTCAACGCGCTGACCTCTATACAAAAGCTTTTGACAAACCACGTTTTCTATATTTGTTAGAGGTCAACGGCGTTAAAAAGAAAAGTGATGTTATTCCTGAAGATGATCATGTGTAGTCTGATGCAGTGTATTAATTTTTTCGTTTTTATTTTCTTTATTTATTTTATTTTCTATTTAAATTAAATTCATGTTATTTAGCTGTCTATTAAAATCCTAAAATAATTAAATCTGTTATGATTTTAGAATTTTAGGGGGAGAATAAGTCAGTCAGTAACATTAAAAAAAAACGAGGGAGAAGGAGTGGATAGCTGATATAAGGTAGATCGTATCTGTGATACCGATTCAAACCCTTTAGAAAATGATAGTACACAGGAACAAATCAAGAGGGACTTTAAAATTTAATTTAGAAAAGATGCAAAATTCAAAGTATAAGTCTGTGTAGTCTGAGCAATATAAAAGAAAAGATGATAGAAAAACTGGTAACTACTAAGGTAACACAACGAAAGTAGACCTAGAGGTTGCTAGACCACATATGATATGTCGGTAGATTCAACACAATAGATGATTAGACCTGACTGGTGATCTCAAGATCAAACTAAGTTATTCAACTGACTGTGGGCTTCCATTTTACACTGGTTAACACAATCAACAATACTCCAATAAGGGGTAATGAGCATGTAAACGCCACAAATGTGTGCGGATGACCATAAATAGAGCAAAGCACGAAAAAAATGAAAGACAAATGCTATCAAGCTAATGACTTATGTTGTTGGTGCATTCTGTGCAAAAGAAAATTAAGCTGCTCTAACAAGAAGATAGGTTGTGTGCCTCTCTGCTGTGCGATGGCACTGACCTGAGGATAAGCATAACCTAGATATTCTAGAATTCATTGTTGTTTGCCGCCTCTCTGCTGTTCGATGGCACTGACCTGAGGATTGGCTTCTCTTTGAAAGCTCTAAGAATAGTCTCTTCTTGTAAAAATACCCGTAGACCGCTCAAAAGTTCCTGAGGAATGTTGATTACCATATAAGTGTGGGATCCACAAATATTAGTTGAAATAATTAAACCTAAAACTATCACCAGGTTGTGTCAAAAGTCTGTGTATGGATTTAAGAGGTCAAATATATTGACAATCATTGTGGCTGCAATTCTTGAAAGTTCAAATCAATGTGGGAATCTAATAGTACCAGTATGATTTCCTAAATTTGCTAACGACTCTGGATGAAAACCAAAAATTGAGCATCAAAAGGTTTTGATAACAAGTCCCAAATGATTTGACTTGCCTGTATGATTCCAAAATTAAATTGGTCCAGGTGTGGTCAAACTAAGTAGAAGCTGCCTATTCTGGAACCAAATCCAGTAAATTTCTATCTTAGGATTTATCTCTCACAAAAAGTCAAAAACAAGTTTAATTTTTGTATTTTAGTTTAAGTTTCTAGTTTTTTTAGTCATTTCAGTTTGTTTGTTTGTTGGACTACATCGTGAAAATCAGTATGGGATTAACTCACCAAAAAGGGCCATGTCTGAGATGACCACATGTGTTTTCAAAGGATAAATGGGTCACATCTGAGGTGACAAATTGTTTAAAAGGATCACGTCTGAGGTGATCAAGGTTTTCAAGTTAAAATGATCATGTCTGAGATGATCAAATGCGCAAAAATTTCAAATGTTAAATGTTCAAAATGGCAGAAAATTTAATAAGTATGACCCATTCGCATGAATGGACCATCCGTATGACTTATCATACGAATGGGAGCCATTCGTACGAATGGACCATGAGTATGGACCATCCAACCGAATGGCCCATACGATTGGCCCAATCGGATGCTTAAGAGCGAACGAATGAGTCAGTCGCACGACTGAGATCCAATCGGACGACTGAAGAAGGTTGACTGAACCAATCGCACGACTGAGGCCCACTCGCACGACTGAAAGGTGCGTATGAGCTCAGCCGCACGATTGAATTTAGGGTTAGTATAAATAGAGAGAGAGTCGGTCGCAGAGACTCACCACTCTCAAATTAACCCTAAATCGCACGACTAAAGTCACTCTGCCCAAATTTCGTTTGATCTCTATAAACCCCTGTTTCTTACATATGACCATTGACATCGATTCTACAGGTAATTTACGTGAAGAGACACTACAATGACATTCAATTTGACACCAAATCTGTACAATCGGACTCGCTAGAATAACCGAGACTTAAGTGGCCAAATAACCTAACTAAACGACTCAAACAAATGAAATTAAAGATGTTAGATGTTATACGAATGGATTGCGAGTCTAATGAACCAGAACACGAAGTCTAAAACTCAAAATTGGTGAAAACTTGAATTTGAATTGAACAGTCAGTACATCATGCGAATGGACAGGTTGATGAACTTCAGTCGCACGACTGAAGGGTGCGAACAGCTTAACCGCACGACTGAACCATGCGTATGAGTTCAGTCGCACGACTGGTGTAACCGCATGAGGTTACATACGCATGAATTCAGTCGCACACTCAGTCGTACGCATGGGGTCATTCGCACGACTGAATCCCAGTCGCACTGTTCAGTCGCACGACTGATCTCAGTCGCACAACCTCATTCGCATGACAGAAAGATTTTTCTTCAAGTCCAAATGTTTCATGACATCCTTAGCCAATGGTACTAATGTTTACTTTGTTTGTGTAACAGATGGCGAGTCGATGGACTATGAGTACGAAGCATAATATCTGTGCTCATCTGGATCTGACATCCAGAAATGCTGCTGATTTCTCAGGCATTATCACCTTATTAAGGAGATCGAGGATTGCACATGCCATATCTACCCCCTGTACTCCTTATCGTTCCATTCAGCAGGCCTTCTGGGAAGGTGCTACAGTTGATCGATCCACTGAGCCTCACTGCATCAGAAGTACCATCTTTGGAGAGGCTATAGCTATCACAGAGGAGGATCTAAGGATAGTGTTACAGTTGGGGGACGATGCTGATTGTCCGACTAGACTACACCCCCTCACTGTCAGAGGATGCTTTCTTCGAGCCAAGTACTCTGGGGACATCAATGCTGGGGTGCTCAACAAGAGCAACCTCTGTCCCCAGTTTAAGTATCTTGCGCACGTGCTGCTAAAGTGTATAGCTTCCAGGAAGGGAGGTTTTGATGAGTTATCCGACCAGATCCAGAACGCGTATGTTGCGTTGGTGCTGAACCACCCGTTCAGCTTCTCCAAGATGATCTTCACCTACCTGGTGGAGAACATCGAGGGGAAAGGGAAGGAGGGCTTCTGTATGTACCAGAGATTTATGCAGATGATCATAGACCAGAAGCTCCCCTCCCTGCCAAAGGAGAAGGATGATGTTGTTGTTCTTGAGGTGATGGATGATACCACCTTGGGAGGATGAAGGTATACAGGGGGAAGCAGGTGAAACCCCCTGTCAGGAGATTGTTTGGGCATCTGGCCCGGGAGGACTATGTGGTGCCAGCTAGAGGAAGTGGCGCCACGACGATAGTGATTCGGATGTTGAGCAGATTGCTCTACCCACTCATGACTCAGATGATGATGACAGTGGGGATGCTGGAGATGACATGCCCATTCCACCGAGGGGCACAGCTACAGACGTTATACCTCCAGTATCTGCCCCCTCAGGAGACATAGCAGAGTCAGCAGGATTCCACCAGGACTTCATACCTGGTGAGGAGGAAGACGAGTCTGATGAGGAGCCTTTGACGAGGACTGTGGGAAGCAAGGTTGTTCCCACAGAGCATGGACTCCGGGCGGTTGGTGAACGCCCCAGGGATTCGGGAGAGACTACTGCAGATCCTAACTATGCCCCTGAGCCATCTAGCCGTGTTCTAGGGGGAGCATCCCTCGACTGGATCGAGGAAGAAAAGGATGGCTCAGCCCCACGGCGAGAAGAAGAATAAGAGAAGACTCACCTTCGTCACCACCACAGCCACCACAACTACCACCACTACCACCCCTACAGCCACACCATCCACCACTACAGCCACCACTACCACTTCCACACCTCCCACCACTACATACATGCCAACCACCACCATATCTTTCACTCCTACATCACCTCCACTATCATCCAGACCCAACCCCATCTTCACCACAACCACCACCCCCACCACTAGCCACCAAGCAGGACCCTCTTCACATCCCTCACATATATATGGATCACCTCTACCTCCAATTGGGGTAGAGGAACAGCTTTCAGCGCTGAACCGGATGGTGATGCGTTTGTTAGCTGCTGATGAGGAGAAGACAGCGCAGATCCGTCACCTGACAGATCTTACGGCGGCACAGTCTCAGCAGATCTCGAAGCAGGCTCGGTTGATCGAGGAGCAGGCCCAACAAATGGCTGCTCAGAGCCACGAGATCGCCCAACTCCAAGAGCACAGTGTCACATCTGCTAAGAAGATTGAGGAGTTGGAGGAGGCTAAGAAGACCATCATGCTAAATCTTATGGGATCTAAAGATGAGCCACTGAAGATTAAAGAGGGAGATGGTGATGATGGTGATGATGATGATGAGGATGATGATGAGGACGATGATGATGAGACTGATGATGATGAAGGGATTGAAGAAGAGAGGACAGAGGAGAGGAATGAGGATGATGATGAAGAAGGAGGAGATGCAGCAGCATCTGCCTCTGCTCAAGGTCAGGAAAGGAGATCTAAGAAGAACCAAGACCAACGAGCTTCCTCCTCTGCTGCACCAAGCGATGATCCAGTGATCCAAGACAAAAGTAATGATTAGATGTCTATGTATTTGATTACTTTTGTATTTGAATCATGTATTTAAACTTATGTATTCGATGTTTATATTAAGATTAATGCATTTCTGTTTTGATTATTAACTAATGGTTGATGTGTTGCATGTTTAAATCAAACAGATCCAAACTATCAAAGGGATGAATTTGATGTTGCTCCCCTTCAGCAGGTCAAGACTCAGCTAACTATGATTCTTGATCTGCAAGGGATCGTCAGGAGGTATGTGAGTTATACCCCTGAAGAAGGGGAAATAATTCACGATCTATCAAATGAGCAACTAGCTGAGATCTTCAAGCTAAATCCTGATGAGATTGTAAAGGATGCTCCAACGTGTGACTCTACAAGTGACGAAGAGCTAAACGACGTTGATGAAATAGAGATAGAAGATGTCACTGCAGAGCACTACCCTCAGTATGCTGACAACGAGGGAAATATGGTCCCCAATCTGGGTGAATCCCTTGTCAGTGATACGTTTGAGGTGTTAGATAAGATGGAGCAGGAGTCAGAGAAGACAGAAGGAACGGCCCAAGCCTCAAACGATGATGTTGACATCCGAAAGGCTGAATGGGCTGCTTGTTTTGAAGAAGTTCAAGCCCAACGCGCTGCACCTAAACAGAACGTCTACACCAAACTCTACAGAGTCAAGAAACATCATAAAGTGTCGGGCAGGATTATAGCGTGGGCATATTTTGAGGATCTAAACGTCTATGCAGTTAAGAGAGAGAAGGGCATAGAGTACTTTAGATTTCCACATGATCTAAAGACTCTACCAGGTTTTGAGCTCAACCAGCTGGCCAAACTGAAGCTGTTGTATGCTGACCCAAGAAAGATGTCAGGCTGGTTTGAGGCTGCCCTAAGGAAGGAGTACCATACCAGGTGGGTTAACTTTAGACCCCAACAACCTACCAGGAGGGTAAGTTGAAGGTCTGAAGAAAGCCATTACTGGAAAGCCAAAGATAGTGTTGAAGTGGGGTCCTCCGCGCACGATGTCAAGAATCCCTCTAAGGGAAATGCCTCAGGACTTCACTCCACATTTTAAGTGGTGGTACTACGATTGGAGAACAGGAGAAGCGGTCATAGTGCTAAATAAAGAGGGACAAATGGATACTATCAGGGTATTTGACCCAATGTGGCTTACCAACTTGTCAGCTAATGATGTCTACACTCTATACAAGTGGCCACTGTTCTATGACACGCAGGATATAGTACAAGCCCTCCAGTTCAAGAACGTCATAAGACTCTGCTTTGCGTTTGAGATTCACGCAGGAGTCACAAAAGAGGATAAGTATAAAATGTATGAGGAGGTAATGCAGAAAACAAGACATTAGAGAGATCTAGGTCCAAGGGGGAGTTTGTTGATACATGTATGTACCTAGATCATGATATGAATGTAATAGATCTTGTGTGTTCTTACACTGATGTAATGTATGGAATGATTAATGAAATGATATTGGTTGTTTGTCATTTACAATGTTTAATATTTCATTAATGAGTCGATGTTGAATTGGTTAAATAGGTTTGTGATTGTTTGAATTGATACACATAATGTTATATTAATTAATACATTCAAACTTAACAACATGAAGTTCTCATGCGATTGGCCCATACGAATGGACCATACGCATGAATAACTCCATACGAATGACTCAGTCGCACGACTGAACCAGGAGACTGGATCAGTCGTATGATTGTAACATAAGATTGGCTCAGTCGCACGACTGAACACTCAGTCGTGCGGATGGATCTACCGCATGGTTCAATCGCACGACTGAACCATACTAATGGTTCAGTCGCACGAATGAACAACACTAACCTATAAATACAACCCAATTCGTGGAAAAACGTAAGCATTCATTCTATTTCGACTCCAGACGTACCCTAGCCGTCCAGAAGCCTCCAAGTTCATACTCCAAGTTCATAGAATGCTGTAGATCGATTCCTAATCGATTCTTAACGTTTGATTCAATACTTTATTGATTCTACGTGCGTTCTCACTGATTGGATCGCCAATCAAATAGGATTCCGCACTATTTGGTTTGGTTTACATGTTAATCATTCGGTATTTCGTTCAAATGCCAGGTCCTAACAGAGTTGTTAAGTATTTTGTGTGTGTGAGGGATCTTAAGATGGTGAGATCTTATATCAAGAGCCTAAAAAGCTCTAATACCAAATGCAGGACCGGTGAAGGGTATGCACTTACAACACAAAAACACAATGAGGAGAGTTGCTTAGAACACTTAACAGATCAAATAAGGATCTAGTTTACTTGTTAATGAAAGATGCTAAGAACACAAGTATCTGTGAGACAGATCAAGATTGCAAACAACACAAGTATTTGGTTTTCAAGAATGCTGTATATTGCTTCTCAAGTTTTTTTACAAGTTACAAAGCATCAATAGAAAGTTACAAGTACTTGAGATACTTTATACTACATCCTACAGCCAGCCATACTTTGAACGCCAGCTGTTACAATTGACTAGACAACTACAAAATCAAATGTATAGTCAAAAGGCATATCTGCCTTTTGACTTGTGACTATGACATGCCATAGCTCACATCCTAATATATTACAAAAAGGATAAAAGTACATAAAGTAGAAAGCATGGACCCAAGACCTCAATGTACAGTTACCAAAAGCATGGACCTTTCACCAACTCATGTAAGTTGGTGACTTTACATAGTTGCAGCGGAAAGGTGGTCCAGCTTTATGGTAAAGTATATCAGATAAAGGCATATCTCTAAAAGTCTTCGGAAGAAATCTGTCTTCACTATTTGGCTTTGGAAGACTTTGTCTTTGAAGCTTCGGAAGACTTCACTTTTGGCTTCGGAAGATGTTGGTCTTGGCTTTGGAAGATTTTACACTTAGAATATTTCTAGTGCATGGTGTAAAACTTCCGAAGCATTTCTACTTTTGTTCTTTAGTGCATGCTTGCATAGAGACTTTGGATGTTTTGGCTGCATCAGACTTATAGGAATCCTTACAAAAGCTTTCATAGACACCCGAATCAAATAGTACTAAAGCGAAAAACCTATTTATAGTAAATTTACTAGTTACAACATTAGGGACATTACGAGTCTAACTCGTGCCTATGATGAAGGCTCCCCCCATAGCACCATTGCTTCCATTGTCGTCGTCCTTCCTATTATCACCACTGCTACTGTGACCATTGCCACCGTTAACACCATTCCTGTTCTACTTGATTTTTTGGTAGTTTCTCTTAAAATGTTTAGTTTGCCCATATTCATAGAACCCCTTTAATGGTCTTGCGTCTGGGAAGGTCTAGTTATGATGTTCACTCGACAATTCGTGGTAGCATGTCCAAACTTACCACAACGCTCACATTTGTTTTTATTACATGGGCCATCATTGCGAGAGTTGAATTTGTTGCATTTGGGAAGAGTTCTACTATAATCACTATGATTTTGAGAAAATGAGGGAGGACTACTTGAAGTTGCGTGAACTATCAAACTTGTTTGTTTGTTGTTGAGTGGTTTGCTGTGATTGAGCTAATGAAAAGGACATTAGTCTTTACCAGAACTCTATACCCACTTCCTCTTTTTATTACAATCAAGAGTAGCTGACATCGTATCACAGAGAGGTAGCTTACCCTGCAAAACCGCTTAATTAGTCATCTTGTAGGCCAACGGAATTGCATCTCGTTGTCGGTCTTGCAGCGGTCACCGCTTGATCAATGTACATTTTAACCTATTTGTACGGTGGATTAGCGATGTTCAAACATAGGGTAGAAATCTTGTAAGATCAGGTAGTGTATGCTTCATTTTCAGAATCGGTCTTCTTCATATTCCAAAACACAATCTCTAGTTTTTGAACTTCATCTCTTGAACAATACTCCTACTTCATCAGGTTCTTAAACACCTCCGATGTTGTTGCATTGGGGGTTTCCACACCCAATATTTGCACTTGTGTGTTCAACCAACTCAGAGTTGGGCCATCTAAAGTACTAGTTGCATACTTGACTCGGTTGGCCACAGGGCAGTCAGACATCTTGAATACTTACTCTAGCTTTTCAAACTAGGGAAGGAGTCCAACCACTAATTCAGACCGAGTAAAAGGATTTGGCTTACAATCCATGAATAATTTACATGTGTAGACACTTTCACCTACATCAGGAGATCAATATTTTTCAAATTAATAAGGAATGTTATAACTAGCAGGGTTAGCAAAGAACTTTTCACTTTAAAATTTTAACTGGTATAACTTACCAACCAAATTTTGTTGCAGATTTTTATTGGCCAGGGCCACATTCACGTGTTGGTTAATGAGAGCAACCAATTCCGCATGTGTCATATTAATGTTGTCACATCCACGACCACGCCCGTATCTAGACATTCTTAACAATCAAAACATATAGAAATAAGTAAAAATCTTGCATATGAACTTTGCATAAGTATAAGTAACTAAAAGAATTTAGCACAATCACAACTTAGTATTCAAATAACAATATATGATAAAATAAATTATAAATCCATCTACACTAAACTAAACCAAACATCAAAATCAAAATGTATTAGTCGGATGGGAACAACCCTTCCTACATAGGTGCAAAATATGACAAGTGATTCACCTATGTAGGAAGCTTGACTGATGAGATGATAAAATCAATCATCTTGTTAGATGTCACCATTAATACGACAAGATGATGATAAAATCACCATTAAATCAAATAATCATAGGTACCAACTTGTTACTGTCATATTTGACACAACCATTAATTTGGATGAGGAACTGTCAAATAATATAGGTAGCGCTACTTAGGAAATATCACCCTGCATATGCTGATATGAGGGCAACTGTGTTATATTATTTGACTGTGTGATTTGTATTTGACAATTATAAATCACTTGACATGTGTGTGTAATTTTCAAATACAAATCCACGCCACCATCTTTACTCTGCGGTTTAGTACTACATATAAGAGGAATGGTAAAATCAGCCATGCCTAAGACTTTTCAGGATGTAGTAACGTTATCAGGAAGCTTGACTAATGAGATGATAAGGAAGGGATCATTGACTGATTCAAAGATTGGAGACAAAAGGAAATGGAGCAACAATAACTCTGGAGGAAGATTTGGAGGAAATTAGCAGAAGAAGGTAAACAGAAATCCTGTGAGGAATTTCATAGGAATTGTCTAGGAAAGGAGATCACAAACAGAAGGTCAATTATGGTGCAATACATGGAAGAGACACCATATGGTAAGTGCAGAGCTGTAATTTGCTATAACTGTAAGAAGAAATGACACCTATCAAGGGAGTGTAAGGGACCCGCAAACCCTAAACCAGTTTGCTACCAGTGTGGAAATGAGAATCATTTTCGCAACGAGTGTCCGGAACTGAAAGGCAAAACCCCAACTAACCCAAACAATCCACGTGGTAGAGCATTTGTGTTGCAAGCTGAAGAAGCCCGATATGACCAGAAGTAGTGACGGGTACGTTTATTATTAACAATCAGTACGTAACAGTATTATTTGATACGGGAGCAACTCGTAGTTTCATTTTGAATATATTTAAACCTTCACTTAATTTAACTCCGAAGAAACAAAAAAATAAGTATATGATAGAATTAGCTGATGGAAAGATAATTGAAGCTTGTGAAATTATTCCTAGCTGTACCTTAAATTTAGATGATCATTTTTTTGATATAGATTTGATTCCTATTGAGCTAGGAGGTTTTGATATTGTTATGGGTATGGACTGGTTAAGTAAAAATCAGGCTGAAATTATCTGTGGAAAAAGAATGATTAAAATTCCTTTGACTAAAGAAAATAAAACTCTTGTCTATATGGTGAGAAACCTAGAGGTGCTATGAAGATAGTCTCATGTAAGAAATCCCAGAAATGTTTAAAGAAAAAAATGTTTAGCTTTTCTAGACATGTAGTTGATAAAAAACTAGATAAGAATAATTTAGAAGATGTTCCTATTATTAGTGAATATCCAGAGGTATTTCCTAATGAATTACCAGGATTGCCACCCCCTCGTCAAGTAGAATCCAAGATTGAATTAGTACTAGGAACTACCCCTATTGCCAAGTCACCGTATTATTTGACACCAATAGAAATGAAAAAAATAATGAGTCAACTTCAAGAATTGTTGGACAAAGGAATTATACATCCTAGTGTATCACCTTAGGGAGCACCAGTTCTGTTTGTAAAGAAGAAAGATGAAACTTTTAAGATGTACATCGACTATAGTGATCTTAATAAAGTGGCTATTAAGAATAGATATCCTCTCCCTAGGACAGATGACCTCTTTGATCAGTTGCAAGGATCTAGTTACTTTTCAAAAATTGACATAAGGTTAGGATATCATCAATTAAGGCTAAGGGATGAAGATATACCTCAGACTGCATTCAGAACTCGATATGATCATTATGAGTTCCTTGTAATGCCATTTGGGTTAACAAATGCTCCAGCAGTATTCATGGATTTAATGAACAGAGTGTGCAAACCTTACTTAGAAAAATTTGTCAAGCCTTTATAGATGACATTTTAATATATTCTAAAGGCAAGGAAGAACATGAAAAGCACCTAAGGATGATTTTAGAATTACTTCGAAAGGAAGAACTATATGCCAAATTCTCAAAGTGTGAATTTTGGAAAGAGAAGTACAATTCTAAGGACATGTAGTTAACCAAGAAGAAATTCAGGTTGACTCGGCAAAGATTGAGGCAATTAAGAAATGGGAAGCTCCAAAAACACCAACTGAGGTACTCCAATTTTTAGGTTTGGCCAGTTATTATAGAATATTTATAGAAAATTTCTTGAGAATTGCTCAGTCTTTGACAGAATTAGCTCCGAAAATAAGCCTTACGTTTCAGGAGAAAAACAGAATGTTGCATTTGAACAGGCGATTTTGTCGTATACTGTGATGCCTCACATCAAGGTTATGGATGTGTTTTAATGCAACGAGATAAGGTAATTCCATATGAATCCAGGCAACTCAGAATAAGTGAAAAGAATTACACTACACATAATTTAACACTAGGAGCAGTAGTGTTTGCACTTAAGATTTGGAGACACCATCTATAAGGAACCAAGTGAATAATTTATACAGACCTTAAGAGTTTACAGCACATATTTAATCAAAATATGTTAAATATGAGGTAGAGAAGATGGGTGGAACTACTAAGTGATTATGATTGTGAAATCAAGTGTCACCCAGGAAAGGAAAATGTAGTGGTTGATGCTTTAAGTAGAAAGGAGAGAACTAAGCCATTACGAGTCCGTGCTTTGAGAATGGAATTACACTCGAATTTAATAAGTCAAATTTGAGAAACTCAACAAAAAGAGGAACCAGAAGGTGTGTTGAAGCAGAACGAACAACTGGAATTTCCGTCCGATGGAATTCTAAGATTTAAAGGAAGAATTTGTATTCCTAACAATAATATGCTTAGAGAAACTATTTAGTACATCCAGGAAATAATAAGATGTACAAGGATTTGAGAAACCAATTTTGGTGGTAAGTTATGAAGAAATCTGTTGAAGGCTTTGTAAAAAAGTGTGATATCTGTTCAGGAGTTAAGGCTGAATATCAAAAACCCTCAGGATGTTTACAACAACTTGAAATTCCTGAGTGGAAGTGGGATCAAATCACCATGGATTCTGTAACCAAGTTACCCAGAATCTCAAGTGGGTATGACACCATATGGGTTATAGTCAACAGATTGACTAAGCCAGCTAATTTCTTGCCAGTCAGAGAAGATTATAAGATGCAAATATTAGCAGTAATTTATATGAAAGAAATTGTGTCCAGACATGGAATACCTATTTTAATAATATCTGACAGAGATAGTAGATTTACATCGAGATTCTAGCAAACTTTGCAGAGAGAATTGTGAACTCAAGTAAACATGAGTACAACATACCATCCACAAACATGTGGACAAAGTGAGAAAACAATTCAAACATTGGAGAATATGTTGCGAGCCTGTGCGATAGATTTTGGTGGTAATTGGGATATACACTTACATCTGATAGAATTTTCATATAATAATAGTTATCATACCAGTATTGGAGCAACTCCATTTGAAACTCTATACGAAAGGAAGTGTAGGTCGCCTTTGTGTTGGAATGAAGTAGGAGATTGACAACTTACAGGCCTAGAACTAATACAAGAAACATCTGATAAGATTTCTGAAATTAAGTACCGAATAAAGGCAGCACGTGATAGGCAAAAGAGTTATGTTGATAAGAGAAGAAAGCCTCTAGAATTTCAAATGGGAGATAAAGTATACTTGAAGGTATCACCACAAAAGGAATTTTTTGATTCGGGAAGAGAAATAAGTTAAACCGTAGGTACATTGGCCCTTTTAAGATAATAGATATGATTGGTCCTGTAGCCTATAAGTTAAACTTACCTTCGGAATTAAGTGAAATACACAACACCATCCACGTATAAAATGTGAAGAAATGTCTAATATAGATGAGACATTGAAAGTACCAATACAGGAAATCAAAATAGATATGAAACTTCATTTTGTGGAAGAACCAATAGCCATTATGAATAGAGAGGTAAAAAGTTTGAGAAGAAGTAGAATTCAAATATTTAGGGTCAAATGGAAATCAAAAGAGGACCCGAACTTACATGGGAAAGAGAAGATGAAATTTAGAAAAAGTATCCTTTGTTTAATGTTAAACTGAATGACAAGAAGCAATTTCAAAGCTAAACGCTCCACAATCTTTGAGAATACCTACTAATAAATTTCAGGATGAAATTCTTTTTAAGGGGGGAGAATGTGACAACCCTAAAACCAATGATAAGTAAATTCAACATTATCTGTAAATTGATAATACATGCTTGTATCCTATTAGAGATAACTAAGGTAATGTTATTTGATTATATGAGTTTTGTATGTTTAATTGAACATGCACAAACGATACATGAGCATGCATGCATGCATGCATAACTATTTACGTGTGCATGTATTCCTTTCATGTGAATTTCGTGATTATCAAATCATATGTATCTAATTACCAATCGTATGATTAAATGACTAGTTATTTGAATTATAAATGTCTTTCATTTACATATAATAAAATCCAATCAAAACCTTAAACACCTAAACACTACCATAGACACAAGCTTAGCCCTAATCTTGGTTCATTAGGGTACTAATAAACCCGATTAATAACTAAATTATTAACTAATCTTAACATTAATGACCAAGTGAGTCATTATCCTTAAAATCCGCCACCTAGCACCACCCTAACACTAATCACCTTCTACTTCCGCCACCTAGCATCAAAGACACTAAACCCAACCTAGAACTTGCCACCACACCTTCCTAATGATCCACTAATCAAGTCAATAATTCCTACCTCATCAAAGCTAGGCTAGAACTAATGATGGCAACTCCACCTTCATCATCTCTCTCGGCCGATGAAGCCACACCCACAAACCATCACAACCGCCACCTTCACCGCACCCCTCTTCTGCTCTCGGCTTCCAAGTCGCCACCACCATCACATTCTTGTTTTCGGATCTCCAAACACTATCACCTACTCTTACTTTCGGTTCCTACAATCAACACCATCACCACCCTTGTTCTCCACCTACTAGTTGTGATCAAGCATCAACCGAGCTCTCAAGGATTCAACCAAGCCAATCTCTTTGTTCTCTTCATTAAACAAGGTTAGATTTCCAAAACCTATAACTAACAAGCTTTAAGAGTGTATATGTGTTTATATAAACACATATAAACTAACTTTTGAAAGCTAAATCATCAAGAATATTCACAAAAACTCATGAACACGTGATTTTATTAAAAAATCAGTAAGAAATGGGGATTCAAGAGCTGAAAACTTGAAAGTTTTATAAACCAAAGATTTAAACAAAAGGATTACAAATTAAAGGGTTGAAAACATAGATATTCTTGATGAATTAGATTAAATACCTAAATGACTGTGATTGTGAGAATGAAATTTGAAACTTGTCTAGAAATATTAGAAATAGTAATCTGTAAATTTTGATGTAATAATATTGGATAGATTAATTTATATAATTAATTCAATGAAATGAAAGGAAATTATTATACAGAAGCTCCGAACCTGGTAAAAATCTGGAAAAATTTTATAATAACCCTTATAGTTTATACGAATTACTAAACAAATTTCGCGAAATAATTCACATGTATGATTTAGTTTTATATTTTAGAATATTCTGTAAATAGAAAATTGAAAGAAATTAGAAGACAGTGAGATAAATTATAGAAAATTTACATAAAATATAATATCCAGAATAGAATAGTATGTATAAATTTAAGAACTTTTAGAGATGTTTAACTATTTCTGGTAATTAATGTGAAATTTGTAAAAATTATAGAAATTTGGTTGTTATGAGTTATTAATGTGAAATTTTGTGAGATAATATAGATTTCAGAATGTTTAGGCTATTAAATTTTGGTGATTTTTGAATGACAAAAGCTATCTAATTGGAATTTTGGCGATTTTTATGATTTAAATTCTGAAAATTTTAAAGAAATTAGATTTATTCTAACAACTAATATCTTATAGGAATAATTTGACTTGTTGGCTGAAATTAAGGTGAGTAACATAGCCCCTTTTTTATTTATAATTTTTGTGGGAAAAAACATTCTGTTTTGTGTTGAATTGGATGCATTTTTGGGAAATTTTGATTTGTTACTGTTATATTGACACAACCATTAATTCAGATAAGGAACCGTCAAATAATATAGGTAGCGCTAGTTATGAGATGTCAACCTGCATATGCTAATGTGGGCAACAATGTTATATTATTCGATTGTGTGATTTGTATTTGACAGTTATATATCACTTGACATGTGCATGTGTAGGTTTGGTTGTGAGTTTGATTGTATTGCATTAATTCATATAATTTATATCGATTAAACCTATGGTCTCACCAACTATATGTTGACTGTTTTGAGTATGTTTTTTTCAGGTCAGCAAAATGTATTATAATCTCGTGTATACCTTCAACATGTATAGTGATCGGTATGGCTACTTAGGGAAGCTGTGTAATTGGCTGACTATTGATATGTTTGACTTCATCCTTTACGTGGACGTTCACGTTCACTACTAGCTCAAGATATGTGATATGTTGAAGATATGCTTTTGATTAGGATAACAAATTTATAAGTCTAGTATGTTAGACTAAATTTTGTATCATGTAACCCTATACTGATATTAACTAATGAAATTAATGTTTAAATTATTGTCTTGATTGTATGGCATGATAATCTATGCATTTTGAACTAACGAGTCACACCCAAGCATTTCACACTTCCATCGGGATGTGACATAAAGCTGACTTGTAAATTTAAGTATGCCTCGGATGTGGTTATCAAACCATGAAAACAACCATTAGGTCAATTTAACACCCGTTCGACCTTTGCTCTTGCAAGCGCGATAGCCCGGGTGGGGTTTGTCAAACCTTAAAGTACTACTTAAAAATTACCTCGTTAATATCATAGAATTTATGATTCAAAAGCAAGGACTTAAGTGGTAATAACACTAGTTCACATGTGATCATACATACTTACTAAATCTAAAGATATATTTTAAAAAATGTTCTCTTCCCAATAGAGAGTAATATAGAAAGCGGGGTCGTAAACTCAATTTAGATTTCACGGGTACACGAAATGAAAGTAATTGACAGTTAAGTTTCACGACAACTTTAGAGTTATGATTTAGAACCGAGAGAGGAGAGTGAGCGAGCGATTGAGAGGAGAGAGAGAGGGCTTGTACGATCGGGAGAGAGGCTGGAAGAGAGAGAGAGAGAGAGAGAGAGAGAGAGTTGCTGCACTAGGGTTTTGTGGGGAAGGGGTTCTCGAGAAATGGAGTGGCGAGAGAGTTGAAGGAGGGGAGATTTATGGTTGTTGGGTGTAAGATGTTGGGGAGGGGGTTAGGTTATTAAATTTTATTAATATTATTTTTTGAAATTAGTATTAGTATTTAGTAGTATTTAGTAAACACAAAATGCGACAAAAACACATAGTTATGAAAAACCAAGTTAATGACATTAATATGAAAATACGAGGTGTCACAAAAATGTTTTACTGGTTCCACCATATTCGTAAATGTAATAAATTATGACTTTATTAAATTCAACCGTAGTCATGATATCTTTACAAATAAAACGTTGTTCATGTGAAAGAATTGAGATAGTTTTGAAATTCACTCATCTTCTTCGTTACATCATACAATAACTCTTCGTTAATTAAGCAATTTTTGAAGACAAACATTCATTGTCTGGTTAAGACATATTTGTAAATAACTTTAGGGTTGAGTTATTCCGTAGTAAATACTTTTCAATCTCAAACAATGTCAAACTTTTTATTTGACTATATGTTCATGACAAAGCTGTAATATATGAATAGGAAATGTTAGAAATTAGTTTCATATATTTAAAATACATGTATTAAATACTAAAATTTAAGAAATTAAAAGTTAAAAAATATGTAATAATTCCCGATAACCTTTATATTTTGTAGATTGTTGATAACATCTTCAACGCCATACATATTTTGTTGCTGGTTTGGCAAATGGAAAGGACACTTGATAAACGATGGATAATGGTAATGTACATCAAAACCAAAAATTTTCAATAAAGCATCGCATGAAGATATATATATATATATATATATATATATATATATATATATATATATATATATATATATATATATATATATATATATATATATATATATATATATATATATATATTATAATTGTAGTATTCCTTTGATTTCATCTTCACTATTATCCCTAACAATATCATTGTTTAGATCTATAAGGATTCCTATAAGTCTGATGCATCCAAAACATCCAAAGTCTCTTTGCATGCATGCACTAAAGAACAGAAGTAGAAATGCTTCAGAAGTTTTACACCATGCACTAGAAATATTCTAAGTGTGAAATCTTCCGAAGCCAAGACCAACATCTTCCGAAGCCAAAAGTGAAGTCTTCCGAAGCTTCAAAGACAAAGTATTCCGAAGCCAAAGAATGAAGACAGATTTCTTCTGAAGACTTTTGAAGATATGCCTTTATCTGATGTACTTTACCATAAAGCTGGACCACCTTTTCGCGGCAACTCTGTAAAGTCACCAACTTACATGAGTTGGTGAAAAGGTCCATGCTTTTGGTAACTATAATTGAGGTCTTGAGTCTGCGCTTTCTACTTTATGTACTTTTATCCTTTTTGTAATATATTAGGATGAGAGCTATGGCATGTCATAGTCACTAGTCAGAAGTCAAGTCTGCCTTTTGACTCTACATTTGATTTTGTAGTTGTCTAGTCAACTGGCTTTTAAAGTATGGCCGGCTGTAGGATGTAGTATATGTATCTTAAGTACTTGTAACTTTCCTTTATGCTTTATAATATTTGTAATAGAACTTGAGAAGCAATATACAAATTCTTGAAAACTAATTACTTGTGTTGTTTGCAATCTTGTTCAGTCTCATCTTTACTTGTGTTCTTAGCATCTTTTACTAAAATTAACCAGTTCTCTATTTGATATGTTAAGTGTTCTAAGTAACTCTCCTCTTTGTGTTGTTGTGTAGTAAGTGCATACCCTTCAACGGTCCTGTATTTTGGTATCAGAGCATTTCAGGCTCTTGATATAAGATCTCACCATCTTAAGATCCCCCACACACATAAAATACTTAATAACTCAAATGGCAACTATTACCAAAGTTTATATGGAAACTGGAACTATGACAAAGTTTGCACTGGTCGCTCCTGAAGACTTTGATACTTGGTGTCAAAGAATGGAAGGCTTCATCAAGTCTCAAGACTCCAGGATGTGGGACTCTATTGTTGAAGGACCTTACATACCAAGAACCACTTCTGCTGCTGGTAGTGGTATGATTCTAAAGGTTGTGGCTGATTACTCTGAGGAAGTCAGGAAGAGAATACAGATTGATCAGAAAGCCATGACAGCCCTTCAAACTGCTCTTCAAAAATCCATCTAAAGAGGCTTCAAAAAGTGCAAAACTGCCAAACAACTATAGGAAGCACTGAAGCTGATATATGAGGGGTCTACTGAAGCCAAGGAGAACAAGAAGGATCTCCTAAAGCAGCAGTTTGAAAACTTCACTTTTAAGGTAGGTGAAACCATGACTCAACAATACTTTAGGTATGTTGAGATTGTGGATACTCTAATGGATGTTGGAGTAACTCTTGAGAACAGGGACATTGTAAGGAAGTTTTTGTCCTCTCTTCCTAGACAATGGACACATTACTGTGTTGTTATCAAGAGGACTGAGAACCTTAAGACTCTTACTATGACAGAGTTGTATCGTATTCTTAGTGGCTACCAGATGGAGATGAACATGTAAAACACATCTGGTAACTCCAGCATTCAACTGAGTTCAGCCCTCCATGTGGTTGAAAGGGAAAGCATTGAGCCACATCATCATCTTATATGCTACCCTGACAACTCACAAAAGGGTCCTTTCATCACCTTCCCAGAGACTCCAAAGGAAAGCTACACTTAAGGAAGTCTTTCCAAGAGACAAGTTCTTCTCATGCTTTTGTCTCTACTGATGAAACCATAGACAACTTTCTCTTCACTCTGGAATATGTGGACTGTATCCATCGAGATTATCTGGAGTACATGGAGATAGTCCAGCAGATGGATCTTCTCACACAGAGCCAAGAAGTTCTACAAGAGGACCGGGAGAAAGTTTTCAAGCAATGCAGCCAGTGGAAAGTTTGGGTTGGATAAAAAGCAAAGTAAGTGTTACAACTGTAACGAAATAGGACACTTTGCAAGGGAGTGTAAGGCACCAAGGACAAATGGTGGCCAAACATAAAGCAGACCAAACTACACTGAGAAATCCCCCCAGAATGAGAAGCTAAAGCAGCAAGCTGTAGTTGCTATTGAAGGAGGCTTTAACTGGAGCTTTCAGGTAGAAGATGCATCTCCAAACCAAGCCCTCATGGCAGACCACGATGAAGCCAATGTATTGGAACATCTTTGTACTCCTGAATGCATTGCTAAAGTCAATAGATACAGGTCCTATAACTTAGAAATGAGATCTGATCTTGAGTCCTTAAATATTTTAAATGCTGATTTTAAAAGAGCTGAAAATGATTATTAATTAAAGATAGAGGACTTAGAGAAAACCATTTCAACTCTTAAACATGAGCACACAAACTACAGGACTCAGATCAAAGATCTCATTACTAAGCTAACTGAATGCCAGGCTGAGCTTGTGATCAGTAAAGCCAAGGCAGAAAAATGTGTTCTTGAAGAAGAGACCTTCAAGAACATAATATCCTCATCCTTACATGCAAAAGTTTGTTATCAAAATAAGCAAGGACTGGGATCTTGTGAGATAGCTCCTCCACACACAATCATGTCTGTAAGATCTCCTAGGTGTTGAACTTGTGAAGATGAGCTCCCCTTCATAGATCCTGTGACTGAAGAGGATGAAGAGGAGATGGTGGAGAATGGCTCTGAGAAGAGTGAAGAAGTGCATTCTAAGAAGGGTCACCATCCCTATGAGGAGAGCAAAGCTATTGGGATGACCAAGTGAAGGAGAAAGAACTTGATTAGGAAGGCCAAAAGAAAGTCCAAAAAAGCTCAAGAAATCAAGGTCACCTTTAATTCTGCACATAAACAAGTCTTCATCTCTGCAGGATTTGATATGGTGAAGGATGAAGACATCAACTTGAACTTCATCAACAAGAGTTTTGTTCATGTCCAAATCATCCCATCATTAAGAAGAAGGCTGATCAGTTGTGCACCACTGCTGTACAACATGTATCATCCAGCTCCAAAGATAGTTCTATCCCCACAAGAATTGCCACAACATCTACAAAGATGAAGATGGAGAAGGAAAGTGATCAAGTTCAGACTTGTTCACAAAGGAAAACTCCTAGAAGGAAGAAAATGGACTGTGTTATGTGTGGGATTACTTCTCATTTTGCTTAGGACTGTGTTTACAATCCAAAGAGTACTCTCCACATGACCAAGAAAGAAACTTCTAAGAGTTTGGAAAAGAAGAAGCAAGCTTTGGAAGGAAATCTGTTTCCTTCGGAAGCTCCAAAATGAAGAAGAAGACAAGTGGAAACTTGCTTTCGGAACAAACCTTGGTCTCGAAAGAAAGGAATATTTCCGAAGTACTGAAGCCTGCTGTAGTGAAAGCAAGATCTTCTGAAGGTCAGACATCAAAACTTCCAAAGTCATCAAAACTTCCGAAGTATTGAAGGTCAAGTCTAAGCTTCCAAAGGTGGTGTGGAAGTCAAAGAAAGACCAAGTGGCTGAAAGTTCTTCATCAACATCAGCAAATGATCCTTCTCGCATGGCTATAGGATCAATTACTATTGCATTGTCTTCAACTTCTTTTGATGAGCCCAAGACCAATGAGGCTTGGGTTTCCAAATGTAACTAACCATCTCCTTTTATGCAGGAGCAGCTCAAGACAAACAGAAATATATGGATCATTAACAGTGGCTATTCTAGGCACATGACAGGCAATAGTTCACTACTCCAAAAGTTTGAAAAAATTGATGGAGGACCAGTTGCTTTTTGAGGAGGTGCAGGAGGTTACATTACAGGAAGGGGGAAGGTCACACATGGTAAGCTCAGTATTGAGAAGGTAAACTTTGTCAAGGAGCTTGGGTACAATCTTCTGTCTAAAGAAAATAATGATGAATCTTTCATCTGGCATAAAAGAATGTGCCATGCAAATTTTAAAAGACATGAATAAACTAATTAAGAATGATTTGGTAACTGGAATACCAAAGAAAGAGTTTACAAGTGATGACCATTATGTTGCATGCCTGAAAGGGAAGCAAATCAAGGTATCTCACAAGCCAAAGGAAAGAAACTCCATCATTAATCCCCTACACTTATTAGATATGGATCTCTTTGGCCCCACCAGTGTAATGAGTCTAGGAAGGACCTCTTACTGTTTGGTGATCACAGAGGACTTTACAAGATTCACTTAGGTCTTCTTTCTTAGAACTAACGATGAGACCCCTGAGATTCTGAAGAATTGCATCTTAAAGATTGAGAATCAATGTGATAACAAGGTCAAAACCATAAGATGTGAACAAGGAACTGAATTCAAGAATCAAATCCTTGATACATTTTGTGATGAAAAAGGTATTACAAGACAATATAATGCTCCCAGGACTCCTCAGCAAAATGGTGTTACTGAAAGAAGAAACAGGACACTAATTGAAGATGCAAGAACTATGTTGTCTGACTCTAAACTGCCCATCACCTTCTGGGCAGAGGCAGTGAATACTGCTTGCTATGTGCAAAACAGAGTTTTAGTGGTTAAGACACATGGTAAGACTCCTTATGAACTTTGGCACAAGAGAAAACCTTTCATTGGTTTTCTCATGTCATTTGAATGTCTTTGCACCATCTTGAATACCAAAGATCAAATTGCCAAGTTTGTTGAGAAATCAGATGATGGACACTTCATTTGATACTCTTCTCAAGCTAAAGCTTATAGAGTATACAATCTTAGAACAAGAGTAGTTGAGGAGTCAGCCAATGTGACTTTCAATGAGCACACTCCCATTGTGAAAGGTTCTGGTCCGGATTGGCTATTTATTCTTGATTTAGTTACCAATTGTTCTAACAAATCTTGTGAGAATGTTTCAAGGTCCACAGATATACTACCTACAGGTGATCCTGACCCAAGATTTGAGCTAAGAAGACCTTCAAGTTACACTTCTTTAGCTCTAGTGGTAACCAATCCTACAAATGAAGCTTCTACCAGCACATCAATGACAAATCCTGCTGATACTTTTGGGGTGCCATCAAATTCCAGCTTAGAGGCACAAAACTCAGAGGAAGGAGCTACAAATGTTGAAGAAAATGGTGGTGGTGAAATTGATCAAGAATTTCTTGATGCTGATAACCACTCCATTGAAGACAACATCAATGATGTCACACACTCATTGGATCAAGTCAATCTTGATAAGTGTGCTGATGTGGAGGGTGAATCTTCTTTGCCATATAAGAATTTCTCAAATTTATATCTGTCTAAGCAACTTGTTGTGATCCCTCAACTAAGGATCCGCAAGTCTAATCCTACCACAAACATCATTGGAGGTGTTGATTCAGGGGTGAGAACAAGAGAACAAACCCATGAAGCAAATGTTTGTCTTCACTTTTGTTTCTTATCCCAGATAGAGCCAAAGAATATTGATTAGGCTCTAAAGGATGGAAGTTGGATTGAAGCTATGCAGGAGGAGCTGCTTCAATTCAAAAGGCAAAAGGTTTGGAACCTATGTCCTCTTCCTCAAGGGAAGATTACCATAGGAACCAAATGGGTTTTCAGGAATAAGAAGGATGATAGAGGACTTGTCATCAAGAACAAGGCAAGACTAGTTGTTCCAGGGTATACTCAAGAAGAAGGAATTGACTACACAAATGTTTCTACTCCTGTAGCAAGACTTGAAGCTGTTAGAATATTCCTTGCTTTTCCTGCATCTAAGAACTTCAAGGTCTACCAACTTGATGTCAAGTGTGCTTTTCTTTATGGGGTGATTGATGAAGAGGCGTATGTCAGACAACCACCTGGTTTGCAGATCCTGATCATCCTAATTATGTCTGCATGCTTGATAAAACTTTTTATGGCCTGCACCAAGCACCAAGGAAGTAGTATGAGACTCTATCTCAGTATCTCTGTTAGAATTGCTACAAAAGGGGTACTATAGATGGAACTCTCTTCATCAAAGGAACAGGAAATGACATAATGCTAGTTCAAGTATATATAGATGACATTATCTTTGGGTCAACTAATCCAAAGCTCTGCAAAGACTTTGAGAAGCTGATGAAGGACAGGTTTGAAATGAGTGCCATGGGGGAACTCAATTTCTTTCTAGGAATTCAAGTGAAGCAAGTTGACAATGGCATCTTCATAAGTCGGTCAAAGTATGTACAAGACATACTTAAAAGGTTTAACATGACTGATTGTAAGGTTGCTAAGACACCCATAGCCAGAATCACTCCCTTGAACCTGATCTTGAGAGGGAGTGTGTTGATGAGCATCTCTACAGGGCAATGATTGGGTCTCTTATGTAGCTCACAGCTAGTAGGCGAGATATCATATTTGCTACATGCATTTGTGCAAGATATCAAGCCAACCCCAAGATGTCACACCTGGTCACTATCAAAAGAATTTTAAGATATCTTAAAGGTGCTCCTTCACTTGGCCTTTGGTATCCAAAGAATTCTGACTTTAATCTGTATGCTTATACAAATAGTGACTATGGTGGTTGCAACATGAATGCAAAGTCTACCTTAGGGGGATGTCAATTTCTTGGTGGAAGAATAGTCTCTTGGCAATGTAAGAAACAATCCTGTGTGTTTGCATCAACTGCTGAGGCTGAATACATTGCTGCTGCAAGCTGCTGTGCTCAAGTGCTTTGGAATCAAAATCAGATGCTGGACTATGGATTCAACTTCAAGGAGACTCCTATCCACATAGACAAAAACAGTGCTATCTCAATCATAGAAAATCCTGTTCAGCACTCAAGGACAAAGCATATCAATATCATGTATTATTTGATTAGAGATAACTTTGAAAAGGGATTAATCAAACTAGTCAAAGTTAACACAAATGAACAATATGCTGATCTGTTCACCAAAGCTTTTGATGAGCAGAGATTTAAATATCTGGTATCAGCTATTAGGATGATTAACTTTGAATAGCTTTTCTTAAAACTTAATCTTACTATTTCTAAAACCTGTGTGTCCTAAGTTCTCTATTTCATCAGCTTCATAAGGCCTTGTTTTCTTTAGAAGAAAAATCTTTTCAAAAGACATTTCTTAGATTTTTGAAAATTTTGATCTCTTTTCTTTTCGGAAGATATAAAATTACCTTTGGAAGAAATTTATGTCTTAGCAAACAAATAACTACTTCATTAATTTTACCTTCGAAAGAAATCTCTAAAATATCTTGCGAAGCTTAAAAACAACTTAAGTACTCTTATGTTTTCAAAGAACAAGTTTCTTCTGAAAGCAATTTACCTTCGGAAGTTTTTATTCTCCTTAGAATAAAAATCTCTGAGTGTTAATTCTCTTCTGAAGCAAAATTCTCAAAAACCTATGAAATATCTTCTGAAGCAATTTGCCTTCTGAAGCTTTTTCCTTCAGAAATTCCGAAGCAAATAACCTTCACAAGATTTCTCGACTTTCAAGAAAACTACTTTTTGGGCAAAAGTAAACTACTTTTCAGAGGTGGGACGACATCCGGATTTCAAAGTTTATCCTCTTTCATTAACTTTGTCTCAAATCCTTTTCACATAAATACCCAACGGTTTCCCCTCTTTCATTATCTTCTTCAATTACACTATTACTTAAACCTAAATTCTCTCAAACCGCCTTTGTTCTTCATCTTCCATCACCCTTAATCTTCTCAAAAATGGCCAACCTAAACCGCAGAAACAACCCAGATTTCTCCATGCAACTTCACAGGCAACACAACAAAGTTGCTCTGTTAAGCTCTGAGAAAGATGAAAGTTTCTCAGAGATTTGCTGCTTCTTGGCTCTATCCAACTACTTCACCTCCCTAACCATTGATCCTACTCTATATGAGGATCATCTGCTTGAATTCTGGAAGAACTGCCAAGAGGTCATTATGGATGGGGAGAAGGCACTGTCTGCCACAGTGCAGGGGAGGACAATCTTCATCACTCCGGCCATCATTAACACTCATTTGCATCTGGATGATGAAGAAGGTGAGTTGTTCTTCCCAAAGGAAGCTGTAAATCATTCCTTTGAGCAAGTGGGCTATGAGAGAGATTTCTTTGTAAAGACCTTCTTGAAAGGGAAGTTCTCATCCCAGTGGAATTACCTGCTTCATGTGGTTATCCACAGCTTGTTAAACTAGCATGGAGGGTGGGACCAAATTCCTTAGGATCTCTCCTTCATAGTACATAGAATGGTTCAAGGGGTCAAGTTTTGGTACTCTCAGTTTGTTTATACAAATTTGCTTGCTAACTTGGACTCTTTAGAGTATTATATGTTTCCTAGATATGTTCAACACATTTTTAACTCTGAACTGGGCTCACAGTTAAGGGAAACATATAACATTCTTAAATTGGGACAGATGAAGCTCGACATCTTTAAAATTATGAAGAAGCCAACTGTAGGCTTCTCAGGGGTAGAAACAACCCTTGTCCGAAAAATGTTAGAGCTTATTGCTCAAGGTGACAACCTAGCAACACAAGCTAGTGTTGAACCCACACCTTCTACCTCCCAACCACCAAAAAGACCACAAATCACCCTCACCTACCATAGAAAATCCAAAAAAACCCTGCTCAAGCTATTGAGCTTGTGCAGGCCCCCATACACTCACCCGTACAGGAGGAAATGGACACTAGAGCTCCCACTTCCCCTGTCACTTAACACTTAGTTTTTCTCTCAAACTCACTTTTAACACACTCGGATCTGATGATGAAGCAGAATCCCTTCTAAGAGTTGATAATAATATACTAAGTAACAAAAAACACAAAGAAATAATTTTCAAGGTACTTGTATATATTACATCTCAACTCAAAGTATTACAAGACTCTTAAAAGCATATTACATGAGTTACAATGAGAAACTGTATATACTAGATCCTATAGCTAGATATACTTTGATACCAGCTGGACACCTATGACTAAAGCATATACTACAATGCTAGAGTTAAGGTATCTTAGATAAAGTATTATCTAAGATAAGGTAGTCATGACATGTCAATGACTTACTTTTTGTCACCAACTAATATTGGCAACTGTACTAACTGATAAAGGTGAATAGTGGCATAAAGTATGGTCAACTACATGGGCTTTAGAGAAAACACCATGCAGTATATCAGAGGTCTGCAGCGGAGTGTTAGAGAGACCATACTTATGTCCACTGGTTCATAGTAGTGTCTTCCGAAGGTTAGTTGGCTTCGGAAGAACAAGTTCTTCCGAAGCCACTTATACTTCAGAAGAGGCTACTTCTTCCGAGGCTTGAGGACTTCTTCATATCTTCATACTTCGGAAGTTGACTTCTTGATTTCTTCTAAGTCTTGAACTTCGGAAGAGAACACTTTGTCTTTGGAAGTTAGAGTTTTCCTTCGGAAGATGATCTTGCACTTGTCTTCGGAAGAACTTCATTTCCTTCGGAAGTTCCACATTTACCTTCAGAAGTCCTTTATTAGTTGTACCAAAATAGTCTAAGTGATTTGGTTTTGGTTGCACCAGCCTTTCTAGATCCAACAAACTCCCCCTAGGCTGATGCTACCAAAACCTCACTTATTTCTACTTCTCAAAACTTTTAGCACCAGGGACAGAAAATGCTTATATGTTTCCTTGTTCTTCCCTGAAGTGGTGCTAAGAAGTTTGTACAAGTCATTTGTGGATAGGAGATCCAGTCTTTTACTCTAAATGACATGCATCCTTTGTTGTGCCCCCTGAAGAGTTAGTTGATGAGAATTATAGTCATACTCCCATCTAACCATGGATTCAAGTTCAGGACCATCAACCATTTGAAGAAAGGCTTTGCCTTTGGTTGCTGATCCTTTCCTTTCCTCCTCCTCTCTCAGTTTCAACTCTTCTTCATTCTTGGTCCTAGCAGTTAGCTCGGCTAGATGAAGAATGCTCAGATGATTTCTTATATGAGCAGCTATCTCTGAGTTGGAGAGTTTCGAGAGTGGCTTCTCTACTAACTCAATAATGTCAAATCTTCTAAGTGTAGTAGAGATGAGGCATTTAGCCTGTTTAGATTTCCACTCTCTCTCTCAACAACAAAGTTATGAGAAGAGTCTTCAAACCTCCACTGAATAATCTTTCTAGGCACAAGGGGTTGACTTGGCACTTTGTCCTCTTTCTTTGTATCCAACAGAGTCAGCAGCCTTCTCCTCAACTTCTTCTCTTCTTTATTTAGTGAATCTGAGTTGAGGCCAAAGAGTTTTTCGGCTTGGTTTAATGTTCCTCTAGGCAGATCAAGGAATTGATCTCTAGTGAGGGAACATGAGGAGCCATAAACATAATTTAGCTTGACAGACTCCTCCTTACAAGAGATGTCACTTAAGGTTGTACAGTTGATGAGCTTCATCTTGATCTCCTTAAACTCCTCTAATGAGAGATGTTTGGAAGGCTGACAGGACGGTTTGGGAGGTTGTTGGGTAGGTAGTGGTGTTTGGGTTCTGGGAAGTGTTTTGGATTTGAGGATGGGTAGTTTAGGTGGTTGAGGTGAGGAAATAGGGATGGATGATGGTGTAGGTTCAGGGGTGTAAGGCTCAGAGGTTGGTTCAGTTTTAATGGGGAATGGAAAAGGAATTGGTTCAGGTTCTGGTTGGGTTTGAGGTTGACGTTGAGGTGTTGGTTTGAAGATCATCTCCTATCCCCTTCTATACATCTCCTTCCTTTTCCCTGAGCGAATGTTAGCCTTGATGTCACTAACATGTCGTTGTAGGGTTTTCTTGGACATTGGACCCACCTGCCTACCAGAGAAGCCATGAGCCCGAAGATAGTCCTTCATCCAGGCTTTATCACCTATCTTCCTAGCAGTAGCGAGTCCTACTTCTTCTTCCTTCTTCTTCTTCATCCTCAGTTTCTCCTTTGCAGCTTTTTTTCTTTCCTTCTCCATTTGATCTTGATCTTTGTTGAAGAGCCATAAGGTCGTATCATTGTCATGTGGAGATAGTTCTTCTTGAGAGAAACCCCCTGGAGGTTAGGAAAGTTATCCTTTCCCTCCTTAGCTGCTGATCAGCCTCTCTTTTCCTTTTCTCTCTTTCTTCCTCCAAGGCCAACCTTGTTGCATTTTCCCTTTGCTGGATCTGCAGCAAAGTTTCCTTTTCTAACTCAACTAACTCCTCTAATAGTAGAAGGACTACATCTTCATTTTAACTCCCAGCTTGACAAGCCTGTCAATGATGTCCACCCTCCTCTTGTTGTTGATAGCCTCCTGATTGGCTACAGTTGCTTTGCTACTTGCAGCTAGCAGCTTCCCAAATGGGAGTCTACCTTTCCTCTTAAGTTTTTCTAAACTTGCTTCCTCTTGAAGCTCTTCCTAAGTCATCTTCCTCTTTCCTTTGACATCTTCGGAAGTGCTAGACTTTGGAGGTTCTTGAGTGGAGGTTTCAGGTTGAGTGGTGGTGATGGGAGCTGGAGTTAGTGATGATATTTGAGCAAGGGGTTGGGTGAGAAAATCCTCCCTATTGACCTCAGATGCAAGTTCTAGGATTGCATATGTGAGTTCTAGACCATCGGATAGAGAAAATAGTCCTTCCACAGCTTCAATCTCAGCTTTGGAAGTTTGAAGTGGTTCTTTCGAGGCTTTGAATTGTGCTTAGGAAGTCTTTGAGAATGCACTCTCTGTCCCAACTATTTCAGTTGCTGGGCCATCAGTCTTTGTTTCCCTTTTGAAATCAATGTTAGGCTCCACTTGGACCTTAGGTTGACCAACTTCTTGGACAGTAGTAGAGGGTGCATTCAACCTCTAAAGCTCTTGAGCTCCAAAGTATATGACAGACATATCAGGACTTGGCTATTTAATGAAAGATTCCATCAGAAACTTGTTAAAGAACCTGTTGAGATCTTGGAGCATCCTATGATCGACTTGAATGACAACTGGAGGAGGCTCAGGAAAAACTTAAGCTTGTTGAATAGGGTATCTTGAAGATAAGGTAGCAAGAGCTTGACTTTGTGGTTTCTCATGTCTTTATCCCTGAACACTATCCTCGTTTTTGGTAGCATCATCCTGAGTGCTTGATGAGCTAGAAGAAGAGGTTAATGAGACCTGAACTGGTACATGCCTAACAGACCTCGCAATCTATTTCTCACCTAGTTTGGTCTTGAGATTTTCAATCTCACGTTGTTGAGTGGCAGACCTATCCTCTAAAGTCCTAACCTTAGATTCACGGTTTGGGAGTTAGAAAGTAGGTCTTCAATGGTGAGTTGCAGTCTTCCCACATCTTCTTTTGAAGAATCATGGGGAGATGTGGTAACATACCTAGTATGTTCATCCTCACCACCAGATGTGGTTTCTTGGCACCCTGGTTTCCCTTGCCTAGTGATGTCTCTTTCAAAGTCATCAAATGGCATGGTTGTCGTAAATTCAGTCTGAGTAATGTAACCACTGTCCAGAAGGTCCAATGAGGCTCCTTCAGTAATGGCAGCTGAATCTACATGAGTCCCCTCCATATCAGTGGGACTTACCTCAGTTAAGGCTTGCTGATGGGGGCTAGAGATAAGAGGTCTCTCTAGGCTTTGTTGATCCTTGAGAGGATGTTGTGGATCAACTTCATTGCCCTAAAGAGACATAATCTACTCATCAGTTCCTATCAGTATGTCAGTAAAGGACATAAAGGTTAAGCCTAATGACCCGGGACCTTGGTCAATGTCTATTGTCATTGAGCCTATGGTGGGGCTGTCCCTTTTTGGCTGCTCAGGGGAGTATAAAGACTCACCCTGAGGGTTTACAGCTTGGGTGTTGAGCTCATGGGTTTGAGGTTGACAAGACTCAATACCCATATTAAGGTCAATTGTGAAGGATGGTGAGACCTCAGACTGAGTGGGAGCCCACTGTTCCACTCTAGTCTTTTTGGATTGTACAGGAGGAGCTTGTTCAATCAGAGTAGATTGAACAAGGATTTGTTTGGGGTGTCTCTGGTATGTGATAGTGATGAGGTGAGAAGGTAGATTTGGCAAAGTGAGGGTAGTTGCTAGTGTGGGTTCATCACCTGTGGGGTTAACAGGGATGTCACCAGAAGTCATTGGCTCAATCATACCTGGAAGCAGCTCAATATGTCTTCCACTGTAGTTGGTGGACACTCTCTTCAAGACTTTGAAGATGGTTGGCCTCATTTGAGGAACTAGGAGAACAGCTGCACAGACAAGCTAACTCTGGTCCAGCTCACAATTGATAATATGCTAAATGAACCTGGGATACATACAGAATGTATCCCTTTGGAGGTTCCCCATAAGGTTAAGCAACATAAATCTTGAGTAATAGAAGTAGAGGCTCTTCACCAACCCATGAACTAGGCATCCTAGTTCATATGGGATTTGATCCCTTCCCCAGACTTATTAGACAAACAGTGGAGAACAACATGAAGTAGGAACTTCTAGTTGTATGAAAAATTGAATTTGTAAACAGTAGATCTTCTCACATATCCACCATATCCCATTTGGGTATAGGTGTTGTCTAGGTCTGACTTGGGGAATTCAGTAGGAGCGCCTTCATCGTGAAGCTCCAGATGCTCCCTGATGAGTTGTTCAGTAATGATCAACTCCAGATTCTCACATATCCACCATATCCCATGTGGTTTGAGTAAACAGTGGGGTTAACAGTCAGAGTAGTGTAATAGGTAGATTGGGTGAGAAAGGAAATGATATCTGAAAAGTCAGCATCCCTGGAGGAATCAAGGAGTGCGACTTGGTTGTGCTGAGGGTTAAGTGTCATTGTGAGAAAGGTTGCAGTGAGATGAGTTTGGAGTTAGGTAAATTGGAGATGAAAGAAGCTTTTAGAGAAGTAAATTTGATAAAAAGAAGAAAGTGAAAAGTTGGGGTTATTTAAATGGGTGAAATGGTAGTTTTTGGGGTTTGGATAAGGTAACAGGATGTTTTGGTGGATGATGTGACAAGTTGGTAAGGTTTAGTCCATTTAAATAATCCAACATCATTAACAAAATCTTTAATTTTTATAGAGTGGGGCCCAAAAGATTTCCGTTACATAGTAAAATCTTTCTTCCGAGTATAAAGTATTTCCGAAGGTAATTTTACTTCCGAAGGTAAATTTCTTACTTTCGATAGTAAAAGTGCTTTTCGAATGGAGAGTTTTATAAGCTTTGGAAGTAGATCTGATATGCAATTAATCACTTCTTTTAAAACTAAAATCTCTTTCGAGAAGAAGATTTCCTAGGAGGAGTTTTGCTTCGCAAGATCTGTAAGACATCTTCCGAGGGTTAATTCCTCTTCGGAAGAATTTATACTTAGTGAAATTTTAGAGAAAGACTTTTTGTAAAAGAGCTTAAATTGTTTTGACACAAGACTTTGCACAACTAAATGGTTTTCAAATGAGATAGACTAGTCAATGTTTATATCCCAATAGCTATAATAAGATACTTAAATCTTTGTTCATCAAAGGCTTTGGTGAACAAGTCAGCATATTGTTCATTTGAGTCAACTTTGTTTAGTTTAATCAGATTTTTCTCGTGAATATCTCTAGTGAAATGATACATGATATCAATGTGCTTTGTCTTGGAGTGCTTCACCGGATTTTCAGTAACGGAGATAGCACTATTGTTGTTAATGTGGATATGAGTACTCATGAAGTTGAATCCGTAGTGTATCATCTGGTTTTGAAACCATAGCAGTTGAGCACAATAACTAGCAGCAGCAATGTATTCAGCTTCAGCAGTAGATGTTGAAACACAGGATTGCTTCTTGCATTGCCATGAGATGATCCTTCCACCAAGAACTTGACATCCACCTGATGTGGATTTCTTGTTGATATTGTAGCCACCATAGTCACTATCAGAATAGCCATAGATATTGAAATTGTTGTTCCTTTGATACCAGAGACCTAGTTTAGGTGCTCCTTTGAGGTATCTGAGGATTTTCTTGGCAGAAACTAGGTGAGGTACCTTTGGAGCAGCCTGATCTCTTGCACAAATGCAAGTTGCAAACATGATATCAGGTCTACTTGCTGTGCGAAACATCAAAGAACCAATAATTGCCCTATACTGATGTTGATCAGTATCCTCTCCCTCAGAGTCAGGACAAAGGTTATGGTTTCTGGGTATAGGTGTTTTGGATGGCTTACAATCTTTCATATCAAATATTTCTAAAATGTCATTGACATATTCAGATTGATTGATGAAGAACCCTTGTTGGTCCATGTGATCGATGAACAGTACAATTGATAAGATAATTTGATCAATATCAAATACACAAACCAAATAACAACAATTGAGAAGTGAATATGATGAATCAAGACATAATTGATATTCAAATGAACAAACTCACTCAATAACAATAAGCACAATTGTATTTCAATGAAGTAACTGCTTGGAAATGATAGTTTGCAACAGAATTCCACGATTAGGGTTTTGCAAACTTATCATACAAAGTGAAATGACAATAGTATATATAGCAGTCATAGTTTCGCTGACAGTTTCGCTACAAGCGAAACTGTCATGCCGAAACTATAGTTTCGCCCGGCAGAACACAAGTTCGCCGGGTAAACCAAAACAGCAAACTGTGAGCGAAACTATAGATTCGCTCACAGTTTCGCTGGACTGCCAAAACTGCTAATTACTAACAAAATACAAAATGAAACTAACAAAAGTCCTATTACAATGTAAAGTAAACATCTATACTAAAGTGAGTCCAACCTAACATGATCTTCAACCCTTCCTTCATTTGCTTCACTTGAATTTTAAGAAAAAAGTCCATTTTTCCCATGGTACTCATCTCAAACTTCTTCTTCATAATGCACTCAAAGTCTTTACACATTTGGTCATTTGAGGAACCAAATATGATGTCATCAACATAGACTTTAACGAGCAAGATGTCCTTTCCAGACTTCCTTATGAAAAGAGTCTTGTCAATCGCACCTCTAGTGTAACCATTCTTCAAGAGAAACTGAGACAATGTCTCATTCCACAGCCTAGGTGCTTGGTGCAGCCCATATAGAGCTTTATCCAATTTGCACACATATTCGAGGTACTGTGGGTCTTCAAATCCTGGAGGTTTGCACACATAGACTTCCTTATCTATATCTCCATATAGAAAGGCACACTTGACATCAAGTTGTTAGACAGTAAAATTCTTAGATGCAGCATAAGAAAGGAAGATCCTAACTGCCTCAAGTCTTGTAACAGGTGCAAAGACATCAGTATAATCGATTCCTTCCTCTTGAGTGTATCCTTGAACTACCAGTCTTGCCTTATTCTTGATGATCAAGCCTCTATCATCTCTCTTGTTTCTGAAAACCAATTTCGTGCCTATTGGTACTTGACCAGATGGTAGCGGACATAGGTTCCAAACCTTTTGTCTCTTGAATTGAAGCAGCTCCTCTTGCATTGATTCAACCCAGCTACTATCTTTCAAGGCATCTTCTACCTTCTTGGGTTCCATCTGGGATAAAAAGCATGAGTACAAACAGACATTCCTATTGTGAGTTTGTCCTCTTGTTTTCACACCTTTAGAGACTTCCCCTATGATGTTCTCAGCTGGATGAGTGTTGTGAATACTAAGTCTAGGAATCACCTCCAATTGTAAAGATAGACCAAGATTGGACATATTTTGCTCAGGAGCTTGAACACTGGTACCAGTTGTTGTTTCAAACTCATTCAATGAGGACTGATTAAATGAATGAGAAACATCATCATCATTTGTTGGCTGTGAAGCAGTATTTATAGTTGCATGTTCCTTCAAGATACTACTTCCATCAGCTTGGTGTTGTGTAGTGTCACCTGATGAGGTTTGACAGTCAACAAGTGGATCACTGGTTAAAGCTCCACTATCCTTTGAGATAGTCATGCTATCAGATCTACCAATAGTGGGAGCTTGATTTGCTGCAGCTCTTGGAGAACTTGGAATAGGTCTGGGTAGCTCAAATAGTTAGTCTTCATCAGAGTCACTTTGAGTACCTATTCCAACTGAAACATTCTCACAAGTATGTTTAGAATAGTTTGGAAACAACTCTAAATCAAATATTTGATCAAGGCCATTCCCCCTAACGCAAGGAGTGTGCTCATTAACAACAATGTTGAAAGATTCTCAAATTATTGATTTTTGATGTTACAAACTCTATAAGCTTTAGAGTTAGAGGAATATCCAACAAAGATAGCATCATCCAACTTTTCAGCAAATTTTGCCATATTGTCCTTTGTGTTAAGTATGGTACACTTACTGCCAAAGGACCCTAGAAAGTCAATGAATGGTGGCCTCTTGTTCCATAGCTCATAGGGGTTTTTCCATGTGGCTTAACTACAAGAACCCTGTTCTGCACATAGCATGCAGTGCTGACTGCCTCTGCCCAAAATGTTAGAGGCAGCTTTGAATCAGCTAACATGGTCCGAGCAGTCTCAATAAGTGTCCTGTTCCTCCTCTTAGCAACACCATTTTGTTGAGGAGTTCTAGGAGCACTATATTGTCTGGCAATCCTTTTTGAGTTATAGAATGAGTCAAAAACATGATTCTTAAATTTAGTCCCTTGATCACTTCTAATTATTTTAACCTTGTGATCAATTTGATTTTCTATTTTAAGAATAAAAGATTTTAGAGTTTCAGCAGTTTCATTTTTAGTTCTTAAAAAGAATACCCATGTAAATCTTGTAAACTCATCAACAATCACAAGGCAATATGATTTTCTTTCAATGCTTAGTATACTTGTGGGACCAAATAGATCTATGTGCAATAAGTGTAATGGAGTGGTGATAGAGTTAACAACTTTGGATTTATGAGATGCTCTGTGTTGCTTGCCTTTCAGGCATGCAACACAGTTATCTTTGCAGAAAAATTCCTCTTTAGGCAAACCATGTACCAAGTTATTTTTAGCCAATTTATTCATTGTTTTAAAATTCACATGACACATTCTTTTATGCCATAGTGTTGACTCATCACCATCAGCTTTGGAAAGAAAGCATGATACTTCACCCAGTGGGGAAGCATTGTTCATATCTAGCTTGTACATATCCCCTTTCCTGGGAGATCTAAGAAGCACCAATTCCTGAGGAATTGTCATCCCGGGTTTGAGGATAATGCACTCATGTTCTATGAAGAGCATTTGATGCTTTTGATCACAAAACTGAGAAACACTTAACAGGTTGTGTTCAAGTTGTTTGACAAAGTGTACTTTGTCAACCTTTTAATTTCCATTGGATATACTTCCTCGACCACAAATATATCCTTCGGCCTCACCACCAAACTGGACAGGACCTCCATCAAAATGTTGGAATTATTGAAGGAGAAGTCTGTTCTCTGTCATGTGCCTGGAGCATCCACTATCCATAATCCATACATTGTTATTCTTGTCATATGGATGTCCCTGCACATAAGATTAGATGATTAGTTTTGATTGGAAACCCAACCCTTGTTGGTCTTGGGTTCTTCCAATGATAGTGACATAATTGAACCAAAGTTTATGCATGGGGGCTCAATGGATGTCTTTGAAGAAGAGGTTTGGGCTGCAGCATCTTCCTTGATCTTCCATTCCATCCCTTGGTTAATCGTATAAGATGAGCTTGTTGAAGCTTGTGCAGCTTGGCATTCTTTCGAAGCTTCTTTCATTTCGGAAGAAACCTTCACCAGCTTTTCTTCCGAAGCAGTCTTCTTCTGGGATGGTTTTAAGGGGACTCTTTTGTTCTTTTGAGTCTTGACAGGTTTAACTTCCGAAGCCATTTCCCTTCAGAAGAAAGACTTTCTTCTGAAAGCAACCTTGCTTCGGAAACAAGCTTTCCCTTTTGCATCACTTGAACCATTTGATAAGGTCCAAATGAGAAACCTTCCCTGACTCCTTCTCTTTTAACATTGTTTGCATAATGTGTGCTAGCAGGATTGTAGTAACAATCTTTGGCCATGTGGTTTTGCAGACCATACATTATGCATGCAATGTTAATCTTCTGGGACCTTGAGGATTGCTGCTATTTGTTCTTCTTTTCTTCATTAGCAATCTTTCCCTGTAATTTCTGATCCTTTGGTAGGATAGGAGTGTTAGTACTACACCCCTTTCCTGAATCAGAGTTTCCTACCACCTGGATTCCAGCTGAGATGAATACATCCTTTTGCTTTGGGTCTATCTCAACTTGGACTCTGCCACTTTCTTGGCAGTTTTTCTGGCTGCCTTAGCTCTGCTTCTTCTGGCTTTGGTGGTCAGGGGTTGGTCATCACCGGTAGGAGTCGGTAAAATTACCAGGTTCTTCCCTGTGATGGTCTCCATAGTTGCATCACTCTTTGACTCATGGGAAGGTGGGTCAGCATATGGAACCTCTTACTCTACAGTACCACACCTTGGTTGTCTAACAGATTCATAAGAATGTGGTGGAGCAATTTCATTGGTTCCAACACACTTTTGTTTTGGTAACAAAGTTTTGAATGAGAGGATGATGCAAGAATGGCTTGGAAGTTTTGCTCAGAGATAGCATGCTTCCTGGCTTGAGCCTCAGCTATGACAAGCTGGGCTTGAGCCTCAAACAATTTGGATATTAAATCCTTGATTTGAGTCTTGTAGTTTGTATGTTCATGTTTTAACAAGGACACAGTTTTCTCTAACTCCTCGATTTTCTTTTGATGGTCAGATTAAGCCCTATTAAAATCAGATTTTAAAACATTTAAAGACTCAATATCAGATTTAATTCCGGTATTGTAGTCCTGATATAACTTAACCTTAGCAATACAAGCTAGAGTACAAAGATGTTCATATACCTTGTTGTCATCTGTTCCTGCCATGAGTGCTTGAGCAGGAGTCACATGTACCATGAAGCTCCAGTCAACTTCTTGAGCCATAACAGCTGTCTTAGTTGACTTTCCAGTAGCCTTTGGTGTAGAGGGATGTGTGGAGGCCTGTGGGGTTCCCGGATTTGACTTGGAAGCCTTGCATTCCCTGGAAAAGTGACCAACTTGGTTATAGTTGTACCATTTGGTCTTTGTCTTGTCAAACCCAAACTTGTTATTGGTTGGGTTCTGGGGAAATTGCCTTCCAGTTCTCTTGAAGAACTTCTTCGCTCTATAGATTAACAGAGCCATCTGTTGGACTATTTCCACATACTCCACATCATCTGGCCTGAAACACTCTAGATCATCAAAGCAGTACTGATAGTCACTAGAGTGCCCATTTTCTAAGACAAAGGCACAACTGTCTTGAAAAGAACTTTGCTGAGCCTGTTGAGACCTTGGAGTCTCAATGAATGTAATGTGTGGCCTAGAAGAATAGGATGGCTGCTGGGTGTATGTCAGGTACAGTTGAGGTTGGGGGGTCCTAAGCCTTCAGTAACCATTAAATCATTGCTAGCAGGAAGCTCAAGGGTCTGCTTGTCTGATGGCCTCTCTTGTTCTCCATCTCTAAACAGTATCCATCAAGGATGCCATAAAGTTCAGTCATGTAAGGGTGTTTATATTTTCTGTCCTCTTGATAGAGACACAGTAAAACGTTCACTCATTTGGGAGTGCACTCATGAACTTTCTTGTGAGTTAGTTCAAGGGCAATTCCCACAGACTGAAGGGAGGAAATAAGATCCATATACCTGAAGTATTGTTGGCTGAGGGTCTCTCCAGCAATATAAATGAAGTTCTCGAACTGTTGCTTCAAGAAATCCTTCTTGAAGTCATTGGAGCTGGAGTACATCTAAGCAAGTGTATCAAACAGTTCTTTAGCTGACTTCCAATGCTCAAACCCCACCATGATGGAGTTGGGTATAGCAGTCATTAGAACCATCATGGTATTGCTGCCAATGTCCAGCTTCTTTCGGTCCTCATCAGAGTAGTCTTCATCAGCCTTCTCTATCATGGCACCGTTTTCACCTGGTGTTGCCACCTTTGGTTTGTAAGGGCCATTGACAATAGATTGCCACATTTTGCGGTCTTGATACCTGATGAAGCCTTTCATGCGTCTGCTCAATGATCTAAAGTTTTCAGGGGTGATGATGGGTGCTTTAGTCATCATCCCCATCTCTACTTCAGAGTTTTGGTTGAGGGCCATTTTGAGTGTGGTGTAAGGGGAGTTAAAAACAAGTTGATTTGGATGGTAAGATCTCACAATCAAGTGCCTAAAAAGCTCTGATACCAATTGCAGGATCGGTTTTTGTCACTTAACACTTAGTTTTTCTCTCAAAATCACTTGTAACACACTCGGATTAGATGATGAAGCAGAATCCCTTCTAAAATTTGATAATATTAAACTAAGTAACAAAGGACACAAAGAAATAATTTTCAAGGTATTTGTATATATTACTTCTCAACTCAAAGTATTACAAGACTTTTACAAGCATATTACATGAGTTACAATAAGAAACTATATATACTAGATCCTACAGTCGGATATACTTTGATACCGGCTGGAAACCTATGACTAAAGCATATATTACAAAGCTAGAGTTAAGGTATCTTAGATAAAGTATTATCTAAGATAAGGTAGTCAGACATTTCCATGACTTACCTTTGTCAGCAACTAAAGTTGGCAACTGTACTAACTGATAAAGGTGAACAATGGAATAAAGTATGGTCAACTACATGGGCTCTAGAGAAAACGCCATGCAGTATATCAGAGGTCTGCAGCGGATTGTCAAAGAGACCATACTTATGTCCACTGGTTCATAGTAGTGTCTTCCGAAGGTTAGTTGGCTTCGGAAGAACAAGTTCTTCCAAAACCACTTATACTTCGGAAGAGGCTACTTCTTCCAAGGCTTGAGGACTTCTTCATACCTTCATACTTCGGAAGTTGGCTTCTTGATTTCTTCTAAGTCTTGAACTTTGGAAGAGAACACTTTAAGTTCGGAAGTTGGAGTTTTCCTTTGGAATATGATCTTGCACTTGTCTTCGGAAGAACTTCATTTCCTTCGGAAGTTTCACACTTAGCTTCGGAAGAACTTTATTAGTTGTACCACAATAGTCTAAGGGATTTGGTTTTGGTTGCACCAGCCTTTCTAAATCCAACAAACTCCCGCTAGGATGATGCTGCCAAAACCCCACTTATTTATGCTTCTCAAAACTTTCAGCACCAGGGACAGAAGATGCTTATCTATTTCCTTGTTCTTCCCTGAAGTGGTGCTGAGAAGTTTGTTCAAGTCATTCGTGGATAGGAGATCTAGTCTATTACTCTGAATGACATGCATCTTTTGTTGTGCCCCTCTTAAGAGAGTTAGTTGACGAGAGTTATAGTCATACTCCCATCTAACTATGGATTCAAGTTTAGGACCTTCAACCAGAGATATATCCTCCGGCCTCACCTCCAAACTGGACAGGACCTCCATCAAAATGTTGGAATTATTGAAGGAGAGATCTGATCCCCGTCATGTGCTTAGAGCATCCACTATCCACAATCCATACATTGTTATTCTTGTCATATGGATGTCCCTCCACATAATGAGATGATTAGTTTGATTGGAAACCCAAGCTTTGTTGGTCTTGGGTTCTTCCAATGATTGTGACATAATTGAACCAAAGTTTATACATGGGGGCTCTATGGATGTCTTTGAAGAAGAGGTTTGGGCTGCAGCATCTTCCTTGATCTTCCATTCCATCCCTTGGTTAATCATAGAAGATGAGCTTGTTGAAGCTTGTGCAGCTTGGCATTCTTCTGAAGCTTCTTTCTTTTACGAAGAAACCTTCACCACCTTTTCTTCCAAAGCAGTCTTCTTCTGGGATGGTTTCAAGGGGACTCTTTTGTTCTTTTGAGTCTTGATAGCTTTAACTTTCGAAGCCAGTTTCCCTTCGGAAGAAGGACTTTCTTTCAAATCAACCTTGCTTCGGAAACAAGCTTTTCCTTTTTCATCACTTGAACCATTTGATAATGTCCAAATGAGAAACCTTTCCTGACTCCTTCTCTTTTAACATTGCTTGCATAATTTGTGCTAGCAGGATTGTAGTAACAATATTTGGCCATGTGGTTTGCAGATTACACATTATACATGCAATGTTAATCTTCTGAGAACTTGAGGATTGCTGTTTTTTTTGTTCTTCTTTTCTTTATCAGCAATCTTTCCCTTTAACTTTTGATCCTTTGGTAGGACATGAGTGTTGGTACTACACCCCTTTCCTGATTCAGAGTTTCCTACCATCTGGAATCCAGCTAAGATGAATACATTCTTTTGCTTTGGGTCTATCTTCACCTTAGACTCAGCCACTTTCTTGGCAGTTTTTCTGGCTGCCTTAGCACTGCTTCTTTTGGCTTTGGTGGTCAGGGGTTGATCATCACTGGTAGCAGTGGGTAAAATTACCTGGTTTTTCCCTGTGATGGTCTCCATAGTTGCATCACTCTTTGACTCATAGGATGGCGGGTCAGCAGATGGAACCTCTTGCTCTTCAGTACTACACCTTGGTTGTGTAACAGACTCATAAGAATGTGGTGGAGCAATTTCGTTGGTTCCCAACTCACCTTTGTTTTGGTAACAACGTTCTGAGTGAGAGGATGATGCAAGAATTGCTTGGAAGTTTTGCTTAGAGATAGCATGCTTCCTGGCTTGAACCTCAGCTGTGACAAGCTGGGCTTGAGCCTCAGACAATATGCATATTAAATCCTTGATTTGAGTCTTGTAGTTTGTATGTTCATGTTTTAACAACGACACTGTTTTCTCTAACTCCTTAATTTTCTTTTGATAGTCAGATTCAACCCTTTTGTAATCAGATTTTAAAACATTTAAAGACTCGATATTGGATTTAATTTCATATTGTAGTCCTGATATAACTTAACTTTAGAAATATAAGCTGGAGTACAAAGATGTTCATATACCTTGTTGTCATTTGTTCCAGCCATGAGTGCTTGAGCAGGAGTCACATCCTGTACCATGAAGCTCCAGTCAACTTCTTGAGCCATAACAGCTGTCTTATTTGACTTTCCAATAGCTTTTGGTGTAGAGGGATGTGTGGAGGTTTGTGGGGTTCCCAGTAGAGTGCCTATTTCCGCAGACAAAGGCACAACTAGGCTGAAACACTCTAGATCATCAAAACAGTACTGATAGTCGCTAGAGTGCCCATTTCTGGAGACAAAGGCACAACTGTCCTGAAAAGAACTTTGCTGAGCCTGTTGAGACCTTGGAGTCTTAGCTAATGAAATGTATGGCCCAGAAGAACAGGATGGCTGCTGGGTGTATGTCAGGTACTGTTGACGTTGGGGGGTCCTGAGCCTTCATCAACCATTAAAGCGTTGCTAGCAGGAAGACTCAAGGGATTGCTTGTCTGATGGCCTGTCTTGTTCTCCATCTCTAAATGGTATCCATCAAGGATGTCATAAAGTTCAGTCATGTTGAGGGTGTTCAGATTTTCTGTCCTCTTGATAGAGACACGGTATAACGTCCACTCATTTGGGAGTGCACTCTTGAAATTTCTTGTGAGATCTCTTAGTTCAAGGGCAATTCCCATAGACTGAAGGGAGGAAATAAGATCCATATACCTAAAGTATTGCTCGCTGAGGGTCTCTCCAGCAAAATAAGTGAAGTTCTCGAACTGTTGCTTCAGGGAATCCTTCTTGGAGTAATTGGAGCTAAAGTACATCTGAGCAAGTGCATCAAACAGTTCTTTAGCTGACTTGCATTGCTCAAACCCCACCATGATGGAGTTGGGTATAGCAGTCATTTGAACCTTCATGGCATTGTTGTCAATGTCCAGCTTCTTCCGGTCCTCATCAGAGTAGTCTTCAACAACCTTCTCTATCATGTCACCGTTTCCACCTGGTGCTGCAACCTTTGGTTTGTAAGGGCCATTGACAATAGATTGCCACATTTTGCTGTCTTGATACCTGATGAAGCCTTCCATTCGTCTGCTCCATGATCTAAAGTTTTTAAGGGTGATGATGGGTGCTTTAGTCATTGTCCCCATCTGTACTTCAGACTTTTGGCTGAGGGCTATTTTGAGTGTGATGTAGGGGGGACTGAAACACAGGTTTATATGGATGGTAAGATCTCACAATCAAGAGCCTAAAAAGCTCTAATGCCAATTGCAGGATCGGTTTTTGTCACTTAACACTTAGTTTTTCTCTCAAACTCACTTATAACACACTCGGATCAGATGATGAAGCTGAAATCCCTTCTAAGAGTTGATAATAATATAATAATAACAAAGAACACAAATAAATAATTTTCAAGGTACTTGTATATATTACTTCGCAACTCAAAGTATTACAAGACTCTTACAAGCATATTACGTGAGTTACAATGAGAAACTATATATAATAGATCCTACAGACGGATATACTTTGATACCGGCTGGAAACCTATGACTAAAGCATATATTACAAAGCTAAAGTTAAGGTATCTTAGATAAAGTATTATCTAAGATAAGGTAGTCATGACAGTTAGCTCGACCAGATAAAGACTACTAAGATGATTTCTTATGTGAGCAACTATCTCAGAGTTAGAGGGGTTAGAGAGTGGCTTCTCTGCTAACTCAGCAATGTCAAATCTGCTTAAGTGTAGCAGAGATGAGGCATTTAGCCTATTTAGCTCTCTACTCTTTCTCTCAACAATAAAGTTGTTAGAAGAGTCTTCTAACCTCCACTGAATAATCTTCTTTCTAGGCACAAGGGGTTGACTTGGCACTTTGTCCCCTTTCTTTGAATCCAGCAGAGTCACCAGCCTTCTCCTCAGCTTCTTCTCTTCTTCATTTAGTGAATCTGAGTTGAGGCCAAAGAGTTTTGCGGCTTGGTCCAATTTCCCCTAGGCAGATCAAGGAATTCATCTCTAGTAAGGGAACATGAGGAGTCATCAACATAAGTTAGCTTGACAGACTCCTCCTCACAAGAGATGTCGCTCAAGGTTGTACAGTTGATGAGCTTCGTCTTGATCTCCTTAAACTACTCTAAGGAGAGATGTTTGGAAGGCTGAGGGGATGGTTTGGGAGGTTGTTGGGTAGGCAGTGGTGTTTGGGTTCGGGGAAGTGTTTTGGGTTTGAGGATGGGTAGTTTAGGTGGTTGAGGTAAGGAAGTAGGTATGGATGACGGTGTAGGTTCAGGGGTGTAAGGCTTAGAGGTTGGTTCAGTTTTAATGGGGAATGGAAAAGGGATTGGTTCAGGTTGTGGTTGGGTTTGAGGTTGAGGTGAGGTGTTGGTGTGAAGATCATAACCTGTCCCCTTCTATACATCTCCTTCCTTTTCCCTGAGCGAATGTCAGCCTTGATGTCACTGACATGTTGCTGTAGGGTCTTCTCAGACATTGGACCCACTTGCCTACCAGAGAAGCCATGAGCCCGAAGATAGTCCTTCATTCAGGCTTTATCACCTATCTTTCTGGCATCAGCGAGTCCTGCTTCTTCTTCCTTCTTCTTCTTCATCCTCAGTTTCTCCTCTCTAGCTTTCTTTCTCTCCTACTCCATTTGATCTTGCTCTTTGTTGAAAAGCCATAAGATCATATCATTGTCATGTGGAGATAGTTCTTCTTGAGAGAAACCCCGAGGTTAGGAAAGTTATCCTTTCCCTCCTTAGCTGCTGATCAGCCTCTCTTTTTCTTTTCTCTCTTTCTTCCTCCAAGGCCAACCTTACTGCTTCTTCCCTTTGTTGGATCAGCAGCAAAGTTACCTTTTCTAATTCAACTAACTCCTCTAATTGTAGCAAGAGTACATCTTCATTAACAACTCCCAGCTTGACAAGCCTGTCAATGATGTCCACCCTCCTCTTGTTGTTGATAGCCTCCTGGTTGGCTACAGCTGCTTTGCTACTTGCAACTAGCAGCTTCCCAGTTGGGAGTCTACCTTTCCTCTTAAGTTTTTCTAACCTTGCTTCCTCCTGAAGCTCTTCCTCAGTCATGTTCCTCTTTCCTTTGACATCTTCGGAAGTGCTATACTTTGGAGGTTCTTGAGTGGAGGTTTCAAGTTGAGTGGTGGTGATGGGAGATGGAGTTAGTGATGATGTTTGAGCAAGAGGTTGGGTGATAAAATCCTTCCTATTGACCTCTGATGCAAGTTCTAGGATTTCATCTGTGACTTCTAGTTCATCGGATAGAGAAAATAGTCCTTCGGCAGCTTCAATCTCAACTTCGGAAGTTTGAAGTGGTTCTTCCGAGGCTTTGACTTGTGCTTTTGAAGTCTGTGAGAATGCACTCTCTATCCCAACTATTTCAGTTGCTGGGCCATCAGTTTTTGTTTCCCCTTCGAAATCAATCTCAAGATTCACTTGGACCTTAGGTTGACCAACTTCTTTGATAGTAGTAGAGTGTGCATTCAACATCTGAAGCTCTTAAGCACCAAAGTATATCACAGACATATCAGGACTTGGTTGTTCAATGAAAGATTCCATTAGGAACTTGTTGAAGAACCTGTTGAGATCTTGGAGCATCCTTTGATCTAATTGAATGACAACTAGATGAGGCTCAGGAAAAACTGAAGCTTATTAAATAGGGTATCTTAAAGATAAGGTAGCAAGAGCTTGACTCTGTGGTTCCTCATGTCTTTGTCCCTGGACACTTTGTTATATGCAACCAAGCTCCTATTGTCCAACTTGACACCTAATTTTACAACAATAAGTCCTAAATCTCTTCTTCTATATAATGGAAAACCATTTGAATCCGTAGATGTATGAGGGGTACACTTGTTTGAAAAGTTTTTTGAGTACTTTTTATTGATCATGCACGGACACTTAGGATTACCACTATCACATGGACCATGTATCATAAACTCCATTACAAGATAATATAAATCCAGATCTTCATTCTTGTTAGGAATCTTGACAGAAATAAACTTATCCAATATGATCTACCATATAAAGCTTATGTTGAATGTGCATGAATAGACAGTGCATGATATAAGCCACTATGCCAACAATAGTTTTTGAAAAAAATTAAGTTTAGCTTAAAATGAAGCATTATAATTTAAAAAGAACTACAAAACCAAAGAATTTTTTTTCGAATCCAGCCCATAATATATGAAGTGTGTATGTGTGTGTGTATATATATATATATATATATATATATATATATATATATATATATATCATATATATATATATATATATCTGTATTGTATATATCTATATGTATATATCTACATATATACTTAATATATATACATATATGTATGTATATATATATATATATATCTAACTTATATCTATACATGTAGGTATCTATATATGTATATATATATATATCTATCTCTATATCTATATCTCTCTCTGTATATGTCTCTATATCTATGTATCTCATACTCTCTACTTATATATATATCCCATATCTGTATGTATATATATATATCATATATATACTTCTCTATATACATGTAGGTATCTATCTATGTATATATCTATATCTATATATGTCGTATATATATCTGTCATCTCTATACTATTATATCTCTATATATATATTATATATATATATATCTACTATCTATATATCTCTATATATATCGATTTCGTAGTGGTGTCTTGGCTATGGTGGTGGAGATAGGGGTTTTGGTAGTGGTGATAGGTGGTTGTGATGGGGGCTACAATGGGGCAATGGGTGGCTAAAGTGGTGGTGATGGGGGCTGCAGTGGCTTGCAATGGTGGTAATGGTGCTGCGTTGTGGTGTTGGGTGGGCTGGCGGCTGCGGTTGTGGTGATGAGCAGCTGCGGTTGTGATGATGGGGGGCTGCAATGGTGGTGATGGGGCTACGGTGGTGGTGATGGGTTGTGGAGGTGGTAATAGGACTACAGTAGTGGTGATGGGGACTATGGTGGTGGTGATGGTGATGGGTGGCTGCGGTTGTGGTGATAGCGGCTGCGGTGGTGGTGATGGGGCTGCGTTGGTGGTGATGGGGCTGCGGTGGTGGTGGTGATGGTGATGGGTGGCTGCGGTGGTGGTGATGGGGCTGCGGTGGTGGTAATGATAGGGCTGTGGTAGTAGTGATGGGGGCTTTGGTGGTGGTGGTGATGGTGATGGTGGGGGGCGGCTGCCGTGGTGGTGAAAGGGTAGTTTAGTCTTTTTAACAATAATTTTAACAGAAAAACTAACGGTGTTAGTCATCTGTACTCAAATGGAAATAAAAATAAAATAACATAGACTCAAATGAAGATAACATGAAACGTCAGGGGTCACATGCAATTTTGAAACCGCAGGGATGCAAATGGTTAAAATGAACAAACGTTAGGGATGCAAATGGTAATTTACTCAAGTAACTATAAACAACTATAAATTATGTGATTGGTGGATTGTAGTTTTCTTGGTTTTCTCCCAAAATGATGGTTTTGATTGATCTCTCCCCTATATATATAATATATATATATATAGAGATATCTATATATATATATATATATATATCTATTATAATATTCTATATATATATATATATATATCTATATCTATCTAGATCTCTATATAGATATATTATAGAGATATTATATATCTAGGTCTATATATATCTATCTATATATATCTATATATCTATTATATATATATATATCTATATATATATCTACTATATATATTATATATATATATATATATATCTATATATATATATATATATATAGGGGAGGGTTCAAATGAGAACTCACTTTTTTTGTGAGAACTCTATAAACCAATATGAGCCATTCATTCTTTATCACATGCAAATCACATGCCATTTCCCCCCTTTTTTTAAAACGTTCATAACTTTTTTTCACGACATCATTTTTCCAAAAAAATTTCACCATAAAATTTAGTATTTTTTTATCTTTCCAACGCCTACCATATTGATATACTTTTTAAAGCAAAATCATCCATCCGTTGTTTACACATGTGTAAATCTGGTTATACACATGTGTAATACTGGATTTACACATGTGTAAATCCGATATTACACATGTGTAAATAGAATTTCGTAAAAAAAAACGAGAATTTTTTTTATTTTTTAAAAAAAAATTTAATTTTTTTTATGAAAGAGGGAAACTAGGGAAACATTTTTGTGTTTTTATTTTTTCTATTTTTATGATATTTTTCAATTTAATAATTTTTTTATTATGTATTTGTTAATTACCATTTTGCCATTGAAACTAGTGGTTGAGATTGGTTCCTAGAGTTCTCACAAAAAAAGTGAGTTCTCATTTGAACCCTCCCCTATATATATATATATATATATATATATATATATTAATATATATATATATATATATATATATATAATATATATATGTATATATATATATATCAATAAAAATAAGTTAATACAAGTTTGAAAAATAATATACCTACTGAAACAGTGCCGAGTGCTGAATTATCCTTTCAGTCTTTAATAATTGAGTCGAGTTTAAGTATAAACAATTGACGATTTATGTCCAGTCTATCTTCAGGATTGAGTGAGGTGTCCTTGAGAAATCTTTTAATCTCAAGCCATTTCGAGTTACAAGTAATAGTTATAAAGAAACTACATACCTGTACCACTTACAAAGAGACAAAGCATCAAGATAGTTTTGCATCATCTACCGTGCAACACCTATATAAGACGAAGGTAGGATAATACATTTACCGTCATCAACCATATTTTCAATTCCTTTGTTTCGTTCTTTGCAAATATTCTCCTATAATTAATTTCGTAGACCTTTTGGTGATTGCGTAAGCAGTTTATCCTTTCACTCTCAATCATACTATATGCAAGATAGTTTTGCCTCATGTTCCATGCACCACCTGTATAAGATGAAGGTAGGATAACACATTTACTGACGTCAACCATATTTTCAATTCTTTTGTTTCGTTCTTTGCAAATATTCTTGTATGATTCACATCATACTATATGTGTCGACTGAAAACTGTTGGAAAAGTCTGTGATAATTTAGTACCATTGAGAACTTACTTACACGATCATGAACACAATAGGAAAACAATTTCTCATTGAGAACCTTTCCCTTTTCTTATTGTTTGAGGTGTCAACATTTCTATGAAGTATATCTACCCCATAACCATCATCACCGTATGGGAAAAACAATGGATATTGTAGAGGAAGGTATGAAATACTTGCCTACACGTGTTTGGTGTATGGTGAAAATGTGTTTTTGATGGTTGGCTTGAATTAGGAAGGTTGGATGTATTTGATGGCAATACGGAAGAAGATGGTTATTTATTTGAAATGTTTGGTGTTGTATGTTTTTTAAATCTCATATTGTCCATATATAATCTTCTAAGTTTTTGTCTTATAGCAGACTTATGTTGGTTTGAATTCTGACCACTTACTGTTATTGGAAAAAAAACTTTAAAGATGAATTCACTGTGATATTAAAACAAATGTAAAGTAACATAGAACTAAATTTTGTTATATCAAAATTTTATTGGTTTTTAATTTGCTAATAAATGACTATCAATTACACGATTTTTTTTCTACTTAAAACGTATAATGGATCGTTCATAACTAATGAATAAAGATATAGTTAGCATGATGCAATCAAATGTTGGGTAGAACATAAACGTATATTAAGAAATGAATAACAAAGATGAGTTGTATCAACAATTTAAGGGGTGTGAAGTAAATCTAAATAAAACATTTTTAAAAAACATCATATTTTAATCTGTTGATTTTAAAATTTATATTGGACATTAAAGTAAGTATATGTTTTCGTCGATGTTATATAAAATAATATTTACTAATGTTTGAACTTGTGCACCTACGAAGGTTAGAAGCATAAAGTTTGCTAAACTTGTAAAACTTCTATAAAAATATTTTTGGTTTTTTGTTTTTTAATAAATGACTATCTGTTACATGATATTTTTATCTACTTAAAAACAACAGATCGTTCATAATTAATGAATAAAAGTATCGTTATCACTAATCAATTGTTGGTTCGAACATAAACGTATATTAAGAAATTAATAACAAATAATATTTTATCAACTCTTTAAGGGGTGTGAAGTAAATCTAAGTAAGATTTTTTAAAATATCATAATTTAATCCGTTGATATTAAATTTGTATATCGGACCTTAAAGTAAGTATTTGTTTTCGTTGATGTTATACAATATAATATATACCGGTTAATTTGATATTATTTGAAATAATAATCCAAAAATATTTAAAACATACATAATATGAAAACATGTAAGGTCATTGTATGGATCGACTGTTTTAACATAATTTTATAATTAAATTATTTAAATTAACTGATATTATGTTAGTTGATGTAACAATCTTTTTTTGAAAAATTCGTGATAAGATGAATATAGTCACGCTAAACTGATTAAGCCAGAGAGTGTTTATATATAACATTAATATTACCATTTAAGATGTCAGACAATGGTTTCTTTGGCAGCTAACCTAGAAAGAATAAAACAAAAAATGAGAAGACATATTAATGATGTTTTATAGTTTAAAAAAACAAAAGATCATTAAAGTGTTGAGTACCATTACATAAATGTCTAGAAAGTATTAAAAAATTATAACCCCAACCGAATATTTCTATTATTGTAGCTCAAGATAACGTATATATTTGTTCATACAATATTTGTGTGTATTTTGGTTTCAATGGAAGATATATTTTGGTTTCAGAGCATTGTACCAAGAAGGCACCTATATGATTAGAAATACTATTTTGAAACATAATTGAATTTTTAAATTTTTAGAGTAATCTAAGAAAAAACATGTGATAACACACATGTTGAAATTTATGTTACAAAAATTATGAACGATCAGGTATTAATAATTATAATTAACATTAACAAAACATTAATTAAACAAATTAGAGTAAATAACACTTTTCATCAGGGCCGGTCCCGAGGATTTTAATGCCCTGGACGAGCCGGAAAAAAAGGCCCATGGGCCCTAACATCTTAAATTATATAAATTAAATTTTTTAAATGAAAAAAAATGTTTTAGCAATAAACATAACAATAACATAGTATTACAATGACATACCGTAATAGTTAACCAATAACTCGTATATCTCTCCTAGCATTCTTGATAGTAAATTGATTTATAACATATTCGTAGTTTATAGTCTCTAATATTTTGCTTTCGATAGTTATTATCGTCAATCCGCTAAGTCTTTCTTGGTACACCGTGGATCGTAGGTAAGATTTCAGTTTGAATAGAACAGAATTTGTGGTATAAATTAGTTTGTTGACTTTAATTATAATCAAATTTTAAATATTTTAGTGGGCTATTAGTTGAGTAATTGGGTTAAAAAAGGGCTTAAAAAATTTGGTTTAAAACATAATTGGGTTAAGTTTTTTGATGTATTATACCTTATAATTATTTTTTTATAATTATATATATAAAAATTTAAAAAATTTTGTGCCCCTGAGCGAGTGGACCCTGGACGGGGATCCATTCCGCCCCTCCTCACGGCCGGCAGTGCTTTTCATCCTTTATGTATATACTAATTTTCACGTTTCGTACTTAAACTTTAATAATTACAAGAATCATCATTTATGTCCTTTTCACTAACGACCGTTAAATTTGTCAGTTAAATCTAGACATATACGTCGCACATGAGGGTAATTTTGTTATTTAATCTCTTTTAATTAACATTATATAATATCAAGAGAAAATATTAAACTAAAAATCCCAACCCCATATCAACGCTTAGTTATCCCATGAACCACCACCACATACAATCTCTATAAAATCACCAACGATCCAACAACAATAGTCACCATCTCTGTCCGGTAACCACTACATGTAACACCCCGAAATTTTTCAAAGGAAACCAAAGTTCACGCGTGTAAGGCAGTTCTCGTGTGACTAAAGGTTCTCACGTGAGAACAACTATGAATTGTGAAAAACACTATAAATAGGCTCAAACATCCAATCTTCTTCACTTCATGTGATAACTCCTGCAGTTGTTCTTGAGAGAAGGAAATCAGTACTAAGTGGTGTTTAAGGTATGTATTCGATAACATTCGATTTATTAATGCATTTATGTATAATATGTAATGATATTGCGCATGATCATGTAGTTTCTGAACAAAGACTCTCAGTTCAGTGTTGTTCTTGTATAAATATCATAAGGTGAGTTATAAACCACTCTTTTTATATGTTTTCCATTATTTGAGGCTAATATGCATACCTTAATGAACATTTTGATAAAGTATAATAGTATAGATTGTTACAACATGTTTTTAGGCATTAAAATAGTTAAAAAATCGATAACTTAGAGATAAAGTTTCAAATAGCAAAATACTTCTCGTGTTGAGAGTAAGTTCTCGCGCGAATGGTTTAGTTCTCGCGACAGACGGTTATTTTTCATAGTTCTCGCGCGATGAGATAACTTGCATGGCAAGTTATCGCGTCATGGAGAGTTCTCGCATGATGAGTTCTTGTGCGAGATATAGTGTTCTGGTGTTGACGTTCTCGCACGAACCCATAGTTAGATATGTGTATAGATACCCTCGTATAGCGTGCGATAAAGATAGATTTAAAAGAGAACTTATAGCGAAAAAAATAAAGTGTATGTATTACTACAGTTAAAGATAATGAAGTATAGTAAATGTTCACATAAGAAACCTTAAAGAACTTGAATAATAATTCAAGAACAGTTACCCGCTAAAGCACAGCTGTGAAAACGATAAAGTATACTAAAGAAGTCTTGCAATCATAGAGGTCTTGACGTATTTCAAGCCTGGACACAAGTTGTGTAATGGCAAGCGACGTGAGACTTGCATATTTTGTTGGTCTCGACACAGAAGTCATGCATGCGTTGCAAGCCATACAATAGTCTTACGTAATGGCAAGCGACAGGAGACCTGCATATGCTATTTGTCTCGACACACATCAAAGTCTTGCATGTGTTGCAAGCCAGACAAGAATCTTACTCAATGGTAAGTGACAGGACACATGCATATGTTGTAGGTATCGACACATGAGTCTTGCTTAATGGCAAGCAACAGTAAAGTCTCGTGTTTACACGAGCAATAGCTAAAGGAGTGTTGTATGAAGTATATGCTCATGATTAAGTAAAGACAAAGAACAATAAAGTAAAGTTAAAGAACAATACATAAAAGATAAAGAACGATTAAGTATTGATAAAGAGCGTTAAAGTAAAGTTTAAATTATGGTTAGAGAATACGTATAATAGTAGATAAAGAAGTCTTTCCTTAACGTAAGTATAAAGTTAAACTATATGTATTGTTAAAGTTTGGAAATTTATGATGAAGTTTGGTTATAGTAATTTGATAATGTAAGGATTCCTATAATTCCGATGCAACCAAAACATCCAAAGTCTCTCTGCATGCATGCACTGAAGAACAGAAGTAGAAATGCTTTAAAAGTTTTACACCATACACTAGAAACATTTTAAGTGTAAAATCTTCCGAAGCCAAGACCAACATCTTCCGAAGCCAAAAGTGAAGTCTTCCGAAGCTTCAAAGACAAAGTCTTCCGAAGCCAAAGAGGGAAGATAGATTTCTTCTGAAGACTTTCAGAGACATGCTTTTATCTGATGTACTTTACCATAAAGCTGGACCACCTTTCCGCCGCAACTCTGTAAAGTCACCAACTTACATGAGTTGGTGAAAGGTCCATGCTTTTGGTAACTGTACATTAAGGTCTTGAGTCCATGCTTTCTACTTTATGTACTTTTATCCTTTTTGTAATATATTAGGATGTGAGCTATGGCATGTCATAGTCACTATTCAAAAAGGCAAATCTGCCTTTTGACTCTACATTTGATTTTGTAGTTGTCTAGTCAATTGTATCCAGCTGGCTTTCAAAGAATGGCCGGCTGTAGGATGTAGTATATGTATCTCAAGTACTTGTAACTTTCCTTTATGCTTTGTAACATTTGTAATAGAACTTGAGAAGCAATATACAACATTCTTGAAAACCAACTACTTGTGTTGTTTGCCATCATATTCTGTCTCATATTTACTTGTGTTCTTAGCATCTTTCTCTAAAGTTAACCAGTTCCCTATTTGATCTGTTAAGTGTTCTAAGCAACTCTCCTCATTGTGGTGTTGTGTTGTAAGTGCATACCCTTCACCGGTCCTGCATTTGGTATCAGAGCATTTCAGGCTCTTGATATAAGATCTCACCATCTTAAGATCCCTCACACACACAATACTTAACAACTCAAATGGCAGCTATTACTAAAGCTGATATGGAAATTGGAACTATGATAAAGTCTCTACTGATCACTCCTGAAGACTTTGATACTTGGTGTCAAAGAATGGAAGGCTTTATCAAGTCTCAAGACTCCAGGAAGTGGGACTCTGTTGTTGAAGGACCTTACATACCAAGCACCACTTCTGCTACTAGTGGTGGTATGATTCCTAAGGTTGTGGCTGATTACTTTGAAGTAGACAGGAAGAGAATAGAGATTGATCAGAAAGCCATGACAGCCCTTCAAACTGCTCTTCCAAACTCCATCTACAGAGGCTTCAAGAAGTGCAAAACTTTTTAAGCAACTATGGGAAGCACTGAAGCTGATGTATGAGGGGTCTACTGAAGCAAAAGAGAACAAGAAAGATCTCCTGAAGCAACAGTTTGAAAACTTCACCTTTAAGGTAGGTGAAACCATGTCTCAACAATACTTTAATTGTAGATACTCTAATGGATGTTGGAGTAACTTTTAAGAAAACGGACATTGTAAGGAAGTTTATGTCCTCTCTTCCTAGACAATGGACACATTACTGTGTTATTATCAAGAGAACTGAGAACCTTAAGACTCTTACTCTCATAGAGTTGTATGGTATTCCTAGTGGCTACCAGATGGAGATGAACATGCAAAACTCATCTGGTAACTCCAGCAATCAACTGAGTTCAGCCCTCCATGTGGTTGAAAGGAAAAGCATTGATCCACAACATCATCTTATATGCTACCCTGACAACTCACAAAAGGGCCCTTTCATCACCTTCCCAGAGACTCCAAGGGAAAGCTACACTCAAGGAAGTCCTTTCCAAAAGACAAGTTCTTCTCATGCCTTTGTCTCTACTGATGAAACCCCAGGCAACCTTCTCTTCACCCTTGAAGATTTGGACTGTATCCATCCAGATAATCTAGAGTATATGGAGATAGTCCAGCAGATGGCTCTTCTCACTCACAGAGCCAAGAAGTTCTACAAGAGGATAGGGAGAAAGTTTCCAAGCAATACAGCCAGTGGAAAGTTTGGGCTGGATAAAAGCAAAGTAAAGTGTTAAAACTATAACCAGATGGGACACTTTGCAAGAGAGTGTAAGGCACCAAGGACAAATGGTGGCCAAGCACAAACCAGACCAAACTACACTGAGAAAGCCCCCTAGAATGAGAAGCCAAAGCAGCAAGCTGCAGTTGTTGTTAAAGAAGGAGGCTTTGACTGGAGCTTTCAGGTAGAAGATGCATCTCCAAACCAAGAACTCATGGCAGACCACGATGAAGCCAAGGTATTGTAACATCTTTGTACTCCTGAAAGCATTGCTAAAGTCAATAGATACATGTCCTATAATTTAGAAATAAGATCTGATCTTGAGTCCTTGAATATCTTAAAAACTGATTTTAAAAGAGCTGAAAATGATTATAAACTAAAGATAGAGGACTTAGAGAAAACCATTTCAACTCTTAAACATGAGCATACAAACTACAAGACCCATATCAAAGACCTTATTACTAAGTTAATTGAATGCCAGGCTGAGCTTGTGATCAGCAAAGCCAAGGTAAAAAAATGTGTTCTTGAAGAAGAGACCTTCAAGAACATAATATCCTCATCATTGCATGCAAAAGTTTTTTATCAAAATAAGTCGGGACTAGGATCTTATGAGATAGCTCCTCCACACACAATCTTGTCTTTAAGATCTCCTAGGTGTGGAACTTGTGAAGATGAGCTTCCCCTCATAGATCTTGTGACTGAAGAGGATGAAGAGGAGATGGTGGAGAATGGCTCTAAGAAGAGTAAAGAAGAGCATTCTAAGAAGGGTCACCGTCCCTTTGAGGAGAGCAAAGCTGTTGGGATGACCAAGTCAAGAAGAAAGAATTTGATCAGGAAGGCTAAAAGAAAGTCCAAAAAGCCTCAAGAGATCAAGACCACTTTCAATTCTGCAGAGAAACAAGTCTTCATCTCTGCAGTATTTGAAGTGGTGAAGGCTGAAGACACCAACTTGAACTCCATCAACAATAGTTTTGGTTCATGTCCAGATCATCCCATCATCAAGAAGAAGACTGATCAGTTATGCACCACTGTTGTACAATCTGAACCATCCAACTCCAAAGGTAGTTTTATCCCCATAAGAACTGCCACAGCATCTACAAAGATGAAGATGGAGAAGAAAAGTGATCAAGCTCAGCCTTGTTCACAAAGAAAAACTCCTAGAAGGAAGAAAATGGATTGTGTTATGTGTGGAAGTACTTCTCATCTTGCTAAGGATTGTGTTTACAATCAAAAGAGTACTCTCCACATGACCAAGAAAGAAACTTCTAAGAGTTTGGAAAAGAAGAAGCAAGCTTCAAAAGGAAAATCTATTTCCTTCGGAAGCTCCAAAATGAAGAAGAAGACAAGTGGAAACTTGCCTTCGGAAGAAAATTTGGTCTCGGAAGAAATGAATACTTTCGAAGAACTGAAGCCTACTACAGTGAAAGCAAGATCTTCTGAAGGTCCAGTAATCAAAACTTCCAAAGTCATCAAAACTTCCGAAGTATTGGAGGTCTAGTCTAAGCATCCAAAGGTGGTGTGGAAGTCAAAGAAAGACCAAGTGGCTGAAAGTTCTTTATCAACATCAGCAAATGATCCTTCTAGCATGACTATAGGATCAATTACTGTTGTATTGTCTTCAACTTTTTTTGACGAGCCCAAGACCAATGATGCTTGGGTTTCCAAATGTAACTAACCATCTCTTTTGTGCAGGAACAACTCAAGACAAACAAAAATATATGGATCATTGATAGTGGCTGTTCCAGGCACATGACAAGCAATAGGTCACTACTCTAAAAGTTTGAAAGAATTGATGGAGGACCAGTTGCTTTTGGAGGAGATGCAGGAGGTTACATTACAGGAAGGGGCAAGGTCACAAATGGTAAGCTTAGTATTGAGAAGGTAAACTTTGTCAAGGAGCTTGGGTACAATCTTCTGAGTGTATCCCAATGTTGTGATCAGAGTCATAACATGCTCTTCATTGAGCATGAGTGCATTGTTCTCAGGCCCGGGGTGGTCATTCCTTATGAGCACATCCTGCTTAGAGCCCCCAAGAAAAAGGAACATGTACAAGATGGACTTGCAAGAAACATCTCTCTCAGGAGAAGTTCATGCTTTCTGTCTAAAGCAAATAATGATGAATCTTTCCTCTGGCATAAAAGAATGTCCCATGTAAACTTTAAAAACATGAATAAATTAATTAAGAATGATTTGGTAACTGGAATACCAAAGAAAGAGTTTACAAGTGATGATCACTGTGTCGCATGCCTGAAGGGGAAGCAACACAAGGTATCTCACAAGCCAATGAATGTTTGTAATTCATTATTGTTATGCATTAAATATATAGGTTAACCCATTTATGTGTGTGTTGATTTATGTATGGTTGCAGGTACAAACATTATAATTGGTCAATTTATGAAATTGACCAAGTGTAAGAAACATCTACGGATGAACATTTTGTTCTTCCGTAGATATATTACTTACAAGTAACTATACATCCGAAGATCCTCTGCGGATGAACAACCAAAAGTGAAGAACAAAACTGCTTCGGAAGAACAAGATTGCTTCGGAAGAACAAGATTGCTTCGGAAGAACAAGACTTCTGCGGAAGAACAAATCATCTACGGAAGACAATGTTCCTGCGGAGTCCAAACACTTGTATAATACAAGTGTTACAAGTCAACAAGTCAACAAGTCAACAAGGCAGTTATGCGAATCCCGAGAAATCCGATGATTCCTTAACTGAAACAAATCAAATCCCAAGAGATTCGGTGTTTCCTATAACTGAAACATCATTGTCTATATATATGGATCCAACGTTTCAATTCAACGACGATTGTTTTAGACAATTGATTGATCGACAACAGCAATAGCAATACGACAATCATTTCAAAGTCTCTCCATTAAACCCTAGCAGCCGTCACATCATAACATATTTTGATATCATTCATTCATTATATTTGTAATCATTAACATGTTCTAATGAAATACTGATTAATCATTAATTGTGTTTTGTTACATGTGTTCTTGAACATTTATTGATATTTAAAGTTATTTCAAACAATTAAACCAAATCAATGTTGACTTGCCATCAATTGACACTGATAATTCCTGTTTGCGATCCTTGGATTCACAGGTGGTATCAGAGCCAAGTGCTCATTGATTTAGATCGATTGATCTATCAGTGTCAGTTGTGTTTAATTGATTTTAATTTCATAGATTTGTCTGTTCTTACTGATTAGATCTACGGCTGTCGTTTAACCGCAATCGATTTAATTAACTTGTATCTATATTCAAATCAATTGATAGCAGATCTTGTTAATTATTCTCATCAATTAACATCATGAGCAACTTCAGTGGATCATCTTACCAACCTCCGAAGTTGGAAACAAAAGCAGACTTCAAGTCATGGAAAATCAAGTTTAAGAATCATGTAAACTATACTGATTCTGACTTATGGGTATCCATCACTGAAGGTCCTTATATTCCACCCACTCTTGGGCCGGATTATAATGACAAAAATCAACCAATCAGTACCAAAGATCTATCATCTGATGATGTCAAAAAGGTCAAAGTTGATATCAAAGCATACAGCTTGCTTAGTATGGCTTTACCTGAAGAGATATTGATCAGGTGTGAGAACTACAAAATAGCACACTCCTTATGGAAGATACTTCATACTCTCTGCGAAGGGAGTGATGAGATAAGAAGCATAAAGAGAGACACCCTCAGGTCGCAATATGAAACATTTCATCATATTGAGGGTGAATCAATTCCTCAACAACTTCATAGATTCATGCAGTTACCATGAGATGAATATTCTGGAGTTGAAGTATACTAGTGAGGAATTAAACAAGAAAATGCTCCACACTTTGCCAGAAAGTTGGAAGCAAACTGTATCCATGTTCAAGAACACTATAGATCTGAAATCAACTGGTCTAGATACTCTGGTTGCAAAAGTGGAAGCTCTTGAAATGGACGAAAAATCAAGAAACAAGAGTGTGAGAACTCATGTCTCACCCTATCACTTCAAAGAAACAAATAATATTGGAAGTGTATTTATTTCAAACAATGAAAGTGATAAATCTTGTGCTAGGAGTGCTGATGAGGAGGAAGTTAGCTTTTATGCTTCTAAACCCTCAAAGAAATCATCTCAAGATAAGAATCAAAAGAATAAAGGAAGGACTGCTGATCGACAAGATACAACTGCAGCAACAGCTATGTCTTCACATTCAGCCAATCAGTCAGAACCAATTACTGTGATATTGGACTCTGAAGAACAAAGAGCAGCCTTTGCAGCTTTTAGTTCCAGTTTTCAAGCATATCTGGGAAGCTCTCTAACATCAGCAAATATCTGCCAACAAGACTTAGAAGAACTACCTCCTGATGTAGTGGAAGAAATAGATCTACAATGGCATATGGCGATGATTGCTTATAGAGCAAAGCAATATCTTAGGAGAAATAAGAACTTGGCATCAGCAAGTAAAACATCAAAGATTAGCGTTGACAAATCAAAGGTAAGATGCTTCAAATGCAATCTCTATGGACATTTCTCCAGAGAATGCAATCAACAGTTATATCCAGATATGAGACAAAATCAGCAGCATCAGCAACATCAGATTCAACCTCATTAACAATCAAATTCTCAAAGACCTCTGCACAGACAATCTCAACTGATCAATGCATCCCCATCAGCCACCAATGAATTAGCTGGACCTAGCAACTCAAAGGAGTCAGGGCTGATCATACTTCAAGATGGAACGTGTGACTAGAGTGTGTATGAAAAAGAAGTCTTGGAAGAGAATCAAGCAGTGATGGCTCATATGGATCAAACAGTTCCACCAATGGCAAGAGAGGTAAAAGAAAGGTTGTGTTCATCAACATGTGTTGAGGAAGTTGAACGATATAGAATCCATGCTCAATAGTTGGCTGACAAAGTAAAAGAAACTATGATTTTGAATGAATCCCATGTTAGAGAACATAAATTGTATCAAATAAGAATTAACTCTTTGCAAAAGGATTTAGAAAAAAAAATTTCTGAAAACTATAGCCTAAAAGCCCAAGTTGAGCATCTGACCACTTCCTTAACAAAATCCATGGCTGATCATGCATTAACTGAAGTGAAACTTCAGAAGTTTCAATTATCATCTCAGCAATATGAGAAATTACTAAATTCTCATATTGAATCAAAAAAAGGTCTGGGATGGGTTATAATGCTGTTGCACCACCTATAAATGATAATTACACATCTTTACCTACAACAATGACCATGTTGGATCATAAGAGGCTGTTGCAACCAAAACCATATCACTTAGAAGATTTTGAGTACTACATACAAAGGACTTCCGAAGCCAAGTGTGGGACTTCCGAAGGAAGAAAGAGTTCTTCCGAAGTCTAAGTGTAAAATACACTTCCGAAGGAGAACTCCAACTTCCGAAGGTAAAGAAGCTACTTCCGAAGGTTCAAGACTTGAAGACAAAGATCTGAAGTCAACTTCCGAAGAATAAAGAAGTCCTTAAAGCCTCGGAAGCATAGAAGCATCTTCCGAAGTATAAGTGGCTTCGGAAGAACTTGTTCTTCCGAAGCCAGTTAACCTTCGGAAGACACTTCTATTATCCAGTAGACATAAGTATGGTCTGTCTGACAGTCCGCTGCAAATCTCTGAGATACTGCATGGCGTTTTCTCAAAAGCCATGTAGTTGACCATACTTTAATCTACTGTTTACCTTTTATGTTAATTACAGTTGCCATCTTTAGTTGGTGACAAAAGGTAAGTCATGGACATGTCATGACTACCATATCTTAGATAATACTTTATCTAAGATACCTTAACTATAGCATTGTAGTATATGCTTTAGTCTTAGGTTTCCAGCTGGTATCAAGTATAACCGGCTGTAGGATCTAGTATATATAGTTTCTCATTGTAACTCATGTTCTATGCTTGTAAGTGTCTTGTAATCTTGAGTTGAGAAGTAATATATACAAGTACCTTGAAAATATTTCTGCTTGTTGCTTTGATTACTTATTATATTATTATCAACTCTTGTCAAAGACATTGCTTCATCTTGTTTGAGTGACTATTATAAGTGAGTTTGAGAGAAACACAAGTGTTAAGTGACAAAACCCGATCCTGCAATTGGTATCAGAGCTTTTTAGGCTCTTGATTGTGAGATCTTACCATCCTAATCAACCAAGTTTTTCACTCCTCCTTATACCTCACTCAAAAATGGCCCTCATCAAATCTGAAGTCGAAATGGGAACGATGACCAAAGCTCCCATCATCGATCCTGAAAACTTCAGGTCTTGGAGCAGAAGAATGGAAGGCTTCATCAGATACCAGGATAGCAAGATGTGGCAGTCCATCGTGAATGGCCCGTACAAGCCAAAAGTTGCTGGTGGAAACGGTGCCATGATCGAGAAGGCTGTTGAAGACTACTCCGATGAAGACAGGAAGAAGCTCGACATTGACAGCAATGCTATGACTGTTCTCATGACTGCAATCCCAAACTCCATCATGGTGGGGTTTGAGCATTGCAAGTCAGCCAAAGAACTCTTTGATGCACTTGCTCAAATGTACTCGAGCTCTAATGATTCAAAGAAGGACTCACTGAAGCAGCAGTTCGAGAACTTCACCTATGTTGCTGGAGAAACTTTTAGCCAGCAATACTTCAGGTATATGGATCTTATCTCCTCCCTCCAATCTGTGGGAATCACTCAAGAACTTAGAGACCTTACCAGAAAGTTCATGAGTGCTCTACCCAATGAGTGGACTTTCTACTGTGTCTCCATTAAGAGAACAGAGAATTTAAACACTCTCACCATGACCGAACTCTATGGGATCCTTGATGGATACCGTTTGGAAATGGAAAGCAAGAAGGGTCACCAAGCAAGCAGACCCTTGAGCCTTCCTGCTAGCAACGCTTTAATGGTTGCTGAAGGCTCAGGTATCTCACAGTCTCAGCAGTACCTGTCATACACCCAGCAGCCATCTTGTTCATCTGGGCCTTACATCACATTCCCTGAGACTCCAAGGTCTCATCAAGCTCAGCAAAGCTCCTTTCAGGAGGGCTGTGCGTTTGTCTCAGGGAGTGGACACTCCAATGATCATCAGTTCTGCTTTGATGATCTTGAGTGCTTTAGTCCAGATGACATAGAGTATGTGGACATTGTCCAGCAAATGGCTCTCCTTACCTACAGAGCGAAGAAGTTCTTTAAGAGAACTGGAAGGCAATTCCCTCAAAACCCAATCACTAGCAAGTTTGGGTTTGACAAGAGCAAGGCTAAGTGTTACAACTGTAACCAGCTTGGCCACTTTGCAAGGGAATGCAAGGCTCCCAAGTCCAACCCGGGAACCTCACAGGCCTCCACACATCCTTCTACACCAAAGCCCAATGGGAAGTCAACTGAAACTGCAGCTATGGCTCAAGAAGTTGACTGGAGCTTTATGGTTCAAGATGTGACTCCTGCTCAAGCACTCATGGCAGGAACATATGAAAATAAGGTATATGAACATCTCTGTACCCCTGCTTGTATTGCTAAGGTTAAGTTGTACCAGGACTACAATATGGAAATTAAATCCGATATTGAGTCTTTAAATGTGCTAAAATCTGACTTTAAAAGAGCTGAATCTGACTACCAAAAGAAAATTGAGGAGTTAGAGAAAACTGTATCTCTTTTAAAACATGAACACACCAACTACAAGACTCAAATCAAGGATTTAATATCCAAATTGACTGAGGCTCAAGCCCAGCTTGTCACAGCTGAGGCTCAAGCCAGGAAGTATGCTATTGCTGAGCAAAACTTCCAAGCCATACTTGCATCATCCTCTCACTCCAAACTTTGTTATCAAAACAAAAGTGGGTTGGGAACCAATGAAATTGCTCCACCACACTCTTATGAGTCTGTAAGACAACCAAGATGTGGTACTGAAGAGCAAGAGGTTCCATCTGTTGACCCACCTTGTAAAGAGTCAAAGAGTGATGCAATTGTGGAGACCATGACCATCACAGGGAAGGAACAGGTAATTGAGCCCTCCCAGACCAATGATGATCAATCCCTGACCACCAAAGCCAGAAGAAGCAGGGCTAAAGCAGCCAGAAAAACTGCCAAGAAGGTGGCTGAATCCAAGCTGAAGATAGACCCAAAGCAAAAGGGTGTATTCATATCAGCAGGATTCCAGGTGGTTGGACCTTCTGATTCAGGAAAGGAGTATAATACCAGTACTCCTGTCCTACCAAAGGATCAGAAGTTAAAGGGAAAGGTTGCTGATGAGGAGAAAAAGAACAAGAAACAGCAACCCTCCAATTCCCAGAAAATTAACATTGCATGCATAATGTGTGGTTTGCAAAATCACATGGCTAAAGATTGTTATTACAATCCTGCTAGCACACATTATGCAAATAATGTTAAAAGAGAAGGAGTCAGGGAAGGTTTCACATTTGGACCATATCAGATGGTTCAAGTGTTGAAAAAGGGAAAGCTTGTTTCCGAAGCAAGGCTTGTCTCGGAAGAAAACTCTTCTTCCGAGAGGAAAAAGGCTTCGGAAGTAAAAGCTGCAAAGACTCACAAAAGAGTTCCCTTGAAACCATCCCAGAAGAAGACTGCTTCGGAAGAAAAGGTGGTGAAGGTCTCTTCCGAAAAGAAAGAAGCTTCGGAAGAATGCCAAGCTACAAAAGCTTCATCAAGCTCATCTTCTATGATCAACCAAGGGATGGAATGGAAGATCAAGGAAGATGCTGTAGCCCAAACCTCTTCTTCAAAGACATCCATTGAACCCCCATGCATAAATTTTGGTTCAATCATGTCACTTTCATTGGAAGAACCCAAGACCAAAAAGGCTTGGGTTTCCAATCAAAACTAATTATCTCACCTTATGTGCAGGGACATCCATATGACAAGAATAACAACATTTGGATAGTAGATAGTGGATGCTCCAGGCACATGACAGGGAACAGATCTCTCCTTCAACAATTTCAACATTATGATGGAGGTCCTGTCCAGTTTGGAGGTGAGGCCGGAGGATATATTTCTGGCAGAGGAAGTATATCCAACGGAAAATTAAAAGTTGACAAAGTTAATTTTGTCAAACAGCTTGAACACAACCTGTTAAGTGTTTCTCAGTTTTGTGATCAAAAGCATCAAATGCTTTTCACAGAACATGAGTGCATCATCCTCAAACCTGGGATGACAATTCCTCAGGAATTGGTGCTTCTTAGATCTCCCAGGAGAGGGGATATGTACAAGCTTGATATGAACAATGCTTCCCCAATGGGAGAAGTATCATGCTTTCTTTCCAAAGCTGATAGTGATGAGTCAACACTGTGGCATAAACGAATGTGTCATGTCAATTTTAAGACAATGAATAAATTGGCTAAAAATAACTTGGTACATGGTTTGCCTAAAAAGGAATTTTTCTGCAAAGATAACTGTGTTGCTTGCCTGAAAGGGAAACAACACAGGTCTTCTCATAAATCCAAAGTTGTTAACTCTATCACTACTCCATTACACTTATTGCACATGGATCTATTTGGTCCCACAAGTATAATGAGCATTGGAAGGAAATCATATTGCCTTGTGATAGTTGATGATTTTACTAGATTTACATGGGTATTTTTTTAAGAACTAAAGATGAAACTGCTGAAACTTTAAAATCTTTTATTCTTAAAATAGAAAATCAAGTTGATCACAAGGTTAAAATAATTAGAAGTGATCAAGGGACTGAGTTTAAGAACTTTGTTCTTGACTCATTCTGTAACTCAAAAGGGATTGCCAGACAATACAGTGCTCCTAGAACTCCTCAACAAAATGGTGTTGCTGAGAGGAGAAATAGGACACTTATTGAGGCTGCTCGGACTATGTTAGCTGATTCAAAGCTGCCTCTAACATTCTGGGCAGAGGCAGTCAGCACTGCATGCTATGTGCAGAACAGAGTTCTTGTAGTAAAGCCACATGGAAAGACCCCTTATGAGCTATGGAACAAGAGGCCACCGTTCATTGGCTTTCTAAGGTCCTTTGGCAGCAGGTGTACCATACTTAACACAAAAGACAATTTAGCAAAATTTGCTGAAAAGTCAGATGATGCCATCTTTGTTGGATATTCCTCCCATTCTAAAGCTTACAGGGTTTATAACATTAAAAACCAACAATTTGAGGAATCCTCCAACATTGTAGTTAATGAGCACACTCCTTGTGTTAGGGGGAATGGCCCTGATCATATTTTTGATTTAGAATTGTTTCCAAACTATTCTAAACCATCTTGTGAGAATGTTTCAGCTGGAACAGGTGCTCAAGGCAATTCTGATGAAGATCAACTATTTGAGCTTCCCAGACCTGCTCCAAGTTCTCCAAGAACAACAAATCAAGTTCCTACTATTGAAAGATCTGACAGTATAACCATTTCAAGAAATAGTGGAACTTCAACAAGGGACTCACCTGATGATCTTCAAGTCTCCTCAGGTGATCCTACACAACACCAAGCTGATGGAAGCAGCATTTTGAAGGAACAGGCAACTGTTAATGATGCTTCACAGCAAAGAAATGATGATGTTTCTCTTTCATTCAATCAGTCCTCATTGAATGAGATTGAAACAACAGCTGGACCAAGTATTCAAGCTCCAGAGCAAAATATGTCCAACTTGGACCTATCTTTGCAGCTGGAGGTGATTCCAAGACTTAGAATTCACAATACTCATCCAGCTGAAAACATCATAGGGGAAGTCTCTGAGGGTGTGAGAACAAGGGGACAAACTCACAATGGGAATGTCTGCCTGTACTCATGCTTCTTATCCCAAATGGAACCCAAGAAGGTGGAAGATGCCTTAAAGGATAGTAGCTGGGTTGAATCAATGCAAGAGGAGCTGCTTCAATTCAAAAGACAGAAGGTTTGGAACCTATGTCCGCTACCATCTGGTCAAGTACCTATAGGCACCAAGTGGGTTTTCAGAAATAAAAGAGATGACAGAGGCTTGATTATCAAGAACAAGGCAAGACTAGTGGTTCAAGGATACACTCAAGAGGAAGGAATTGATTATACTGATGTCTTTGCACCTGTTGCAAGACTTGAGGCAGTTAGGATCTTCCTTGCTTATGCTGCATCCAAGAATTTCACTGTCTACCAGCTTGATGTCAAGTGTGCCTTTCTATATGGGGATATAGATAGGGAAGTCTATGTATGCCAGCCTCCAGGATTTGAAGACCCACAGCATCCAAACTATGTGTGCAAATTGGATAAAGCTCTATATGGGCTGCACCAAGCACCTAGGCTGTGGTATGAGACATTGTCTCAATTTCTTCTGAAGAATGGCTATACTAGAGGAACCATTGACAAGACTCTCTTTATCAGAAAGTCTGGGAAAGACATTTTGCTAGTTCAAGTCTATGTCGATGACATCATATTTGGTTCTTCAAATGACCAAATGTGCAAAGACTTTGAGAGCATTATGAAGAAGAAGTTCGAAATGAGTTCTATGGGAAAAATGGACTTTTTCCTTGGAATTCAGGTAAAGCAACTGAAGGAAGGGTTTTTCATCAATCAATCTAAGTATGTCAATGATATCTTAGAGAGATTTGATATGAAGGATTGTAAAGCAGCAAAGACACCCATACCCAGAAACCATGATTTATGCCCTGACTCTGAGGGGGAGGATACTGATCAACATCAGTATAGAGCAATCATTGGTTCTCTGATGTATCTTACAGCAAGTAGACCTGATATCATGTTTGCAACTTGCATTTGTGCAAGATATCAGGCTGCTCCAAAGGTGTCTCACCTAATTGCTGTCAAGAGAATCCTCAGATACCTCAAAGGAGCACCTAAGTTAGGTCTCTGGTATCCAAGAAATAGTGATTTTAATCTCTATGGATACTCTGACAGTGATTATGGTGGCTGCAACATCAACAAGAAATCAACATCAGGTGGATGTCAATTTCTTGGTGGAAGGATCATCTCATGGCAATGCAAAAAGCAATCCTGTGTCTCTACATCAACTGCTGAAGCTGAATACATTGCTGCTGCAAGTTGCTGTGCTCAGCTGCTGTGGATTCAAAACCAGATGATTGACTATGGATTCAACTTCATGAGCACTCCTATCCACATTGACAACAACAGTGCTATATCCATCACTGAAAATCCAGTAAAGCACTCAAAGACAAAGCACATTGACATCAGGTATCATTTCATTAGAGATATTCATGAGAAAAATCTTATCAAACTAGTCAAAGTCGATTCAAATGAACAATATGCTGATTTGTTCACCAAAGCATTTGATGAACAAAGATTTAAGTATCTTATTACAGCTATTGGGATGATAAACATTGACTAGTCAATCTCAATTGAAAACCTTTTCAATATGTAAAGTCTTATGTCAATACAATCTAAGCCCTGTTACAAAAGATCCTTTCTTATTTAACTAAGTATAAGTTCTTCCGAAGAGAAACTTGCCTTCGGAAGATATCTAGCATAACTTCCGAAGCAAATTTCTCATAGGATAATTTTCTTCTCGGAAGTGTACTAAGTCTCGGAAGAAGCGATTGAGGTAATCTCAGATCTACTTCCGAAGCACTTAATACTCTCCACTTGAAAGCAACATGTATCTTCGGAAGCAATTTATTTACCTTCGGAAGTACATTTGCCTTCGGAAGAACTTTACCTTCGGAAATACCTTATACTCGGAAGAAGGATTTTACTGTGTAACGGAAATCTTTTGGGCCCCACTCTGTAAAAAGTAAAGATTTTGTTAATGATGTCGGATTATTTAAATGGCTTAACCTTACCGCCCCTGTCACATCATCCTCTGAACCCTCACATCATCTTATCCAAACCACCCTTTAAACCGCCATTTCACCCATTTAAATACTTCCGGTTAATCACTTACACTCTTTTTACCAAATTCACTGCCCTAAAAGCTTTCTTCTTCACCAATTTACCTCTCTCTCAAGAACTTTTCCTCTGCTACCTTTCTAAATGGCTCTAAACCCTCAGCACAACCAAGTCGCACTCCTTGACTCTTCAAGGGATGCTGACTTCTCTGATATTATCTCTTTCTTAGCCCAATCTTCATACTACACAGCACTGACTGTAAACCCTACCATTTACACCAACCAAATGTCCGAATTCTGGGCAAATAGTCGGGTTGAAACCCTAAATGGGGTTCGTGCTATCAGGTCAAGTGTATGTGGCCAAGAGTTGGTCGTTACTGAACAAATCATCAGGGAGCATCTTGAGCTCCATGATGAAGGCGCACCGACGGAATTCCCCAAGTCTGAGTTAGATAACTCTTATCTCCAAATGGGATACGGTGGAGATGTAAGCAGGTCTACAGTCTACAAATTCAACTTCTCCTACAAGTGGAAGTTCCTGCTACATGTGGTTCTCCACTGCTTATCTAACAAATCCGGGGGATGGGATCAAATTCCCTATGAACTCGGGTGCCTAGTTCATGGGTTGGTACAAGGCTTGCGCTTCAACTACTCCAGGTTTGTGCTGACTAACCTCATGGGAAATCTGCAAAGGGACACATTCTTTATGTATCCCAGATTTCTACAGCACATAATCAACTGCGAGCTAGATCAGAGTAAGCTTGTCTGTGCAGCTGCTCTGTCTGCTCCTCAAATGAGGCCGACTATCTTCAAAGTACTGAAGAGAGTGTCTACCAACTACACTGGAAGGGATACCGCACTACTTCCAGGTATGATTGAGCCAATGGCTCCTGGTGACATCCCTGTTATCCCCACAGGTGATGAACCCACACCAGCAACTACCCTCACCATTCCAAATCTACCTTCTCCTCCAATCAAAGTCACCTATCAGAGACGTACCAAACGAACCCTTGTTCAATCTACTCTGATTGAACAAGCCCCTCCTCTTCAAACCAAAAAGGCTAGAGTGGAACAAGGGGCTCCCACTCAGCCAGAGGTCCCCAATCCTTCACTATTGACCTCAATATGGGTCTTGAGTCTCCTCAGTCTCAGACCCATGAGCCCATAACCCCAGCTGATAGCCCTCAGGGTGAGTCTCTATACTCCCCTGAGCAGCCACCAAGGGACAGCTCAATGCCTTTTGACATTGATCAAAGTCCCGGGTCTTTAGGTCTTCATTCCTTCTCTTTTACTGACCTATTGACCGGAGCTGGTGAAGAGACTATGTCTCTCCAAGGCAATGAAGTTGATCCACAACACCCCATTAAGGATCAACAGAGCCTAGAGAAACCTCTTGTCTCTAGCCCACACCAGCAAAGCCCTACTGAGGTGAGTCCCACTGATGTGGAGGGGACTCATGTAGATTCAGCTGCCACTACTGAAGGAGCCTCATTGGATCCTCAGGACAGTGGTAACAATAGTCAGACTGAATCTACGGCAACCATGCCCTATGATGCCTCTGAAAGAGACATCATTGTGCAAGGGAAACCAGGGTGCCAAGAAACCACATCTGGTGGTGAGGATGAACATACTAGGTATGTTACCTCATCTCCCCGTGATTCTTCCAAAGAAGATGAGGGAAGAATGCAACTCACAATAAGAGACCTACTTTCTAAAGTCTCAAACCTTGAATCAAAGGTTAAGACTTTAGAGGATAGGTCTGCCACTCAGCAACTTGAGATTGAAAGTCTCAAGGTCAAACTAGCTGAGAAACAGATTGAGAGATCTGTTAGGCATGTACCTTCAAGTCTCCTTGACCTCTTCCTCTAGCTCATCTACCTCTCAAGATGATGCTACCAAAAAGGGGGAGAATGTTGAGGAACTAAGTCAAAGACAGGATTCCATCAGTCAAGCTCTCACTTCTTTGAGCTCAAAACAACAAGCCGCCATCTTCCCTGAGCCTCCTCCAGTTGTGATTCAAGTGGATCAAAGGATGCTTCAGGATCTAAATAGGATCTTCAACAAGTTCCTTTTAGAGTCCCTCATTGATCAACCTAGTCCGGATATGTCTGTGATATACTTTGGAGCTCAAGAGCTTCAGAGGTTGAATGCACCTCCTACCACTGTTGAGGAAGTTGGTCAACCTAAGGCCCAAGTGGAACCTGAGATTGATTTCGAAGGGGAAACTAGGACTGATGGCCCAGCAACTGAAATAGTTGGGACAGAAGGTGTGTTTTCACAGGCTTCCGAAGCACAATTTGAAGCCTCGGAAGAACCAACTCAAACTTCCGAAGCTGAAATTGCTGCTGCGGAAGGACTGTTCTCTCTTTCCGATGATCTAATAGTCACAGATGCAATTCTGGAACTTGCATCTGAGGTTAATAGGGAGGATTTTCTCAGCCAACCACTAGCCATTACATCTGCATTGACCTCAGCTCCTACCTCCACCATCCAACCTGAATCTTCTACCCAAGAACCACCAAAGTCTAGCACTTCCGAAGACATTAAAGGCAAAAGGAAGATGACTTCGGAAGAGCTTCTGGAAGAAGAAAGGCTGGAGAAACTTAAAAGGAAAGGAAGACTGCCAACTGGGAAACTGTTAGCTGCAAGTTCAAAAGCAGCTGCAGCCAACCAAGAGGCAATCAACAATAGAAGAAGGGTGGAGGTAATTGATAGACTGGTCAGTCTAGGGGCTGCCTCGGAAGATGTACTCCTGCTACCATTAGAGGAGCTGATAGAGCTTGAAAAGGCAACCTTTCTGCAAAAACAGCAAAAAGAAGAAGCTGCAAGGTTGGCCTTGGAAGAAGAAAGGCTGAGAAAAGAAAGAGAAGCTGATCTGCAGCTCAGGAGAGAAAGGATCACTTTCCTACTCTCCAGAGGATTCTCTCAAGAGGAGTTGTCTCCACACAACAGTGACACGATCTTGTGGCTCTTTAACAAAGAGCAAGATCAAATGGAGAAGGAGAGAAAGAGAGCTGCAAGGGAGAAGCTGGTAGAGAAGAAGAAGAAGGAAGAAGAGGCTGGACTGTCTGCCGCCAAGAAGATAGGTGACAAAGCTTGGATGAAGAACTATCTTAAAGCTCACGGCTTCTCTGGCAGGCAAGTGGGTCCAATGTCTGAGAAGACTCTGCAACGACATGTCAGTGACATCAAGGCTGACATTCGTGCAGGGAGAAGAAAGGAGATGTATAGAAGGGGACAGGGGATGACCTTCAAAGCCACCCCTCAGCCAAATATCCAAACCCAACATCAACCTGAACCAATACCCTTTCCCTTCCCAATCAAAACTGAACCTGAACCTTTCACCCCTGAACCTACACCTTCCCATCTACCAACTCCCTCACCTCAACCACCTAAACTACCCATCATCCAACCTAAAGCCTTACCCAGAACCCAACCTCCTAAACCTACCCAACAACCAATCAAACCATCCCCTCAGCCTTCCAAACATCTCTCAATGGAGGAATTCAAGGAGATCAAAACCAAGCTCATCAACTGCACTACTCTGAGCGACATCTCATGTGAGGAGGATACAGTCAACCTGACTTATGTTGATGGATCCTCAAGTTCCCTCACAAGAGATGAGTTTCTTGATCTGCCAAGAGGAACTTTGGACCAAGCCGCAAGACTCTTTGGCCTCAATTCAGATACATTGAATGAGGAAGAAAAGAAGCTGAGGAGAAGGCTGGTGACTCTACTGGACACAAAGAAAGGAGATAGGGTACCAAGACAATCTCTTGTACCCAGAAAGAAGATAGTCCAGTGGAGGTTCGAAGACTCTTCTCACAACTTTGTTGTTGAGAGAGAGAATGGTGAGATTAACAGGCTGAATGCCTCATCTCTGCTACACTTAAGCAGATTCGATATTGCTGAGTTAGCAGAGAAACCATTCTCCAACCCCTCAAACTCCGAAGTAGCTGCTCACATCAGAAATCATCTAGGCAGCCTTCACATGGCCGAGCTCACTGCAAGAAGCAAGGTAGAAGAGGAGTCAAAACGGAGAGAGGAGGAGGAAAGGAAAGGATCAGCAACCAAAGGCAAAGCCTTTCTTCAAATGGTTGAAGGTCCTGAACTTGAGTCCATAGTTAGATGGAGTATGACTACAACTCCCGTCAACTAACTCTCTTCAGGGGATCACAACAAAGGGTGCATGTCATTCAAAGTGATAGACTGGATCTCCTATCCACGAATGACTTGTACAAGCTTCTCAGCACTACTTCCGGGAAGAACAGAGAGACAGACAAATATCTTCTGTCCCTAGTGCTGAAAACTTTGAGAAGTAGAGATAAGTGAAGTTTTGGTAGCATCAGCCTAGGGGGAGTTTGTTGGATCATAAGAGGCTGTTGCAACCAAAACCATATCACTTAGAAGATTTTGAGTACTACATACAAAGGACTTCCGAAGCCAAGTGTGGGACTTCCGAAGGAAGAAAGAGTTCTTCCGAAGTCTAAGTGTAAAATACACTTCCGAAGGAGAACTCCAACTTCCGAAGGTAAAGAAGCTACTTCCGAAGGTTCAAGACTTGAAGACAAAGATCTGAAGTCAACTTCCGAAGAATAAAGAAGTCCTTAAAGCCTCGGAAGCATAGAAGCATCTTCCGAAGTATAAGTGGCTTCGGAAGAACTTGTTCTTCCGAAGCCAGTTAACCTTCGGAAGACACTTCTATTATCCAGTAGACATAAGTATGGTCTGTCTGACAGTCCGCTGCAAATCTCTGAGATACTGCATGGCGTTTTCTCAAAAGCCATGTAGTTGACCATACTTTAATCTACTGTTTACCTTTTATGTTAAGTACAGTTACCATCTTTAGTTGGTGACAAAAGGTAAGTCATGGACATGTCATGACTACCATATCTTAGATAATACTTTATCTAAGATACCTTAACTATAGCATTGTAGTATATGCTTTAGTCTTAGGTTTCCAGCTGGTATCAAGTATAACCGGCTGTAGGATCTAGTATATATAGTTTCTCATTGTAACTCATGTTCTATGCTTGTAAGTGTCTTGTAATCTTGAGTTGAGAAGTAATATATACAAGTACCTTGAAAATATTTCTGCTTGTTGCTTTGATTACTTATTATATTATTATCAACTCTTGTCAAAGACATTGCTTCATCTTGTTTGAGTGACTATTATAAGTGAGTTTGAGAGAAACACAAGTGTTAAGTGACAAAACCCGATCCTGCAGACCAACACTCTGTCAAATCATTTTGTGACTAGCACCAAGTTTGAAAAAGAATCAACTCAAATCAAAATTAACGATGAAGCTGAGGTGAGTGAAACTGAATCCTCTGAATCAGAATCTTTAAATCAAAATGATTCAGAATTTGATTATGATAACTGTGATGACTTGGATGATTCTGATGAACATGATGTTGATCAAATAACCACTGGTAAGAATGTTCATTTTAAAACACATATTCCAAAAGTGCTTGAAGAAACAAAGTTGCCATATCCTCCTAAACAAAAAAAAACATGCTGAAGACCATCTGCAAGAGAATAGCTCAATTGAATGAAGGTCTTCAAGAACTAAGTCAGCAACAAGACTCTTCCAAGAAATTGAATGATGAATCTATCATCACCGAGGAAAGAGAGAGATTCAAGGAAAAAGGAAAGAAAAAGGTATCAACAGATCATCAACTGAAAAAGAAAACTTCAGCAGATGATCTACGGAAAAGGAATTCGGTAACAATCAATCAAAAACATAAAGTTGAAAGAGAAGAAGCACATCCAAAGCTGAAGAAGAAAGAAAAACATCAAAAGTCAGCAAACCATAAGAATGATTCTGAAAAAGAATCAGATGGAAAATATTGCAAATGGTGTGACATGAGAAATCATAATACTGAAGAATGTTACTTCAGTAGCTACTGTTCCATTTGCAATATGAACAATCACATGACAGCTGAATGTTACTTCAACAAACATTTTGGCATCTGCAACAAAAATAATCATTCCACTAAGGAATGTTATTTCAACAAAAAGAACAAAACCAAAGGCACAAAGAAGAAAGAGTCAGCTAAGTCTGAAACGGATACTGACTGTGAAAAAAGGTTCAAAATTGAATAAGCCTGGTCTAAAATCAAAGTCAAAATCAAAGGACAAAATGTCATCAAGTGCTCATCCATTGAAGAAAAGAACAACTGGTCAGCAGTCAAAAACACCCCACAAAAGGGTAGATTTGACAGATAAGGAATCAAAGGATGATGATTCATTTTTTGATAAATTTGAAAAGGGAATTCAACTACCTCTTTCAAAAACAAAAGATAGTGAGACATTTAAGGTTTCATTATCAAAACAAAAGACTCAAACACATGAAGTTGATTTGAATCAAGCAGAAATTGAGAAACAAGAACCTACTTCATCAACATCCCATTCAGCAGAATCATCCTCATCTAAAACAAATCAGAATGAATCAACCAAATCTAAAACTAAAACTTCAAAAATTATTCATGAAGGAGTAACTATTTTAGACTCTGTTGACAAACCCAAGATCACTAAGACTTGGGTTGTCACTTCTAACTGATTTATTTCTGAATGCAGGAACAATATTGGAGAGCTGACAAAAAGTGGTATGTTGACAGTGGTTGTTCCAGGCATATGACAGGAAACTGTTTTCCTCTCCATGATTTCAAACATAAAATTGCTTCTTATGTGGCATTTGGTGGGGATAAAATGGGAGGTAAAATTGTTGGTGAAGGGATGATAACAAATGGTGTGCTCAAATTTGATAAAGTAAATTACTGTAAAAATTTACAGTATAATCTACTTAGTGTGTCTCAAATTTGTGATCAAAATTATACCACATTGTTTGATAATACTAACTGTTACATTCTTAAGCCAGGATTTATTGTTCCAGAAGATTGGATCCTCCTCAAAGCAGCAAGAAAGGAAAACACTTATGTTTTGGATATGAAGAACACTTCACTCACAAAACATGAAACATGCCTTATATCTAAACTATCAGAAGATTTGTCTCAATTATGGCATAGAAGGCTTGTCCATTCTAACATGAAGAACATGAATAAATTGGTGACAAATGACCTGGTCATTGGATTGCCAAACAAAGAGTTTCATTGCTCAACTCATTGTTCTTCTTGTTACAAAGGAAAACAACATAGAGTGTCACATAAATCCAAAACTATCAATACTAATACTACACCACTCAGATTGCTTCACATGGATCTGTTTGGTCCTACCAATGTGATGAGCATCGGAAAAAGGCAATATTGTCTGGTAATAGTTGATGATTTCACAAGATTCACACGGGTCTTTTTCTTAAAACAAAAAAGTGAAACATCAGAAATATTAATGGATTTGTGATCAAGATTGAGAATTAACTTGATATAAAAGTTAAAATTTTTAGGAGTGACAATGGTACTGAATTTGTCAATTTTGAAATGGATTCCTTTTGCAGGTGAAAAGGTATTGCAAGACAATTCAGTGCACCAAGAACTCCACAACAAAATGGAGTTGCTGAAAGAAGAAACATAACTCTCATTGAAGCAGCAAGAACAATGCTAGCTGATTCACAATTACCTATCACTTTTTGGGCTGAGGCTGTGAATACTGCATGCAATGTTCAAAACATAACATTAATTGTCAAAGAACATAACAAAACTCCTTATGAGCTCCTATTTAAAAGAAAACCATACATAGGATATCTGAAAGTCTTTGGATGTCATGTAACTGTTTTGAACATAAAAGAGTCATTGGGAAAATTTCAGAAAAAGCATATGATGGTTTCTTTGTTGGATACTCTTCAACATCGAAATCATATAGAGTTTATATTCCACAACATAACATTGTGGAAGAGACTCCTAATGTATCTTTTGATGAAACTATATTTACAAAGTCAGTTAAAGGTTCATCATGGTTGTTTGACATAGATGCTTTATCTAAATCATTTAACTATAATCATTTGAACAATGCAGGATCTGATGAAGTATGTTATCCATTTGTTCCACCTCTTATGACTAAAGTAACCTTATCTGTTGATCCTCCAAGGATACGCCCATCTTCGGATGAAAACATTTCAGTAGAAGCAAATACTACATTTGGAAATGAACATGCTGCATCTGGAGATGTAAATGTTGTGCCTTCAACAGAACCAGGCTCTCAAATGAATACAATAAACATTGGAAATGATTCATGTCCTCGCTTTTCATCCGGAGAAGTTCCTACGAAAGAACAGAATGCATCGGGAGAAGTTCCTATGGAAGAACAAAATGCTTCCGGAGAAGTTCCAACGGATAATCAAAATGCTTCCGAAGAAGTTTCTACGGAAGAGCAAAATGCTTCCGGAGAAGTTCCTACGGAAGAGCAAAACAAAACTGGAGATACTCCTGCAGCCCATACAAGAGACTCTCATGATCATTCAACTCCTGTTGAACATTTTGACTATTTCTTAAATTCTCAACCTGATCTGAATTAGTATGAGGCAATGGAAATGACTAACCTGGAATCATCTATACCAGTTGAATCAACTCCTTCAATGAGAATCCATAAGACTCATCCACTCGACAACATCATTAGAAATCCTGAAAAGAGAACTACAAGGAGCCAAAGTGGTACAACCAACCTTTGTCTCTTCAGTTGTTTTCTTTCTCAAGTGGTGCCTCCAAACATCACTGCTGCTTTAGACAATAGCTGGATTGAAGCTATGCAAGAAGAGCTTCAACAGTTCATAAAGCAAAAAGTATGGTCTCTTGTTGATTTGCCTGAAGGTCAACATCCTGTTGGAACAAGATGGCTATACAAAAACAAACTGGATGATAGAGGGATTATTGTACGAAACAAAGCAAGGTTGATTGCACAAGGATACACTCAAGAAGAAGGAATAGACTATGATGAAGTTTTTGCACCAGTTGCAAGAATTGAGGCCATACGAGTGTTTCTGGCTTATGCATCATGTAAGAAGTTTACTGTGTATCAGATGGATGTCAAGTGTGCATTCTTATATGGGAAGATTGATGAGGAAGTTTATGTGTCACAACTCCCTGGTTTTGAAGATCCTCATTATCCTCATAGGGTATACAAACTAGATACAGTCTTGTATGGTCTTCATCAAGCACCAAGAAAATAGTATGAAACACTATCATCTTTCTTGCTTAAGCATGGCTACAAAAAAGGAACTATTGATCAGACACTCTTTCTCAAACAAGAACATCAAGATCTCTTAGTAGTTCAAATATATGTTGATGACATTATATTTGGTTCAGCTAGTAAGAGATTGTGTTTGAGTTTTAAAGAGCTGATGAAATTTGAATTTCAGATGAGCTTAATGGGTGAATTAACCTTCTTCCTTGGCCTTCAAGTTCATCAAAAATCAGATAGGATATTCATCAACCAAGATAAATACATACATCAAATTCTGAAGAAATACAATCTTGCTGAAGTATCCTCATGCAAAACACCAGCATCAACAATTGATAAGATTGCTCCTGATCCTTCTGGAAAATCTATTGATCAAAAATTATATAGATCAATGATAGGTTCACTTATGTATTTAACTGCCAGTAGACCTGATATTATGTTTGTTGTTTGTGTATGTGCTAGGTACCAATCTGATCCCAATGAGTCTTATCTCAATGCTGTAAAAAGAATTTTCAGATACCTCAAGGGAAAACCAGGACTTGGTCTTTGGTATCCAAAGGATGGAGACTTTACACTCTACTCATACTTAGACAGTGACTATGGTGGATGTAACAGTAACAGAAAATCAACAACCGGTGGATGCCAATTCATTGGACCAAGGCTAGTATCATGGCAGTGCAAGAAACAAACCAATGTTTCTATATCCACAGCTGAGGCTGAGTACATTGCTGCTTCAGCTGGTTGCTCTCAAGTTCTTTGGTTGCAAAACCAATTGCTTGACTATGGTTACAACTTTCTTCAAACTTCAATCTATATAGACAATTCTGCTGCTATGTTTATCACTGCTAATCCTGTGCAACATAGTAAAACAAAACATATTGAGATAAGATATCATTTTCTGAGAGATTGCTCAGAAAAGGGGTTGATTAAGTTAGTCAAAGTGGATACATCAAATCAGCTTGCTGATTTATTCACTAAAGCCTTTGATTCATTCAGATTTAACTTTCTGGTTGAGTCTCTAGGCATGATTAACTTCCATTAATCAAGTTTAAACAAACAAAATACTGTGTGTAATGATGCTTCAGCATGACATATGTATGGGAAATGATAGTACACTATAGCTTTGCCTATTCCTGAATACATAAATAACAATAAATCTCAGCAAGTTTCTTGATATGTGAGTAGATTCATCTTGAGTGGAAACTAAACTGAGTGCATGCCAAACATAATGCTAAAATGATTGTTTGTGGGAAACTTCATTTTGAGAATACAAAGTGAGTCTTATACTAATGTGACCAAATCACTCATCTAAACACACTACGTAAAACACTTTATAATATCTATCTTTGCAAATCATACTCCCTTTGTTTTGTGTGAACAAATACCTGGGTGTATGATCACCATACTGAATATCAGTTACAAAAGGTGAAAAGATCATGATCCTCATCATCCCTCTGTTTTGTGTAAACAAAGACCTGGGTTAAATGCACCTCTTACGTGAGTAAAGACCTGGTGACCTGATGATGATCATATCTAAGCTCTCAAAAGAATCCTATATGATCAACTGTATATTATCTTGAGCTTTTACATCAATGCATCAATGAGATGCCAAATACATCTCAAGATAGATCTTATAACTTAAAGTACATAGTTCTTAAGTGTGAAAAAGTGATGATTTGACTTGCAAAGGGAGGACAAAACCTTTGTGAATTGAATGTGAAGCCCATAACAGTTATTTCCAAATCAATATGAAAACATGATAAACAGCATCCCTAGTTGATACATGAGCTCTTGTATGGATTTATGTGGACAATATACTTGCAATCAGAACTTGTTCAAGTATCAAATCAACAAAATAACTCATCAGGAAGAGGCTTAGTATTATAGTATGATCCCATCATATGTGTACATATATCTGAACATTATCATACAGTTAAAAATCATGTTATTCCTCTTAAAGAAATTTATGATAAATGCTTAATTTCACCATTAATCACAAATTTAGGGGGAGTAGAATACATGAAGTTAAGTGTCTCAATCAGCAGCAATGTCTATCTCATTATCAATTTGAAGGAATTGGAATCTGAGCATCATCTTAGCTTCTGGATACATGAAAAATTTTAGTAAAAAAAATTTAACTTTCTTGTGCCAAATTGCCATGTATACAAAGCCAACAAGGTCCTAAAGCAATAAATGGTTCTAACCAATGGACTTGGACCATACATACAACAATATCTCTCTGCATTGTGCTATTTTAAGCATCAGCAGAAGCTACAACGTGGAAGTCTCAAATGTTTATCCGTAGATTGGTAAACTACGGATGAATAAAGATCAACAAATGTAATTTGATTTCATAGTTTAGTAATCTGTGAAAATGTAACTTACACATCATCAATAGATGTTGTTGATTCATAGATGTTTGCGGAAGAATACATTGAGGGTCCCACTTAATAAATGAGATAAATTAATGTGTCTGAGAGTATAAATGATGTGGTTTGACTTCTCAAATTCATTATTCGCTTTTTCAGCTCATTTTTCAGACCTAGACAAACTCACTCTCAACAAACTTTTTCCCACTTCCTCAGCATTCAAATTTCACCAAATCAAAACATTAACCAAACATATATCTGTGTTCTTAATTCGCTGTTATTAAGGTAAAACATGTTGTAATATTCAAGATTGAACCATTTGATTCTTGTTTTATCTCACAACTGTTCATATTCTCATATCAATAATGTGGTTTTAACGAAGCCTTTTTCTTATGAACAGATGGACAATCGATTCCCGAGAGAACACAATGTGTGTGCCTTCTTAAACCCTGATGATCCTGTCTCAGAAGGGTGTCAAGAAATTATCAGATATCTAAGAAGATCGAGGCTGTTCTATGCCCTATCTATCAGAGCCTGTGATTTTTCGATCACATATCACCGATTTCTGGAACTCTGCATATGTAGAAGAAGACGGTGAAGGTATTGTTGCTGATGTTAGAAATCGAAGGCTGAGAATTAATGAACAAACAATAAAAAGGGTTCTTGAGTTGGGAGATGTTGAAGCCGGACACCCTGATGTGTTCGAAAATGAATACATAGAGAAAGTTTTTCTCATGATGGGGTATGATGGTGATTTTGAAAAGGGAGAAATCAAGAAAGGAAGACTCTGTAAGCCATACAGATTTCTTTGTCACACCTATCTGAAGTGCATTTCAAACAGAAAATCTGGGCTTGATAAATTTTCAAGACATATCTCCTCTGGTATCATTGGTATTTTTGAGGGAAGAACCTACAATTACTCAAAGTACATCTTCAACTGTCTATGTGATCACATTAAAGTACAGAAGGTTGATAAGATGTATATGTTTCCAAGGTGTCTTCAACTAATCATTAATGCGGATTTGCCTGGAACTTCTGTGGAGGGTGGTGTGTTTATTCAAGCACACCTTGGCAGATCTGTTCTGAACAAAATTTCTGGGAAATATGTAAGAGGTGACATGGACATGTTTGCACATGTGGTTGATGCTACTGCAAACATTCCACAAGAGCTTGTGTGGGAAGATGAACAAGAGAACTCTCCAACCAACTCTGTTCAAGACACTCACTCACCAGATACATCACCCATACATCAGCAATCTCCAGCCCGCCAAAATACAGAACCAATCCCACCTATCCACCATCAATCACCAAATCAACAACAAACACCCCAACCACAATCTCCAGCCAGCCAAAATATAGAACCAATCTCTCCCATTCAACCCCAATCACCAAATCAGCTTCAAATACAGATCATACAAGATGTTCTTCAACATTGGAGGTACAAACATTATAAACCAATCACTAAATCAACTACAATTATAATGTTTGTACCTGCAACCATACATTAATATAGAAGTTGTGTCATACTTCTACAATAAGATCATTGCCAGAGTCAAGGAACTTTCAATGTTGAAGAACTGATTGCAAGTATCTAAGCCTAAGGGGGAGTATTGTTAGGTCTAGGTTCAGTAGATCTAGTTCATTATGTATAGGCTTAGTACTTGAATTAATATCTGTAATGAATGTTTGTAATTCATTATTGTGTATGCATTAAATATATAGGTTAACCCATTTATATGCGTGTTGATTTATGTATGCTTGCAGGTACAAATATTATAATTGGTCAATTTATGAAATTGACCAAGTGTAAGAAACATCTACAGATGGACATTTTGTTCTTCCGTAGATATATTTCTTACAAGTAACTATACATCCGAAGATCCTCTGCGGATGAACAACCAAAAGTGAAGAACAAAACTGCTTCGGAAGAACAAGATTGCTTCGGAAGAACAAGACTGCTTCGGAAGAACAAGATTGCTTTGGAAGAACAAGACTTATGCGGAAGAACAAATCATCTACGGAAGACAATGTTCCTGCGGAGTCCAAACACTTGTATAATACAAGTGTTACAAGTCAACAAGTCAACAAGGCAGTTATGCGAATCCCGAGAAATCCGATGATTCCTTAACTGAAACAAATCAAATCCCAAGAGATCCGGTGTTTCCTACAACTGAAACATCATTGTCTATATATATGGATCCTAGGTTTCAATTCAACGACGATTGTTCTAGACGATTGATTGATCGACAACAGCAATAGCAATACGACAATCATTTCAAAGTCTCTCAATCAAACTCTAGCAGCCGTCACATCATAACATACTTTGATATCATTCATTCATTATATTTGTAATCATTAACATGTTCTAATGAAATACTGATTAATCATTAATTGTGTTTTGTTACGTGTGTTCTTGAACATTTATTGATATTTAAAGTTATTTCAAACAATTAAACCAAATCAACGTTGATTCCGCAAACGTTGACTTGCCATCAATCGAGACTGATAATTCCTGTTTGCGATCCTTGGATTCACACATCTTAAAGATTGAAAGTCAATGTGATCACAAGGTCAAAACCATAAGATGTGAACTGAATTCAAGAATCAAAACCTTGATACATTTTGTGATGAAAAGGGTATTACAAGACAATATAATGCTCCTAGGACTCCTCAGCAAAATGGTGTTGCTGAGAGGAGAAACAGGACACTAATTGAAGCTGCAAGAACTATATTGTTTGACTATAAACTGCCCATCACCTTTTGGGCAGAGGCAGTGAACACTGCTTGCTATGTGCAAAACCGAGTTTTAGTGGTTAAGACACATGGTAAGACTCCTTATGAACTTTGGCACAAGAGAAAACCTTTCATTGGTTTTCTCAGGTCATTTGGATGACCTTGCACCATCTTGAATACCAAAGATCAAATTGCCAAGTTTGCTGAGAAATCAGATGATTGACACTTTATTGGATACTCTTCTCAAGCTAAAGCTTATAGAGTATACAATCTCAGAACTAGAGTAGTTGAGGAGTCAACCAATGTGACTTTCAATGAGCACACTCCCAGTGTGAAAGGTTCTAGTCCGGATTGGCTATTTGATCTTGATTTAGTTACCAATTGTTTGAACAAATCTTGTGAGAATGTTTCATGATCTATAGATATACTACCTACAGGTGATCCTGACCCAAGATTTGAGCTAAGAAGACCTTCAAGTTACACATCTTCAGCTCTAGTGGTAACCAATCCTGCAAATGAAGCTTCTACCAGCACATCAATGACAAATCATGCTGATACTTCTAAGGTGTCTTCAAATTCCAGCTTAGAGGCACAAAACTCAGAGGAAGGAGCTTCAAATGTTGGAGAAAATGGTGATGGTGAAAGTGATCAGGAATTTCTTGATGCTGATAACCACTCCATTAAAGACAACATCAATGATGTCACACACTCATTGGATCAAGTTAATCTTGATAAGTGTGTTGATGTGGAGGATGAATCTTCTTTGCTAGCTTAGAATTTCTCAAATTTAGATCTGTCTAATCAACTTGCTGTGATCCCTCAGCTAAGGATCCACAAGTCTCATCCTACCACAAACACAATTGGAGATGTTGATTCAAGGGTGAGAACAAGAGGACAAACCCATGAAGCAAATGTTTGTCTTCACTCTTGTTTCTTGTCCCAGATAGAGCCAAAGAAAATTGATGAGGCTCTAAAGGATGGAAGTTGGGTTGAAGCTATGCAAGAGGAGCTGCTTCAATTCAAAAGGCAAAAGGTGTGGAACCTATGTCCTCTTCCTCAAGGGAAGACTACCATAGGAACCAAATAGGTTTTCAGGAATAAGAAGGATGATAGAGGACTTGTCATCAAGAACAAGGCAAGACTAGTTGTTCAAGGGTATACTCAATAAGAAAGAATTGACTACACAGATGTTTTTGCTCCTGTAGCAAGACATGAAGCTGTTAGGATATTCCTAGCTTTTGCTGCATCCAAGAACTTCAAGGTCTACCAACTTGATGTCAAGTGTGCTTTTCTTTATGGGGTGATTGATGAAGAGGTGTATGTCAGACAACCACCTGGGTTTGCAGATCCTTATCATCCTGATTATGTCTGCAGGCTTGATAAAGCTCTTTATGAGCTGCACCAAGCACCAAGGAAGTGGTATGAGACTCTATCTCAGTATCTCTTTAAACATGGCTACAAAAGGGGTACTATAGATGGAACTCTCTTCATCAAAGGAATAGGAAATGACATAATGCTAGTTCAAGTATATGTAGATGACATTATCTTTGGTCAACTAATCCAAAGCTCTGCAAAGACTTTGAGAAGCTGATGAAAGACAAGTTTGAAATGAGTGCCATGGAGGAACTCAATTTCTTTCTAAGAATTTAAGTGAAACAAGTTGATAATGGCATTTTCATAAGTCAATCAAAGTATGTACAAGACATACTTAAAAGGTCAACATGACTGATTGTAAGGTATCTAAGACACCCATAGCCAGAAATCACTCCCTTGGACCTGATCTTGAGGGGGAGTGTGTTGATGAGCATCTCTATAGGGCAATGATTGGGTCTCTTATGTACCTCATAGCTAGCAGGCTAGATATCATGTTTGCTACATGTATTTGTGTAAGATATCAAGCCAACCCCAAGATGTCATACCTGGTCACTATCAAAAGAATTTTAAGATATCTCAAAGGTGCTCCATCACTTGGCATTTGGTATCCAAAGAATTCTGACATTAATCTGTATGCTTATATTGATAGTGACTATGGTGGTTCCAACATGACTGCAAAGTCGACATCAGTGGGATGTCAATTTCTTGGTAGAAGAGTAGTCTCTTTGCAATGTAAGAAACAATCCTGTGTGTCTGAATCAACTGTTGAGGCTGAATACATTACTACTGCAAGCTGCTGTGCTCAAGTGCTTTGGATTCAAAATCAGATGCTGGACTATGGATTCAACTTTAAAGAGACTCCCATCCATATAAATAACAATAGTGCTATCTCAATCACTGAAAATCTTGTGCAGCACTCAAGGACAAAGCATATCAATATCAAGTATCATTTGATTAGAGATAATTTTGAAAAGGGTTTAATCAAACTAGTCAAAGATAACACAAATGAACAATATGCTCATCTATTCACCAAAGCTTTTGATAAGCAGAGATTTAAATATCTTGTATCAGCTATTGGGATGATTAACTTTGAATAGCTTTTCTTAAAACTTAATCATATTTATTTCTAAAACCTGTGTGTCCAAAGTTGTCTATTTTATCACCTTCATAAGCCCTTGTTTTCTTTGGAAGAAAATCTTTTCAAACTACTTTTCTTAGATTTTTGAAAATTTTGATCTCTTCGGAAGATTTAAAATTACCTTCGAAAGAAATTTATGTCTTAATAAACAAATAATAATAGCTTAAGTAAATTTTACCTTCAGAAGAAATTTCTGAAATATCTTCCGAAGCTTAAAATCAACTAAAGTACCCTGTATGTTTGTAAAGAACAAGTTTCTTCTGAACGCAAATTTACCTTCGGAAGTCTTTGTTCTCCTTAGAATAAAAATCTCTGAGTGTAAATTCTCTTCCGAAGCAAAATTCTCAAAAACCTTTGAAATATCTTCCAAAGCTAATTTGCCTTCGGAAGCTTTTTCTTCAGAACTTCTGAAGCAAATAACCTTCGAAAGATTTCTCGACTTCCAAGAAAACTAATTTTTGGGAAAAGTAAACTACTTTTCAGAGGTGGGACCGACATCCGGTAAGTTTATCCTCTATCATTAACTTTGTCTCAAATCCTTTTCACAAAAATGCCTGACGGTTCCCCCCTCTTTCACTATCTTCCTCAATTATACTATTCTTTAAACCTAAATTCTCCCAAATCGCCTTTGTTCTTCATCTTTTTTCATCCTTAAGCTTCTCAAATGGCAAACCTAAACTGCAGAAACAACCCAGATTTCTCCATGCAACTTCACAGGCAACACAACCAGGTTGCTCTGTTAAGCTCTAAGAAAGATGAAAGTTTCTCAGAGGTTTGCTGTTTCCTGGCTCTATCCAACTACTTCACCTCCCTAACCATTGATCCTACTCTCTATGAGGATCATCTACTTGAATTCTGGAAGACCTGCCAAGAGGTCATTAAAGATGGGGAGAAGGCATTGTCTGCCACAATGAAAGGAAGGACAATCTTCATCACTCTGTCCATCATCAACACTCACTTATAGCTGGATGATGAAGAAGGTGAGTTGTCCTTCCCAAAAGGAGCTTTAAATCATTCCTTTGAGCAGATGGGCTATGAGGGAGATTTCTTTGTAAAGACCTTTAGGAAAGGGAAGGTCTCATCCCAGTGGAAATATCTGCTTCATGTGGTTATCCACAGCTTGTCAAACAAGCATGGAGGGTGGGACCAGATTCCTGAGGATCTCTCTTTTATAGTACATGAAACTGTTCAAGGGGTCAAGTTCAGGCACTCTCAGTGTGTTTATAAAAATTTGCTTGCTAACTTGGACTCCTTAAAGTATTATATGTTTCCTAGATATGTTCAACACATTCTCAACTGTGAACTGGGCTCACAGTTGAGGGAAACAGGTAATATTCTTAAATTGGGATAGATGAAGCCCGACATATTTAAAATTATGAAGAAGCCAACTGTAGGCTTCTCAGGGGTAGAAACAGCCCTTGTCCCAAAAATGTTAGAGCTCATTGCTCAAGGTGACAACCTAGCAACACAAGCTAGTGTTGAACCCACACCTTCTACCTCCCAACCACCAAAAAGACCACAAATCACCCTCACCTACCAAAGAAAATCCAAACGAACCCCTACTCAAGCTATTGAGTCTGTGCAGGCCCTCATATACTCACCCATACAGGAGGAAGTGGACACTAGAGCTCCCACTTTTTTTGAGGAGCAAACCACTCTCATCTCTTCAAGAATCAGGGATGAGGTTCCTCATGCTCACCTTGATGAGCTCATAAGCCAAACTGACTTAAGCGTTCACTCTGAGTCTTAACACTCAAGTGAATAACCTTCAGGGGACAGTTACCATCCCCAGCCTTTAGACTTAAATCAACCCTTTCCCAACCGCTCATTCTATACTGATGAAGACTTAGGTTTCAGTGTGTACCATGAGTCTCTCTACTCTTCCCCTACTCAAAGAGAGATGAGTACTCCTGAGTCTCCTTTGTCTAGCCCACATCAGTCACTCATCACTGAGGTGGATACTTCTGAACCTGTTCAGGATATCCATATAGAAGAGGCTCTTACTTCTGCAAGTGATTACATCATTAAGACCTCAACCATGGCAACTCAGCCCATTGACACTTCAATTGAGGGTGTCAATGTGCAGAGGAAATCGAGCATCCAAGAACTTGAAGCTGGTGGTGAGAGAGATGACCTTAGTCCAATCATCTCATCCCCCAATGATTCTTCTGATGAAGATGAGGGGAATCTGAGACTAAAGGTGCAAAAATTGTCAAAAACATGCTCCTATTTAGTCACTAAGGTTAGTCACATTGAATCTCAGGTGACTACCCTGCAAAATAGGGTCAATGATCAGCAACTTGAGATATCTTATCTCAGGGAAAAACTAGCTGGGAGACCTTTAAGAGGAGCTCAACCAGGAACACAAGAACCTGTGAATGTGATTGAACTAACTCCTAGCTCACCTATGCAAGAGGGTGATGCTACCAAAAAGGGGGAGAAAGTCATTATAGTCACAGAACCTGGGAGTTCTTCAGGAAGTATGGACATTGAGGACTCACCATCCTCACTTGCAATTGTGAATACTCAGCAACTTACTCAAGTTCACATTAATGTGGACATTATAGACTCTATCATTAGGAGTCTCTTTGAGGAAGGCATTCTAAGTTCTATGTCATCCCCACCACAAGGAACTTCAAACTATATTATTGGGTGGAGGTACGATGCTGATAGAAGAGCCCTCATTCTTCAAAGAGTTCAAGGGCAGGAAGAAGTATTTAATTTTCAGACCTTGAACTACTATGAAGGTCTTGACCTGATCAACATGTCACTTTGTAAGGATTCCTATAAGTTTGAAGCAGCCAAAACATCCAGAGTCTCTCTGCAAGCATGCACTAAAGAACTGATGTAGAAATGCTTCGGAAGTTTTACCCATGCACTAGAAATATTCGAAGTGTAAAATCTTCCTAAGCCAAGACCAATATCTTCCGAAGCCAAAAGTGAAGTCTTCCGAAGCTTCAAAGACAAAGTCTTCCGAAGCCAAATAGTGAAGACAGATTTCTTCTGAAGACTTTTGGAGATATGCCTTTATCTGATATACTTTACCATAAAGCTGGACCACCTTTTTGCTGCAACTCTTTAAAATCACCAACTTACATGAGTTGGTGAAAGGTCCATGGTTTTGGTAAACTGAACATTGAGGTCTTGAGTCCATACTTTCTACTTTATGTACTTTTATCTTTTTTGTAATATATTAGGATGTGAGCTATGGCATGTCATAGTCACTTGTCAAAAGGCAAATCTGCCTTTTGACTCTACAATTGATTTTGTAGTTGTCTAGTCAATTGTATCCAGCTGGTTTTCAAAGTATAGCCGGTTGTAGGATGTAGTATAAGTATTCCTTGTTCTTATATCTTTCTTTTATGCTTTGTAACACTTGTAATAGAACTTGAGAAAGTAATATACTGCATCCTTGAAAACCAATCACTTGTGTTCTCTTGTTTTGTCTCTTAGTTATTACTTGTGTTCTTAGTATCATACTTGTGGTTAATCCAGTTTCTTGTTTGATTAAGTTTTGTTAATCTCCTCTTTGTGTTGTTGTGTTGTAAGTGACCACCCTTCACCGGTCCTGCAATTGGTATCAGATCTTTTCAGGCTTTTGATATAAGATCTCACCATCTTAAGATCCCTCATACACACAAATACTAAACTTTTCAAATGGCAGCCATTTCCAAGACTGATATGGAAACTGGAACCATGACAAGTCCCCACTGATCACTCTTGATGACTTTGATACCTGGTGCCTGAGAATGGAAGGTTTCATCAGGTCTTTAGACTCAAGAATGTGGGAGTCTGTTGAAAATGGACCTTTCATACCCAGCACTCCTTCTGCTACTGGTGCTGGTATGATCCCCAAAGATGTGGCTAACTACTCAGATGAAGATAGGAAGAGAGTAAAGATTGATAGAAAAGCCATGACAGCCCTTCAAACTGCCTTTCCAAACTCTGTGTACAGAGGTTTCAAGAAGTGCAAAACGGCTAAACAGCTGTGGGATGCACTAAAACTTATGTATGAAGGCTCCTCTGAAGCCAAGGAGAACAAGAAGGATCACCTGAAGCAGCAGTTTGAAAACTTCACCTTCAAAACAGGTTAAACCATGAATCAGCAATACTTCAGGTATGTTGAGATAGTGGATACCCTTGTGGATGGAGGAGTTCCTCTTGAGAACAGATAAATTGTAAGGAACTTTATGTCCTCACTTCCTAGGCAATGGATACACTACTTGTGGTGATCAAGAGAACTAAAAATCTCAAAACTCTTACTCTGACAGAGTTATATGGGATTCTCAGTGGCTACTAGATGGAGATGAACATGCAAGGTTCATCTGGCAACTCCAACAATCAATTGGGTTCAGCCCTGCACGTAGTTGAAAGGGATAGCATAGAACCCCAACATCATCTCATATGCTACCCTGACAATTCACCAAAGGGTCATTTCATCACCTTCCCAGAGACACCCAGGGAGAACTACACTCAAGGAAGCCCATTCCAAGAGACAAGCTCTTTTCAAGCTTTTGTTTCTTCTGATGAAAGCTATGGCAACTCTCTTTTCACTCTTGAAGACCTGGACTATATCCATCTAGATGATCTGGAATACATGGAAATAGTCCAGCAGATGGCTCTTCTCACTCACAGAGCCAAGAAGTTCTACAAGAGAACTGGAAGGAAGTTTCCAAGCAATGCAACCAGTGGAAAGTTTGGGCTGGACAAAGGCAAAGTCAAGTGTTACAACTGTAACTTAATGGGCCACTTTGCTAGAGAGTGTAAGGCACCTAGAACAAATGGTGGCCAAGCACAAACCAGACCAGACTACACTGAGAAAGCCCCCTAGAATGAGAAGCCAAAGCAGCAAGCTGCAATTGCTGTTGAAGAAAGAGGCTTTGACTGGAGCTTTTAGGTGGAAGATGCTTCTCCAAACCAAGCACTAATGGTTGATCATGATGTAGCCAAGGTATTGGAACATCTCTGTACTGCTGAATGCATTACTAAAGTTAATAGATAAAGGTCCTATAACTTGGAGATGAGATCTGATCTTGAGTCCTTAAACATTTTAAAATCTGATTTTAGAAAGTCTGAAAATGATTATAAACTGAAGATAGAGGACTTAGAGAAAACCATTTCAGTTCTAAAACATGAGCATACAGAGTTTAGGACTCAAATCAAAGATCTCATAACCAAGCTGACTGAGTGCCAGGCTGAGCTTGTGATCAGCAAAGCCAGGGCAGAAAAGAATGTTCTTGAAGAAGAGACCTTCAAGAACATGATATCCTCATCCCTGCACAACAAGGTGTGTTTTCAAAATAGGCAGGGACTGGGATCCAATGAGATAGCTCCTCCACATACAATCTTGTCTATAAGATCTCCTAGGTGTGGAACTTGTGAAGATGAGCTTCCTCTCATAGATCTTATGCGTGAAGAGGATGAAGAAGTGATAGTGAAGAATTCCTTTGAGAAGAGTGAAGACAAGGATTCTAAGAAGGGCCACTATCCTTCTGAGGAGAAGAAGATTACTGTGATGACCAAGTCAATAAGAAAGAACTTGATCAGGAAGAGCAAAAGAAAAGCAAGGAAGGCTCAAGAGATCAAGGCTACTTTTGACTCTAAGCAGAAACAAGTTTTTATCTCTGCAGGGTCTGAAGTAGTAAAGACTGAAGACAATAACCAAAACTCTTCAGCTAAGAGTTCTGGTTCTTGTTCAAATCAACTCAGTACCAAGAAGAAGACTGATCTGCTGTGTACCACTGCTGCACAGCCTGGACCATCAAACTCCAAGAACAGTTCTCAGCATCTAAAAAGATGAAGGTGGAGAAGGGATGTGACCAAAGACAGTCTTGTTCTCAGAAAAAGACTCTTATGAAGAAGAAAATGGTGTGCTTCATGTGTGAAAGTACCTCTCACATTGCTAAGGATTGTCCATACAATCCTAAAAGTACTGTCCATATGACCAAGATAAAGACTTCAAAGAGTTCCAAGATGATTCAAGCTTCGGAAGGAAAATCTGTTTCCTTCGAAAGCTCCAAATCTAAGAAGAAGGCGAATGGAAAATTACCTTCGGAAGAGAAGTTGGTCTCGGAAGAAAGAAATTCTTCCAGAGCACTGAAGTCTGCTGCAGTGACTGCAGAATCTTCCGAAGGTTTAGTCATCAAAACTTCCGAAGTTTTGAAGGTCAAGTCCAAGACTTCAAAGGTGGTGTGGAAGTCTATGAAAGACCAAGTGACTGAAAATTCTCCATCAACAACAGCTCAAGATCCTCCTAGCACAACCAGAGGATCTATTACTGTTGCATTACCTTCTATTATAGTTAGTGAGCCCAAGACGAATAAGGCTTGGGTTTTCAAATAAGGTTGGCCATTTGGATTTTCAAATAAGCCTAGGGAGAGTTTGTAAGGATTCATATAAGTCTGATGCAGCCAAAAAATTCTGGGTTGTTTCTGCGGTTAAGGTTGACCATTTTAGAAGCTTAAGGATGAGTAAAGATGAAAAGCAAAGGCGGTTTGGGAGAAATTAGGTTTGAGGAATAGTAGAATTGAAGAAGATAGTGAGGGAGAGGGGGAATCGTTGGGTATTTATGTGAAAAGGATTTGAACCAAAGTTAATGAAAGAGGATAAACTTTGAAATCCGAATGTCGGTCCCACCTCTGAAAAAGTAGTTTACTTTTGCTCAAAAAGTAGTTTTCTTGGAAGTCGAAAAGCTTCCGAAGGTAAATTATCTTCGGAAGTTTTAATGAAAAAGATTTTGAAGCTAAAATAGACTTCGGAAGAATTTCCTGAGAGTTTTAAAAATTTTGCTTCGGAAGAGAAATAAAAACTTGAATGCTTTATATAGAAAACAACAAAGCTTCCGAGAGTTAATTTTGCTTCGGAAGAAAATAGTCCTTGAAAAACAAATAAGTGTCTGAGACAAGAATTTAAGCTTCGGAAGATAGATTAAACCTCTTGCGAAGGTAAAATTACTTAAACAGTTATTTATTTTGAAGACATGATTTGCTTCCGAAGATAAATATATATCTTCCGAAGGATCAGAAAATTTTCAAGAATCTAAGGAAAATATTCAAAAAGGATTTTTTATCCAAAGAAAACATGAGCTTATGAAAGTGATGAACTAGACCACTTAGGACACACATATTTTAAGAAATAATTAGAACTAGTTTTAAGAAAAATCTACTCAAAGTTAATCATCCCAATAGCTGATATTAGATATTTATATCTCTGTTCATCAAAAGCTTTTGTAAACAGATCAGCATATTGTTCATCTGTGTGAACTTTGACTAGTTTAATTAATCCCTTTTCATAGTTATCTCTTATTAAATGATACCTGATATTGATGTGTTTGGTGCTTGAGTGCTGCACAGGATTCTTTGTGATGAAGATAGCACTATTGTTGTCTATGTGGATGGGAGTCTCTTTAAAGTTAAATCCATAGTCAGGCATCTGATTTTGAGTCCAAAGCACTTAAGCATAGCACCTTGCAGCAGCTATGTATTCAGCCTCAACAGTTGATGCAGACACACAGGATTGTTTCTTGCATTGCATGACACAACCCTTCCACCAAGGAACTGACATCCCCCAGATGTAGACATTGCAGTCATATTGCAACCACCATCACTATCTGTATAAGCATACAGATTGAAGTCAGGATTCTTTGGATACCATAAACCAAGTGTTGAAGCACCTTTGAGGTATCTTAGAATCCTCTTGACAGTGATGAGGTGAGACATCTTAGGGTTGGCTTGATATCCTGCACAAATACATGTAGCAAACATGATATCAGGTCTTCTAGCTGTAAGATACATAAGAGACCCAATCATAGCCTTGTATAAGTGTTCATCTACACACCCCCCCTCAAGATCAGGTCCAAGGGAGTGGTTTCTGGCTATGGGTGTCTTAGCAATCTTACAATCAGCCATATTGAACCTCTTGAGTATGTACTGAACATACTTTGACTGACTTATGAAGATAAAAACTTCAACTTGCTTCACTTGAATTCCCAGAAAGAAATTGAGTTCTCCCATTGCACTCATTTCAAACCTGTCTTTCATCAGCTTCTCAAAAGTTACAGAGCTTTGGATTAGTTGAACCAAAGATGATGTCATCCACATACACTTGAACTAGCAATATGTCATTTCCATATCCTTTGATGAAGAGAGTTCCATCTATAGTACCTCTCATGTATCCATGTTTGCAAAGATACTCGGACAGTGTCTCATACCAATTCCTGGGTGCTTGATGCAACCCATAAAGAGCTTTGTCAAGCTTGCAGACATAATCAAAATGATCAGGGCCTACAAAACCAGGTGGTTGTTTGACATACACCTCTTCATCCTAACAACTTCTAGTCTTGCTACTGGAGCAAAAACATCAGTGAAGTCAATCCTTTCTTCTTGTGTGTATCCTTGAACAACTAGTCTAGCCTTGTTCTTGATGATAATGCCTCTATCATCCTTCTTATTCCTAAACACCCATTTGATTCTAATGGTAGTCTTCCCATGAGGAAGAAGACAAAGGTTCCAAACTTTTTGCCTTTTGAATTGAAGCAACTCTTGTTGCATAGCTTCAACCCAACTTTCATCCTTTAGAGCCTCGTTAACTTTCTTTGGCTCTATCTTGGATAAGAAACAAGAGTGAAGACAAACATTTGCTTCATGGGTTTGTCCTCTTGTTCTTACACCTGTGACAACATCTCCAATGATGTTTGTGGTGGGGTGAGACTTGTGGATCCTAATTCGCTACAAGAAAATGAAGCTATTGCAACCTCGATAAATGTTGCATTAGGTCTTGAAAAGGTTGCATTAGACTTAATGCAACCATTTATCAAGGGCTGCGTTAGAAGCAGTTGCATTAGACCTAATGCAACCTTTTTGTTACATAATGCAACTTTGTTTGAAAGTGTTGCAATTGTTAGTAAAATGCAACCTTTATAGTATGCAACCTTTCTTATATTCTAATGCAACTTTTTTCATTTGAAATGCAACTTTTTCTATACTTGAATGCAACATTTATTATAATTTTGTTACAAAAATACAACATTTTTGTAGAATTACTGCAACCATTATTATATTTTTATAATAAAAAATGCAACCTTTTGTAAAATAAATGCAACATTTTTGCAATTTTAGTTGCAACAAATACAACCCTTTTTAACCCAAATGCAAGTTTGTAACATCATTGTTTAAAACCCTCTCACTGTTATTAATTAATACACATTGAATCACAATCACTCCAAAATAATAACATAAATATCATTGATAGTATATAATATACCTGTATAAACTTGAACAGTAATAGAGTTAACACAAAATGTCAATTACATTAATAAAGAGTAATGAAAACTTTATACTCATGTTAGCAACCATCAATCTCCAACAGGTATTGCTCCATAACTTCCGCATCTCAACTTCAAAGTTTTCTCGTTGTTTATCGATATTTTTCGTCATATTTCTCCTTTATGATCTACTTTGAATGATTCCATAAGCCCCCAACTAGAATCATGTAAGATGTGTCACCACCATCTATTTTTTTCATCAATTCATTAGTATTACCACTACCATAAAGTCAAAGGTATGCTCCTTATTCATTACAACCATAAAAGGACCGACCAAAGGACTTCCATCTTCTTGAGATTTGTAGTTCTTCGGTTGTTCCTTTAATAAAGAATAAAAATATATTATAAATAAACAGATTAGTCACATAACATAATAGAACACTGCAGAAAATTAAACATAGGAGTGAACAGTTAAACATAAAATCAATAGATCACATCACGTTTTCAAATAAATACATCAGAATTGTTTTTAGTAGATTCTAGTTTACTCTCAATAAGATGGGTATTATAGAGCTAAACACTAACAAGCAAATAAAAAGTCAAAAAACAAAAGGCGCATGAATGGTAAAAGCCAAAAGGTGCTCATCTCCTCACAAGCTCCAAAAGGAAAAAACACAGTCAATACATAAGAGAATTCTAAAGAAGATAAATTGTGAAAGAAAACAAAACAGAACCAAGCATAAAAAATTTCATATATAGAGCTTTTATTAGGATTTATAAACTAAATTTAATATGTGACAATTAAGTAATTTGAAACCTGAAGGTCTATGTTGATCTGGCCTTAAGTATGTATATATTCAATATCATGTAGCAAGTCATGTAAATTGCAAGCCACCGGCCATTATTATACATAGTTTGAGTTTGGTAAAGATAGCTGAACTAAATGCTCTGAGGTTGAAAGGCAAGTAGATAAGCAGATTTGTACATGTATTTTTGTTGTCTCAATTCGTCTCACCCAGAATAATCTGTAATATATTAAGATCAACATTGTTATCGGATTTCTATTTCTTAAATCAAGTTTTAGTGGCAATTGACACATGACAAAGTTTACACAAATATACATACCTTTTGATTGTCTTCGATTTCATCGCCTTTGTAAAAGATAGAGAACAAAGCTTTACTTGTAACAAGAACATAAAAGGAATGGAGGGATTTGTGGAAAAAGGAATACAATCATAAAGTATCTAAACTAAATTTTAAGCAACGAAAAGCTTTTACCTATAATATTTCAGCAACAAACATGTATAATGCAACTTGTTCACTGATATGCTACACAAGAAATCATCTAGAGCATGACGCTTAGAACCTAAAACCATAAAAAACAAATCTGATTAAAAACTTTGAAATTCATTCTTCGTTTTAGTAGCACCATTTTTCACTTGTGTCTCCCTCTGCCATTTATCCAATGAAACGTTTTTAAAAGAATCAATTCTATGTCATAATAATATAATCAATAACAAGTTCAGTATACAAATTATATTTAATTGTGAAAATACATGAAATGGATTCAATCATGATAATCTCATTCTTCATGTGATGGTATATGATATAAAAAGAAAAGTACCTAGGAACCTAAAAGAAAAAAAGAATACAAAAGGTGAGGTTTGTAAGCAAGTATACAAACTCAACAGTGTGGTTTGTAATTTAACATGAGAAGTAAACCAAAATCAATAAACTGGTTATTGGTTGCAAATTAAAACAAACCAATAGATATCTAACATGGCATTAATCTTAAATGTTAATTATTAGTATAGAAAGCAAGTACATATAGTCAGTGGCGGAGCTTGAACAAAAGCTTAAGGGGGGATGTAAGCTACTTTAGGGGGCGGGCTCTGTATTTATTAAATAATTTCCACTACCGGACCGAAAATTTAGACTATCGAGCCGAAAATTTACACTGCTGACGAAAAAAAAGGGGGGCGAGGACCCCCCTGCCCCCCATAAAGCTTCGCCCCTGCCTATAATGATGCATCCTGCACCATAAAGTCTCCCTATCAATACAAATCAGAAAAAAGTTTTGAAGTTAAATATAAAACTACTAACAGTGATTATAAATGACAGAAGCATATAAAACTATAATGCTAACCCGTTAAAAAGATATTGCTTTTTTGAAAACCATACAAACTGATTATTTTGTAATGGAATGTAGACAAAATATGATACCTGTTGCTATAACATCTGTCCTAAAAAGCTTAATCATATGATAAAAACAAAAATTCCTCCTAATTCAGCCCTAAAATCACAATCAAGAATAACATCTCATCATATATGTGGTGTGCATTACTGAACAAAGAAAAAAAAAGATAAACTAGTTCCTTTTTGGTTGAGCCCTAAAATCACAATCAATAATCAGATTCAATATATGATTTAATTCTACATCAAAATTCAAAAACAAATCACCTCTTTGGTGTATAGGTCGTGGTGGTAGCTGTTCCTCCACTAGTTTTCGTTTGCTTTCCTAAAAATGCATCTAAGGATCAAGAAAAGTTAAAAACAATGAAAGGAAAAAACTAGACCCACTTATGACATTTGGACTCCCCTAAATCAAATCACCTGTCTACCACTAAGCATGTTTATCATAACCGACGGTTCGAGTGGGTAAAGCAACTTCGCACAGTTGGCACACGGGTCAATAAGTCAGTAGATTAAAGAGACCTGAATGGTAGTACAAGGGTCGACATGCTATAGTTTATGCTCTGAACAGTGGTGCATTGCCGATAGAACGTCTGTAGCGTACATGTTTCAATTAGGGTTTGTGGGGTGGAGAAAGTTCAAAATGAGAATCAACAGAACTTTTGGGGGGAAATGAAGAGCGAGACTTGGAACACGGAGGGAAATCAAAAAAATTAGGGGAGATAAAATTTTTTGGATAAAATATTAAAATACATATGTAACTTATAAATTTAGGTTTTTTAATTTTTTATTCAATTAAACCAACCACATCTATGATTTAAAGATTTATTTTAATTAGCCAATTATTAAAACGTGTTAGTGGCCTAGTGGTTTGATCAATCTACTAGATTGTTTTACACATAAATTACGATAGAGCATATCGTACATTTGCATAAATATGTAAATAATTTTTGCATTCTAACTTTTTTAACAAAACAACATTTTTATAAGGAGAATTGCATTTATCTTTTAATAATATAATATTTTAAAATGAGAGTTGCATTTATCTTTTTCATTATTTTTAAAGAGTTTATAAATGTTCACAATACAACATTTCTAGTAGCACTTGCAAATTGCAATAAAATTTGCAACCTTTGAAGAAAAACATGGCAATGTTAAGTAAACTTCACAACTTTTTAATAAAACGATTGCAATTTTAATATAATTATGCAACTTTTTTATGAAAATAGTTGCATTAGATATTCTAATGCAACCTTTACGTTCAACAAAGTTGCATTAGAGTCATATGCAACTCATTTGAAAAAAGTTGCTTTTAAAAAGTTGCATTAGGTCTGTTTTCTAGTAAGCTGAGGGATCACAGCAAATTACTGAGAAAAATCTAAATTTGAGAAATTTAGATCTGGCATAGATGTTTCTCCCACCACATCAACACACTTATCAAGAGAAACTTGATCCAAGCAGTGTGTGACATCATTTATGTTATCATCTATGGTGTGGTTATTAGCATCAAGAAATTCTTGATCACTGTCACCACCACCATTATTGTCTTCCACAATTGAGGTATCCTTATCTGGTTGTGGAGCCTCTAGGCTGGAATTTGAAGGCACCCCAGACGTATCAGCTGAGTTTTGTCATTGTAGTACTGATAGAAACCTCATTTGCAGAAGTAGTTCCAACTAAAGTTGAAGATGTATGAGTTGAAGGTCTTCTCAAATCTTGGATCAGGATCACTTGTATTTAAATTTTATGTAGATCCTAAAACATTCTCACAAGATTTGTTAAAACAGTTGGTAACTAAATCAAGATCAAATAGCTAATCAGGACCAGAACCAGCCACACAGGGGTATGTGTTCATTGAAAATCACATTGGCTGACTCCTCAACAATTCTAGTTCTAAGATTGTATACTCTATAAGCTTTAGCTTGAGAAGAGTATCCAATGAAATGTCCATCATTTGATTTCTCACCAAATTTGGCAATTTGATCTTTGGTATTCAAGATGGTGCAAGGAAATCCAAATGACATGAGAAAGCCAATGATATGTTTTCTTTTGTGCCAAAGTTCATAAGGAGTCTTACCATGTGTCTTAACTACTAAAACTCTATTTTGCACATAGCAAGCAGTGTTTACTGCCTCTGCCTAGAAGGTGATGGGCAGTTTAGAGTCAGACAATATAGTTCTTGCAGCTTCAATTAGTGTCATGTTTCTCCTCTCAGCAACACCATTTTGCTGAGGAGTCCTGGGAGCACTATATTGTCTTGTAATACATTTTTCATTACAAAATGTATCAAGGGTTTGATTCTTGAATTCAGTCTCTTGATCACATCTTATGGTTTTGACCTTGTGATCACTTTCATTCTTAATCTTTAAGATGAAATTCTTCAGAATCTCGGGGGTCTCATCCTTAGTTCTAAGAAAGAAAACCCAAGTGAATCTTGTAAAATCATCTGTGATCACCAAACAACAAGAGGTCATTCCTAGACTCATTACACTGTTGGGGCCAAAGAGATCCATATGTAATAAGTGTAGGGGAGTAGTGATAGAGTTCCTTTCCTTAGGCATGTGAGATACCTTATGCTGCTTCCCTTTCAGACATGTAACACAATGATCATCACTTGTAAACTCTTTCTTTGACATTCCAGTTACCAAATCATGTTTAATTAGTTTATTCATGTTCTTAAACTTTACATGGCACATTCTTTTATGCCATAGGAAAGACTCATCACTATTGGCTTTAGACAGAAAGCATGAAACTTCTCTAGAGGGAGATGTTTCTTGCAAGTCCATCTTGTACATGTTCCCTTTTCTGGGGCAACTAAGTAGGATGTGCTCATGAGGAATGACCACTCCAGGCTTGAGAACAATGCACTCATGCTCAGTAAAGAGCATGTTATGACTCTGATCATAAAAATGGGATACACTCAAGAGATTGTACCCAAGCTCTCTGACAAAGTTTACCTTTTCAATGCTGAGCTTACCATTTATGACATTGCCCCTTCCAGAAATGTAACCATCTTCATCTCCTCCAAAAGCAACTGGTCCTCCATCAATCCTTTCAAAGTTATGGAGTAGTGACCTATTGCCTGTCGTGTGCCTGGAACAGCCACTATCAATGATCCAGACATTCTTGTTTGTCTTGAGTTGTTCCTGCACAAAGAAAATGATTAGTTACATCTGGAAACCCAAGCCTATTCGTCTTGGGCTCACTAAGTATAATAGAAGGTAATGCAACAGTAATAGATCCTATGGTTGTGCTAGGAGGATCTTGAGCTGTTGTTGATGGAGAATTTTTAGTCACTTGGTCTTTCTTAGACTTCCACACCACCTTTGAAGTCTTGGACTTGACCTTCAAAACTTCGAAGCTTTTGGGACTTTGAAAATTTTGATGACTGAACCTTCGGAAGATTCTGCAGTCACTACAGCAGACTTCAGTGCTTCGGAAGAATTCCTTTCTTCCGAGACCAACTTCCCTTCCGAAGGAAACAGATTTTCCTTCCGAAGCTTGAATCTTCTTGGAACTCTTTGAAGTCTTTATCTTGGTCATATGGATAGTACTTTTAGGATTGTATGGACAATCCTTAGCAATGTGAGAGGTACTTTCACACAGGACACACACCATTTTCTTCTTCACAGAGTCTTCTTCTGAGAACAAGACTGTCTTTGGTCACATCCCTTTTCCACCTTTATCTTTGCAGATGCTGAGACAGTCCTTTTGGGCTGGGAACTATTCCTGGAGTTTGATGGTCCAGGCTGTGCTGTAGTGGTACACAGCAGATCAGTCTTATCCTTGGTACTGAGATGATTTGAACAAGAACCATAACTCTTAGCTGAAGGTTGGCCATTTTTGAAGTCTTTATCTTGATCTCTTGAGCCGCATTTGCTTTTCATCTTTCCTCATCCTTACGCTTCTAAAATGGCCAACCTTAACCGCAGAAACAACCCAGATTTCTCCATGTAACTTCACAGGCAGCATAACGAAGTTGCTCTGTTAAGCTCCGAGAAAGATGAAAGTTGCTCAGAGATTTGCCGTTTCTTAGCTTTATCAAACTACACCACCTCCCTAACCATTGATCCTACTCTCTATGAGGATCATCTGCTCGAATTTTGGAAGATCTGCCAATAGGTCTTTATGGATGAGGAGAAGGCACTGTCTGCCACAGTGCAAGGGAGGACAATCTTCATCACTCCGGCCATCATCAACACTCACTTGCAACTGGATGATGAAGAAGGTGAGTTGTCCTTCTCAAAGGAAGCTGTCAATCATTCCTTTGAGCAGATGGGCTGTGAGGGAGATTTCTCTGTAAATACCTTCAGGAAATGGGAGGGTCTTATCCCAGTGGAAATACCTGTTTCATGTGGTTATCCACAGCTTGTCAAACAAGCATGGAGGGTGGGACCAGATTCCTAAGGATCTCTCCTTCATAATTCATGGAATGGTTCAAGGGGTCAAGTTCAGGTACTCTCAATTTGTGTATACAAATTTGCTTGCTAACTTGGACTCCTTAGAGTATTATATGTTTCCTAGATATGTTCAACACATTCTCAACTGTGAACTGGGCTCACAGTTGAGGGAAACAGATAATATTCTTAAATTGGGATGGATGAAGCCCAGCATCTTTAAAATTATGAAGAAGCCAACTATAGGCGTCTCAGGGGTAGAAACAACCCTAGTTCCAAAAATGTTAGAGCTCATTGCTCAAGGTGACAACCTAGCAACACAAGATACTGTTGAACCCACACCTTCTACCTCTCAACCACCAAAAACACCACAAGTAACCCTCACCTACCAAAGAAAATCCAAACGAACCCCTGCTCAAGCTATTGAGTCTGTGCAGGTCCCCATATACTCACCAATACAGGAGGAAGTGGACAATAGAGCTCCCACTTCCCATGAGGAGCAAACCACTCCCGTCTCTTCAATAATCAGGGCTGAGGTTCCTCATGCTCACCCTGATGAGCTCACAAGCCCAACTGCCTTAAGGCTTCACTCTGAGTCTCAACACTCAAGTGAATAACCTTCAGGGGACAGTTACCATCCCCAGCCTTTAGATCTAAATCAACCCATTCCCAAACCTCTCATTCTATACTGATGAAGAGTTAGGTTTCAGTCAGTACCATGAGTCTCTCTTCTCTTCCTCTACTTAAAGAGAGATGAGTACTCCTTAATCTCCTCAGTCTAGCCCACATCAGTCACCCATAATGAGGTGGATACTTCTGAATCTGTTCAGGATATCCATATGGAAGAGGCTCTCACTTCTGCAAGGGATTGCATTATTAAGATCTCAACCATGGCAACTCAGCCCATTGACACCTTAACAGAGGATGTCAATGTGCAGAGGAAATCCAACAGCCAAGAACCTGAGGCTGGTGGTGAGAGAGAGGACTTTGGTCCAATCATCTTATCCCCCAATGATTCTTCTGATGAAGAAGGTGGGAATCTGAGACTAAAGGTGCAAAAATTGTCAAAAACATGCTCCTATTTAGTCTGTAAAGTTAGTCACCTTGAATCTCAGGTGACTACCCTTCAAAATAGGGTCAATGATCAGCAACTTAAGATATCACATCTCAGGGAAAAACTAGCTGGGAGACCTTTAAGATGAGCTCAACCAGGAACACAAGAACCTATGAATGTGGTTGACCTAACCTCTAGCTCACCTATACAAGAGGGTGATGCTACAAAAAGGGGGAGAAAGACATTACAGTCACAGAACCTGGAAGTTCTTCTGAGAGTATGGACATTAAGGACTCACCATCCTCACTTGCAATTGTGCATACTCAACAATTTCTTCAAGTTCACATTAATGTGGACTCTATAGACCCTATCATCAGGAGTCTCTTTGAGGAAGGAATTCCAAGGGCTGTGTCATCCCCACCTCAAGGAACTTCAAACTACATTATTGGATGGAGGTATGATTCTGATAGAAGAGCCCTCATTCTTTACAGAGTTCAAGGGCAGCAATAAGTATTTGATTTTTAGACCTTGAACTACTATGAAGGTCTTGATCTGATCAACATGCCACTTGTCAATCCAAGCAAATCAAGACAAGCTGATAGGTTAGCACTCAGAATTCAAGACAGAATTACTGAAGAGTTCAGCCTAAGAAGGAGACAAAGGCAATCAGGTAATGTCACTGGTCAACTGGATGCTGAGGCAGACCCTAAGATTAGCTTCAAAGGGAAAACCTTGGCTGAAGGCCCAGTGATAGAGCCTGAGTGCCCTGTCACACCAACAACTGCTTCAGAAATTCATTCCCTCAGTGAAACACCTGCTGGTGAAGGTGTCTCACAACCTATCTCTGGCCAAAGCATGGATGCTACACCAAGCAATGAAGGCCAAACCTCTATCCACCCTGAGTCACAAAGGTCTATGGGTGACAAAGGGAAAAGGATTTTGACTCCTGAGAAGATTGAGGAGGAGGAGAGAGAGATAAAGGGAGAAAGTTCCTCGGGGTTTTCAGGTTTTATGCAAGCTGCAATCAGGGCTGCTCCCAGACCAAATACTCAAGATGATGAGTTGAGGGCAGTCAGGATTACTTACCTACAGACCAGGAACTATGACATAGATGAGATTATATCTCTCCCCTTAGAGCCATTAAATGAACTGGCTGACATGGAAGTGTCAAGAGAGATGAAAGAAGCAGAGGATGCAAGGTTACTTCTCCAATTCAAAGAGGAGAAGAGACAGAAAAGGTTATACAAGAATGCGCCAACTCTCTCCCCAGTTCAGAAAAGTCATGTGCAAGAGGATGTGGCTGCTACACAAGAACCTCAGGTAGACAAGGAAACAGATAGGCAAAACATGATCAACTACCTGAGTGCCACAGGTCTCTACCAAGCATCTGCACTTCTTCCCTTGTCCTTCGAGTACATTGAGTTTGAGTATCTCAAACAGCATGAACTTCAAGTGCTCAAAGAACAAAAGGCAACAAAGAGAAAGATGAGGGAAGATGTTGCAAAGTCAAGAGCTATCATCCAAAAGAGTATGAAAAAGTCTGGTGATAGACAAAGCATGATGAGCTTCTTAAAGCTGTATGGATTCTCCGGAAGGAGACTTGGCCCTATGCCTTTATCCACAATGGATGAGCATATCAGGGTATTCAAGCAGAAGATCAAGAGTGGAGAGCTGATTGACTTATACTCTTCTCCAAGTCAAATCCCACCTGAAGTGGAGGTTAAGGTTGAACAAGCTGAGACATCACAACCTGGACTTCCTGCTGAGCTTAGCAAGCTTTATATTCTGATCCTTAGCAGGGTCAAACTCCCTCTCCTTCTGAACCTGTGAGGGAGGAACACCCAACTGAGAAAGACAAGGATGATCAACAAGGTGTTGCAAACCAGTCTTCTCAGTTAAAGTCTTCTAAGAGAAAGAAGAGGATAGCTTCTAAGCCTAAGTCTAAGAAAAAGAAGCCTGAATCATCCTCCTCTACATCTAAGGCTGAGTCAGATCAACCTGAGGAAGTGCATGAAGAGGCAGCCCAATCAACTCCAATTCAAGTGGCTCCTCTTGCAGCTGAGACACCCATCTTATCCTGGACCTTCACTACTAATCCAGAGAGATGGCATGTGATCAGAGATCAAGATGTTGAGAATGTCTACACATGGCAAGACATAATCAACTTACCTCTGCATGATCTCTTTGAGATAAGAAAATATTATGACAGTTTGAATGATCCTGACCATCTAATGAAGAAGGGTATGGTCATCATTGTGCTGAAGACTACAAACATCTGAAGATCTTCTAAATGTTTTGGTAGCATCAGTCTAGGGGGAGTTTGTAAGAATTCCTATAAGTCTGATACAGCCAAAACATCCAAAGTCTCTCTGCATGCATGCACTAAAGAACTAAAGTAGAAATGCTTCAGAAGATTTACACCATGCACTAGAAATATTCTAAGTGTAAAATCTTCCGAAGCCAAGACCAATATCTTCCAAAGCCAAAAGTGAAGTCTTCTAAAGCTTCAAAGACAAAGTCTTCCGAAGCCAAAGAGTGAAGACAGATTTCTTCCGAAGACTTTTAGAGATATGCCTTTATCTGATGTACTTTACCATAAAGCTAGACCACCTTTCCGCTGCAACTCTTTAAAGTCACCAACTTACATGAGTTGGTAAAGGTCCATGCTTTTGGTAAACTATACATTTAGGTCTTGAGTCCACGCTTTCTACTTTATGTACTTTTATCCTTTTTGTAATATATTAGGATGTGAGCTATGACATGTCATAGTCACTTGTCAAAAAGGCAAATCTGCCTTTTGACTCTACAATTGATTTTGTAGTTGTCTAGTCAATTGTATCCAGCTGGCTTTCAAAGTATAGCCGGCTGTAGGATGTAGTATAAGTATTCCATGTTCTTATATCTTTCTTTTATGCTTTGTAACACTTGTAATAGAACTTGAGAAAGCAATATATTGCATCCTTGAAAACCAATCCCTTGTGTTCTTTTGTTCTGTCTCTTACTTATTACTTGTGTTCTTAGTATCATACTTGTGGTTAATCCAGTTTACTGTTTGATTAAGATTGGTTAATCTCCTCTTTGTGTTGTTGTGTTGTAAGTGACCACCCTTCACCGGTCCTGCACACTTGTCAACCCAAGTAAATCAAGACAAGCTGACAGGTTAGGACTCGGGATTCAAGATAGAATTACTGAAGAGTTCAGCCTTAGAAGGAGACAAAGGCAATCAGGTAATGTCATTGGTCAACTGGATGTTGAGGCAGACCTTGAGATTAGCTTCAAAGGGAAAACCTTGGCTGAAGGCTCAGTGATAGAGCCTGAGAGCCCTGTCACACAACAACTGCTTCGGAAATTTTTCCCTCATTGAAACACCTACTGGTGAAGGTGTCTCACAACCTCTCTCTGGCCAGAGCTTGGATGCTACGCCAAGCAATGAAGGCCAAAGCTATCTCCACCCTGTGTCACAAAGGTTTGTGGGTGACAAATGGATAAGGATTCTAACTCCTGAGGAGATTGAGGAGGAGAAGAGAGAGGAAGAGAAAGCTAAGGGGAGAAAGTTCCTCTGGGTCTTCAGGCTTTATGCAAGCTATAATCAGGGCTGCCCCCAGACCAAACACTCAAGAAGATGAGTTGAGGGCAGTCAGGATTACTTACCTGCAGACCAGAAACTATGACATAGATGAGATTATATCTCTCCCTTTAGAGCAATTAAATAAGCTGGCTGATATGGACGTGTCAAGAGAGATGAAGGAAGTAGAGGATGCAAGACTACTTCTCCAATTCAAAGAGGAGAAGAGACAAAAAAGGTTATACAAACATGTTTCAACTCTCTCCCCAGTTCAAGAAAGCCCTGTGCAGAGAATGTGGCAGCTACACAAGAACCTCAGGTAGACAAGGAAACAGATAGGCAAAATATGATCAACTACCTGAGTGCCATAGGTCTCTACCAGGAATCTTCACTTCTTCCCTTGTCCTTTGAGTACATTGAGTTTGAGTATCTCAAACAGCTTGAACTTCAAGTGCTCAAAGAATAAAAGGCAACAAAGAAAAAGAAGAGGGAAGATGCTGCAAAGTCAAGAGTCATCATCCAAAAGAGTATGAAAAGGTCTGTCTGACAGACAAAGGATGATAAGCTTCCTGAAGCTGTATGGATTCTCCGGAAGGAGACTTGGCCCTATGTCTCTATCCATAATGGATGAGCATATCAGGGTAATCAAGTAGAAGATCAAGAGTGGAGAGCTGATTGACTTACACTTCCCTCCAAGTCAAGTCCCACCTGAAGAGGAGGTTAAGGTTGAACAACCTGAGACAACACAACCTGGACCTCCTGCTGAGCCTCAACAAGCTTCATCTTCTGATCCACAGCAGGGTCAAACTCCCTCTTCTTCTGAACCTGTGAGGGCGGAACACCCAACTGAGAAAGACAAGACTGATCAACAAGGTGCTGCAGACCAGTCTTCTTAGTTGAAGTCTTCTAAAAGGAAGAAGAGGATGGCTTCCAAACTAACGTCAAAGAAGAAGAATCCTGAATCATCCACCTCTACACCTTAGGCTGAGTCATATCAACCTGAGGAAGTGCATGTAGAGGTAACCCAATCAACTCCAATTCAAGTGGCTTCTCTTGCAGCTGAGAGACCCATCTTATCCTGGACCTTCACAACTAATCCAGAAAGACGGCATATGATCAGAGATCAAGGTGTTGAGAATGTCTACACATGACAAGACTTAATCAACTTACCTCTGCATGATCTCTTTGAGATGAGAAGATATTATGAGAGTCTGAGTGATCCTGACCATCTGATAAAGAAAGGTATGGTCATCATCATCCTGAAGACTACCAATATCTGAAGATCTTCTAAATGTTTTGGTAGCATCAGCCTAGGGAGAGTTTGTAAGGATTCCTATAAGTCTGATGCAGCCAAAACATCCAAAGTCTCTCTGTATGCATGCACTGAAGAACAGAAGTAGAAATGCTTCGGAAGTTTTACACCATGCACTAGAAATATTCTAGGTGTAAAACCTTCCGAAGCCAAGACCAACATCTTCCGAAGCCAAAAGTGAAGTCTTCCGAAGCTTCAAAGACAAAGTCTTCCGAAGCCAAAGAGTGAAGACATATTTCTTCCGAAGACTTTTAGAGACATGCTTTTATCTGATGTACTTTACCATAATGCTAGACCACCTTTCCGCTGCAACTCTGTAAAGTCACCAACTTACATGAGTTGGTGAAAGGTCCATGCTTTTGGTACTGTACATTGAGGTCTTGAGTCCATGCTTTCTACTTTATGTACTTTTATCCTTTTTGTAATATATTAGGATGTGAGCTATGACATGTCATAGTCACTGGTCACAAAGGCAAATCTGTCTTTTGACTCTACATTTGATTTTGTAGTTGTCTAGTCAATTGTATCCAGCTGGCTTTCAAAGTATGGGCGGCTGTAGGATGTAGTATATGTATCTCAAGTACTTGTAAATTTCCATTATACTTTGTAACATTTGTAATAGAACTTCAGAAGCAATACAACATTCTTGAAAACCAACTACTTGTGTTGTTTGCCATCTTGTTCTATCTCATAGTTACTTGTGTTCTTAGCATCTCTCTCTAAAGTTAACTAGTTCCCTATTTGATATGTTAAGTGTTCTAAGCAACTCTCCTCATTGTGTTCTTGTGTTGTAAGTGCATACCCTTCACCGGTCCTGCAGATAAATTAAATCTAGAGCTCACTTAGTGTCGTTGATTTTTGTATACATATTAAATTGACAATTATGCTACAGAAATAAGAGGTGAGCTTGGCATGAATGAGAAGCTACCTTGCATATAGTTAAGACTGGTATCCTGTCATAAATTATATATAGATAGTTAAAGTTATCTTTTGATGTAATTGTTAAATCTTAACAATGTTTTATGTTCTGCTGGTTATAGAATGAAATTTTGATCTTTGAGAACATGTTTTTCTGATGTTTAAATCCAACTGTGATGTTGCCTGGAATTAGAGCCTTACACTAAAGCGACATCACTACCAAAAAAAACTCTTTTGTTTGAACGAAAATTTATCATTTACTATCGTTTGAACCGGAAAATCGATAGAACTAATTACAATAATATATGCCAAAAATCAATAGAGAAAAGGAACAAACTAATAACAATCAATGGAACCTACAAAACCAACCCACTACATGGAATTCGATTAATAATTTCTCTTATGGTATTTAATTGATTACGTAATCCATGAAATCTAGTTTGAAACACTTCAGGTCGTGGATTTTGAAGAGTTTGGATTTATAGGTATCATAAAAGATAATAGGTAGATTTAATTCAATTAAATGGATGGCCTTTTAATTTCGGAAAAAAAGCAGTGTTTTTCTAATTTGTGAAGGCGGATAAAGGACCATATTACCCCTACATAATATGCCTACGTAAATACTATCCATCCCGTTATTTATTTCCCTCCTTATCTCCTCAATTATTAGGCTGATTAGTATCTCTCAATGCCATGATCAATTCCTTTTTATATGTTTTTACGATTGTATATAGACTATATATAGTGCTCTGGTTCTGGTGTATCATCCGAAATAATATGCACAGGAACATTGATCAATCTTTTATCATACTAATTTTATGGTATCAGAGCCAGGTTGTAAACGATCCTCGATCAAAACACTCGAAACCTAACCATGGCTGGCGATGAAGGAAACAATGGGAAGAGTAATGACGGAATCAAAAATTATGATTCTCCGTACTATCTTCATCCCATAGACTACCCGAGGCAAATGCATGTGAACGACGTGCTTACTGATGGGAACTATATCGACTGGTCACAGGAAATGCTCAACTTTTTATTCGCCAAGAATAAGGTGGGCTTTATAGATGGAACGATTAAAAAACCAGAGAAAACGGCATCAAACTACATGTCTTGGATGAGATGTGACGCAATGATTAAATGTTTATTAAACACAACCATGGAAAAAGAAATTCGAACATGTGTAAAGTACGCTGCAACGACTCGAGAAATATGGGAAGACTTGGAAGAACGATTCGGAAAGGATAGTGCACCTAGGGCGTATGAGTTGAAACAATCGGTAACTACCACTAAACAAGAAGGGGTTTCAGTCTCATCTTACTATACAAAACTGGGGGCTCTCTGGGTTGAAATCTAGTCTGTCATACCAACACCAAAATGCAGTTGCACCGGATGTACGTGTGGGATAGGAAAGAAGAAGAAAGACTCTACGAGTTTTTACTCGGATTGGATGCTGAGTATGTGACAATCAGAACCCAAATACTCGCTATGCAACCTACACCCACCCTCGGGACTGCCTATTATTTGGTCACAAACGATGAGCAACAAAGGGCAATCTCCAGAGGTAAAAGATCCACCGCTGATGTAGCCGTTTTTCAAGCACATACACTAGCCAAGCGTGATCAGAATCAATCACAAAACAAGTACAAATCAAAGACAGGAAAGCGAAACAATAATGAACAGGTAGAGCATTGTTCGTTTTGTGGAAAGGATGGTCATATCAAGGAAGGATGTTTTAAATGCATTGGCTATGCTATTGGTGGTCGGGTAAAAACAAAATCGAAAAGGGAAAGCCAAAGGCTGCTTGTGTTGAGGAGGAGGATTGTCTGATACCGGGCATGACTAAAGCTCAATACCAACAGTTTATAATGCACCTATAGCAAACATGGCAGGTAACATGAGTAAGGAAGGTAAATGGATCATTGATTCGGGTGCTACCGAACATGTTATTTATGATGATACATTGCTTAAAAACAAGATAAAAAGACAATTTGAACCATCAATCACTATACCAAATGGTGAAGCCATCACTGTCGAAGGTAGAGGGGAATATGTTTTGCCAAACGGAACGATGGTGAAAGATATTCTGCGTGTTCCTAAATTCAACTGCAATTTGTTGTCTGCTAGTAGATTATCACGAGATCTACAACGTGCCATAACGTTTTCCCCCGAATTTTGTGTTATGTAGGGCTTGTATTCGAGGACATTGATTGGACTGGGTGAATGCAAAGGTAGTCTATACAAGATGAGGATGTGATGCAGTCGGAAACAGAGAGATAGATAATTGAACCTGTTGATTCAACAAGAATACCAGGAACAATCCTTCCAACTATCGTTGATTCACAAAGAATACCGATAATTAGGGTTTTCACTAACACACAGTGATAGAGAGAAAAACAGATTTTTTTATCAAACTTCAATAATATTTCTCCCATTTCTTACAATCATATAAAGAAACAAAACCAAATTCGAATGGGCCACAATAAGCCGTTTTGGGCCGAAACGATGACCCAAACCGCCTACGGCAGTTTGTCAAAACGTGCTCCTCGGTCCAACGGTCGTTTTGACTGGTCGTGGGCCCAAACGGAGACTTCTAGCCCAAGTTAGGGCCATTTCAGTGAAGCCCCTTTTGATAAGCGATCTTGGGCCTCCAAAAAGGCTAAAGCTTGCTCATCCACACTTGGGCCCGCATCAGGATGATAGGAGACGAGAGGCAGGTGATGATGGCAACTCTTGACAGTGGCATAAGAGATTAGGTCACCCATCAAAATCCAAACTTTCTTATGTTGAGTTTCTTAAAAATGTTTCTTTAAACACCAAGCATTTTTATGACTCGTGCATTAAAGCCAAGTTTGCAAGATTACCATTTCCAGTTAGCACAACTAAAACACATGATTGTTTTGAGTTATTGCATTGTGTTGTGTGGGGTAAATACCGTACACCTTCTCTTACACGTGCGCCAATTATTTTCAAGTGTGTGTCTTGAAAATTTTCATAAATTGGTACAAACTCAATTTAAAAAAAATACTAAAAGAATAAGGTGTGACAATGGAGGAGAGTTTATTTCGAACCATATGCTTGATTTTTATGCTAAAAAAGGGATTATGCTAGAGACAACTTGTCCACATACACCACAACAATACGGTGTAGTGGAACGGAGACATCGACACCTATTAGAAATGCACGAGCATTAAAGATTGAAGAAAATTTGCCCACAAAGAATTCGGGAGAATACATTCTAACAGCCACGCACGTTATAAATTGAATACCATCGAAAGTCATACGGAACAAGATACCATATGAGGTTCTACACAATTCAAAACCGGATTATGAGTACATGAGGGTATTGGGTTGCCTTGCATATTACAAAAGCACAGAGACGAAATGAGACAAGTTTACGATAAGAGGAAGACCGGGTGTGCTCATGGGTTATCCACAAGGTACCAAGGGATACAAAATTTATGATCTCCAGCACAACAATATCGTGATATCAGGAGATGTCAAGTTCATTAAATATGTCTTCCCTTTTGCTAATAATAAAATTGAAGAGGAAGAGGTATTTAATTTTCCTCAAATTTTTGAGAAAGAATTAATAAGTGATGAGAATGACATTGATCCCCACCCCACTGTTGATGCTAGTGGAAACAAGAGACATGGAAACCTTGGGCCGAGTGAACAAGAAGAAACAACATTAGTGGGCCATAACATGAAACTAGAAATGATGGCTCAAATAGAAATCAGGAAGAAGATCGTTTCGTTGAGGAAGATGTGTTGGGCCTCAAGAATACCCAATAAGAAATCAAGAAGGAGAAGATGGTTCACAAACTGAGGTTAGTGCAGGCCTAACTAATGTAAATGTTGAGTTACCAAGGGAGAAAAGACACAGATCTCGTCAACAGCACCTCAACGATTATGAAGTCAATCTCCCACCATCTATAGACCACAACAACCCACTCACAATCAAGAGTCCTCAACGGTACATCCCTTGGCACATTTTATTTTTTATAAAAAATTTACTAACACACATAAAGCATTCTAGGCGGCTATTACTTCGATTAATGAGCCAAAACATTTTAACCAGGCTGAGTGTGACCCGAAATGGAGAGAGGCTATAAAGAGAGAAATGATCTGGTTGTCGAGACACGATAAAAAACAATTTAATTTATCAGTCTTAGCTACCTTTATTGTGTAAGAGTAAGTAAGGTCATCTCCTTATAGAATATGTGGAAAGTGTTTAATTAACGTGACTCGATTAACTAAAAGACTCAAACTTTATAATTAAAATTTGAAACTTGGAATGGATTAATAAACACAATCGCATAAAGCAACAATCTTTATAAAGAACTTAATTAAAAAACAAAAAACAATCACTTTTGGGTTTCCGATTCTGCAAGATCAACAATTGGTACTCTTAAATTAGGGTTTGTAAGAAACAATACTTCAAGATTTTCACTTTTGATTAAAGTGAAAACAAAGGAACAATCTTTTAAGACTCGTTCATTCACAATATTACCAATTCACTTATATCACGTTGCCTACTTAACTTAATGAGTTCACGATGCAAGGAAACCGAAAAACTGATAATCAAGCAAACAATTTTATTATAAGTAACTTGTTTAAATCAATCAAAACATAATGTTGCATTCAATACATCAATGTTTAATACAAAAACCTAATCAATCATACCAATCATCTCACTTTACAAGAATCGTACTCCCGAAAGCAATCAAGAGAACCTAGCCACGCATCATCTTCGTTCAACATTCAATCTTGTTTTGATGATGATTAATGATGATATGGATGATATTGAGAAGCTTGGAAGCACCCAAAATCTCTTTGAAGTCACCTAAATTCGACTGGGAAAAGGTTTTTTTCGAAACCCCAATGATTAGGGTTATATAGGATTTAAAATTTGAAATAAGCCACCAAATATCATGTTTGACCGTAACTTACGGCATGTCTTCAACCAGACAGTCAAACCTTCTGCGTTACGGGGTTCACAGACGGACTCAACACAAGGCCGTACGTTACGGCCTCAGGCCGTAGCTAACGGCCTCCCTGCACTTTTTTCACAATTTTTTCACATGTAACTTTTCACGACCTTTCCGTTAACAGGTCGTGGGCCCCGTAACTCTTTTCCTAGCAAACGTTATGCCCATTTTAAATTACCATGGTCTTGAACCTTCGGATTTTTGTATTTCTTTACTTCTCGAGCTCCGATTTTCATCCCGCTTCTTCCATTTCTTTCTTTACTTCATGTATATATATATATAAGTGAATATAAATATATATATATATATTATACATATATATATATGTATATATATATGTTATATATGGTCTATATATGTATATATCTGTGTTCTATCTCTATGTGTATCTAGATAGAGTAGAGATATAGGGGTAGATAGATATATATAGAGATATCTCAGATCTATAGAGAGATATAGAGATATAGACAGACATACAGATAGATACATAGATAGATAGATTTACACTTACTAGAGAGATAGATACACAGCTATATATAGAGAGATAGAGAGGAGATATATATAGAGATATATAGACTATCTATCTCTATAGATATATCTATATATATATATCTATAGATATATAGATATATATATATATACTATATATATATATGTTATATGTAGGTATCACACACACACGCACACCACACACCAACACACACACACACACACACACACACATATAGATATTATATATATATATATCTATGATATCTCTATCTCTCTATATATATAGACTATATATATCTAGATATATATATATATATAATATATATATATATATCTTATATAACTAGGTTAGAGACCATGTATTACATAGAGGAATAATAAAATATATTAAAATTATTAGTTTTATGGATATTTCTACATGTTATTATCCATTAGGAAAAAAAAATATAATGAATATTAAGATTTATAACACATAATGAATTAGAAATTATTACTCTATATTTAATATGTTCTAATAAATTATTAGAATAACTACATTTATATTTTACATGTTTAATAGTTTAGTTTATTATTTATAAGAAATATCATTTGATACGAGAGAGACAAGAAACACAAATATAAATATATTTGTTTTAACATATTTTAGTTAAAAAGAAAGTCAAATTAATCGTTTATATATTTTTGTATTTATTATGAGAGAGAGGCGGGAAAATAATTTTTTGACATGCTATAATGATGACACGTGTTATTTGAAATGCTAGAATGATGACACGTGTCTTAAGAAAACATCCTTATTATAGGTTATATATAGTATAGATATATATATATATATATAGAGAGAGATAGAGATAGATAGAGAGAGAGAGATAGACAAGGGAGAGAGAGATATAGATACAAGGGAGAGAGCTCTAGAGAGAGAGAGAGAGAGAGAGAGAGAGAGATCGAGAGGAAAAAGGGGGGATGAGAGAGAGAGAGAGAAGAGAGATAGGTTGAGAGGAGAGAGAGGTGAGAGGGGAGATAGGGAGCTATAAAGAGAGATAGCGAGACATCGATAGGGATAGAGAGCAGAGATAGACATAGAGATAAATAAAAGAGATACACAGCGAGAGAGAGAGAGCATGAAAGAGTAGAAGATAGATAGATATATATAGAGGATAGATCGAGAGAGAGATATCTAGAGATGAGATATATATCTGATATGAGATATAGATATAGATTATGATATATACACACACACACATAATATATATATACATAGTATAAGACATATAGATAATATATATACATATATATCTACATATATACTATACATATATAATATACATATATATGTACATATATTTTGCGGTAAGGATTCCTTTAGTCTGATGCAAACCAAAACATCCAATGTCTCTCTGCAACAATGCACTAAGTACTGAAGTAAGAATGCTTCGGAAGTTTTACACCATACACTAGAAAATACTCTAAGTGTAAAATCTTCCGAAGCCAAGACCAATATCTTCCGAAGCCAAACATGAAGTCTTCCGAAGCCTCAGAGACAAAGTCTTCCGAAGCTTCACCTATGAAGACAGATTTCTTCCGAAGACTTTTAGTAACATGCTTTATCTGATGTACTGTTCCATAAAGCTGGACACCTTTCCGCTGCATCTCTGTAAAGTCACCAACTTACATGAGTTGGTGAAAAGGTCCATGCTTTTGGTAACTGTACATTGAGGTCTTGAGTCTGTAACTTTCTACTTTATGTACTTTATCCTTTTTGTAATAGATAAGGATGTGAGCTATGGCATGTCATAGTCACAAGGTCAAAAGGCAGATATGCCTTTTGATCCTACAATTGATTTTGTTTGTGTCTAGTCAATTGTATCCAGCTGGCTTTCAAAGTATAGCCGGCTGTAGGTTGTAGTATAAGTATTAGTTCTGTATCTTTCTTTATGCTTTGTAACACTTGTAAAAGAACTTGAGAAAGCAATATACTGCCTCCTTGAAACCCAAACTCTCTTGTTCTGTCTCTTTCTTTACTTGTGTTCTTTGTATCAATATTGGTTAATCCAGTACATGTTTGATCAAGTTTAGTTATTCTCCTCTTGTGTTGTTGTGTTGTAATTGTTCAAGCCCTTAACCGGTCCTGCAATTGGTATCAGAGCATTTCAGGCTCTTGATATAAGATCTCACCATCTTAAGATCCCTCACACACACAAAAACTAAACTCTCCAAATGGCATCCATCTCAAAGACTGATATGGAGACTGGAACCATGAACAAATCCCCACTGATCACTCTTGATGACTTTGACACCTGGTGTATGAGAATGGAAGGTTTCATCAGGTCTCTAGACTCAAGAATGTGGGAATCTGTTGAGAATGGACCTTTCATACCCAGCACTCCTTCTGCTACTGGTGCTGGTATGATTCCAAAAGATGTGGCCAACTACTCTGATGAAGATAGGAAGAGAGTAGAGATTGATAGGAAGGCCATGACTGCTCTTCAAACTGCTCTCCAAACTCTGTGTACAGAGGTTTTAAGAAGTGCAAAACAGCTAAACAGCTGTGGGATGCACTGAAGCTGATGTATGAAGGCTCCTCTGAAGCCAAGGAGAACAAGAAGGATCTCCTGAAAGCAGCAGTTTGAAAACTTCACCTTCAAAACAGGTGAAACCATGACTCAACAATACTTCAGGTATGTTGAGATAGTGGATACCCTAGTGGATGGAGGAGTTCCTCTTGAGAAACAGGGACATTGTAAGGAAGTTCATGTCCTCACTTCCTAGGCAATGGACACACTACTGTGTAGTGATCAAGAGGACTGAGAATCTCAAAACTCTTACTCTGACAGAGTTATATGGGATTCTCAGTGGCTACCAGATGGAGATGAACATGCAAGGTTCATCTGGCAACTCCAACAATCAAATGGGTTCAGCCCTGCATGTGGTTGAAAGGGATAGCATAGAACCCCAACATCATCTCATATGCTACCCTGACAACTCACCAAGGGTCCTTTCATCACCTTCCCAGAGACACCCAGGGAGAACTACACTCAAGGAAGCCCATTCCAAGAGACAAGCTCTTCTCAAGCCTTTGTGTCTTCTGATGAAAGCTGTGGGAACTCTCTCTTCACTCTTGAAGACCTGGACTGTATCCATCCAGATGACCTGGAATACATGGAAATAGTTCAGCAGATGGCTCTCCTCACTCATAGAGCCAAGAAGTTCTACAAGAGAACAGGAAGGAGGTTTCCAAGCAATGCAACCAGTGGAAAGTTGGGCTGGATAAAAGCAAAGTCAAGTGTTACAACTGTAACTTGATGGGCCACTTTGCTAGAGAGTGTAAGGCACCTAAAACAAATGGTGGCCAAACACAAACCAGACCAAACTACACTGACAAAGCCCCTCAGAATGAGAAGCCAAAGCAACATGCTGCTGTTGCTGTTGAAGAGGAGGCTTTGACTGGAGCTTTCAGGTGGAAGATGCTTCTCCAAACCAAGCACTAATGGCAGACCATGATGAAGCCAAGGTATTGGAACATCTCTGTACTCCTGAATGCATTGCTAAAGTAAACAGATACAGGTCCTATAACTTAGAAATGAGATCTGATCTTGAGTCCTTAAACATTTAAAATCTGATTTTAGAAAGTCTGAAAATGATTACAAGTTAAAGATAGAGGACTTGGAGAAAACCATTTCAGTATCTAAAACAAACATACAGATTTTAGGACTCAAATCCAGGATCTCATAACTAAGTTGACTGAGTGCCAGGCTGAGCTTGTGATCAGCAAAGCCAAGGCAGAAAAGAGTGTTCTTGAAGAAGAGACCTTCAAGAACATGATATCCTCATCCCTGCACAACAAAGTGTGCTATCAAAATAGACAGGGACTGGGATCAAATGAGATAGCTCCTCCACACACAATCTTGTCTGTAAGATCTCCTAGGTGTGGAACTTGTGAAGATGAGCTTCCTCTCATAGATCCTATAAGTGAGGAGGATGAAGAAGAGATAGTGAAGAATTCCTCTGAGAAGAGTGAAGAAGAGGATTCTACAAGGGCCACTATCCTTCTGAGGAGAAGAAATCTACTGTGATGACCAAGTCAAAGAGAAAGAACTTGATCAGGAAGAGCAAAAGAAAAGCAAAGAAGGCTCAAGAGATCAAGGCTACTTTTGATTCTAAGCAGAAACAAGTTTTTATCTCTGCAGGTTTTAAAGTAGTAAAGACTGAAGACATCAACCAAGACTCCTCAGCTAAGAGTTCTGGTTCTTGTTCAAATCATCTCAGTACAAAGAAGAAGACTGAGCTGCTGTGTACCACTGCTGCACAGCCTGGACCATCAAACTCCAAGAACAGTTCACAGCCCAAAAGAACTGTCTCAGCATCTACAAAGATGAAGGTGGAGAAGGGATGTGACCAAAGCCAGTCTTGCTCTCATAAGGAGACTCTTTTGAAGAAGAAAATGTTATGTGTCATGTGTGAAAGTACCTCTCACATTGCTAAGGATTGCCCATACAATCCTAAAAGTACTATCCATATGACCAATACAAAGACTTCAAAGAGTTTCAAGAAGATTCAAGCTTCGGAAGGAAAGTCTGTTTCCTTCGGAAGCTCCAAATCAAAGAAGAAGGTAAATGGAAAATTACCTTCGGAAGAAAAATTGGTCTCGGAAGAAAGGAGTTCTTCCGAAGCACTGAAGTCTGCTGCAGTGACTGTAGAATCTTCCGAAGGTTCAGTCATCAAAACTTGTGAAGTCCCAAAAGCTTCTAAGGTTTTGAAGGTCAAGTCCAAGACTCCAAAGGTGGTGTGGAAGTCTAAGAAAGACCAAATGACTGAAGTTTCTCCATCAACAACAGCTGAAGATCCCCCTAGTACAACCATAGGATCTATTACTGTTGCATTACCTTCTATTATACTTAGTGAGCCCAAGACAAGTAAGGCTTGGGTTTCCAAATGTAACTAATCATTTTCTTTGTGCAGGAACAGCTCAAGACAAACAGGAATGTCTGGATAATTGATAGTGGCTGTTCCAGGCACATGACAGGCAATAGGTCTCTACTCCATAACTTTGAGAGAATTGATGGAGGACCAGTTGCTTTTGGAGGAGATGAAGGTGGTTACATTTCAGGAAGGGGCAAGGTCACAAATGGTAAGCTCAGCATTGAAAAGGTAAACTTTGTTAAGGAGCTTGGGTACAATCTTCTGAGTGTATCCCAATTTTGTGATCAGAGTCATAACATGCTCTTTACTGAGCATGAGTGCATTGTTCTCAAGCCTGGAGTGGTCATTCCTCATGAGCATATCCTGCTCAGAGCCCCCAGGAAAGGGAACATGTACAAGATGGATTTGCAAGAAACATCTCCCTCTGGAGAAGTTTCATGCTTTCTATCTAAAGCAAATAGTGATGAGTCTTTCCTATGGCATAAAAGAATGTGCCATGTAAACTTTAAGAACATGAATAAGCTAATTAAACATGATTTGGTAACTGGAATGCCAAAGAAAGAGTTTACAAGTGATGATCATTGTGTTGCATGCCTGAAAGGGAAGCAACATAAGGTATCTCACAAGCCTAAGGAAAGGAACTCCATCACTACTCCCCTACACTTGTTACATATGGATCTCTTTGGCCCCACCAGTGTAATGAGTCTAGGAAGGACCTCTTATTGTTTAGTGATCACAGATGATTTTACAAGATTCACTTGGGTTTTCTTTCTTAGAACTAAGGATGAAACCCTGAGATTCTGAAGAATTTCATCTTAAAAATTGAGAATCAAAGTGATCACAAGGTCAAAACCATAAGATGTGATCAAGGAACTGAATTCAAGAATCAAATCCTTGATACATTTTGTGATGAAAAAGGTATTACAAGACAATATAGTGCTCCCAGGACTCCTCAGCAAAATGGAGTTGCTGAGAGGAGAAACAGGACACTAATTGAAGCTGCAAGAACTATGTTGTCTGACTCTAAACTGCCCATCACCTTCTGGGCAGAGGCAGTAAATACTGCTTGCTATGTGCAAAACAGAGTTTTAGTAGTTAAGACACATGGTAAGACTCCTTATGAACTTTGGCACAAGAGAAAACCTTTCATTGGTTTTCTCAGGTCATTTGGATGTCCCTGCACCATCTTGAATACCAAGGATCAAATTGCCAAGTTTGCTGAGAAATCAGATGATGGACACTTCATTGGATACTCTTCCCAAGCTAAGGCTTATAGAGTATACAATCTCAGAACTAGAATTGTTGAGGAGTCAGCCAATGTGACTTTCAATGAACACACACCTGTGTGGCTGGTTCTGGTCCTGATTGGCTATTTGATCTTGATTTAGTTACCAACTGTTTTAACAAATCTTGTGAGAATGTTTCAGGATCTGCAGAAAATCTAAATACAGGTGATCCTGATCCAAGATTTGAGCTAGGAAGACCCTCAACTCATACATCTTCAGCTCCAGTTGGAACTACTTCAGCAAATGAGGTCTCTATCAGCACTACAATGACAAATTCAGCTGATACATCTGGGATGCCTTCAAATTCCAGCTCAGAGGCTCCACAACCAGATAAAGATACCTCAATTGTAGAAGACAACAATGGTGATGGTGGTGAAAGTGATCAGGAATTCCTTGATGCTAATAACCACACCATAGATGACAACATCAATGATGTCACACACTCATTGGATCAAGTTAATCTTGATAAGTGTGGTAATGTGGAGGGTGAATCATCTATGCCAGATCTAAATTTCTCAAATTTGGATCTTTCTCAGCAACTTGCTGTGATCCCTCAGCTAAGGATCCACAAGTCTCACCCCACCACAAACATCATTGGAGATGTTGTCACAGGGGTAAGAACAAGAGGACAAACCCATGAAGCAAATGTTTGTCTTCACTCTTGTTTCTTATCTCAGATAGAGCCAAAGAAAGTTGATGAAGCTCTAAAGGATGGAAGTTGGGTTGAAGCTATGCAACAAGAGCTACTTCAATTCAAAAGGCAAAAAGTTTGGAACCTTTGTCCTCTTCCTCATGGGAAGACTACCATTGGAACCAAATGGGTTTTTAGGAATAAGAAGGATGATAGAGGAATTATCATCAAGAACAAGGCAAGACTAGTTGTTCAAGGATACACACAAGAAGAAGGGATTGACTACACTGATGTCTTTGCTCCTGTAGCAAGATTAGAAGCTGTTAGGATATTCCTGGCATTTGCTGCATCCAAGAACTTCAAGGTCTTTCAACTTGATGTAAAGTGTGCTTTCTTATATGGAGTGATTGATGAAGAGGTTTATGTCAAACAGCCACCTGGTTTTGTAGACCCTGATCATCCTGATTATGTCTGCAAGCTTGACAAAGCTCTTTATGGGCTGCATCAGGCACCCAGGAAATGGTATGAGACATTGTCTGAGTATCTTTGTAAACATGGATACAGGAGAGGTACTATAGATGGAACTCTCTTCATCAAAGGACAGGGAAATGACTTATTGCTAGTTCAAGTATATGTAGATGACATCATCTTTGGTTCAACTAATCCAAAGCTCTGCAAAGACTTTGAGAAGCTGATGAAAGACAGATTTGAAATGAGTGCAATGGGAGAACTCAATTTCTTTCTGGGAATTCAAGTGAAGCAAGTTGAAGATGGCATCTTCATAAGTCAGTCAAAGTATGTTCAGGACATACTCAAGAGGTTCAACATGACTGATTGTAAGATTGCTAAGACACCCATAGCCAGAAACCACTCCCTTGGACCTGATCTTGAGGGGGAGTGTGTAGATGAACATTTATACAGGGCTATGATTGGGTCTCTTATGTATCTTACAGCTAGCAGGCCTGATATCATGTTTGCTACATGTATTTGTGCAAGATATCAAGCCAACCCTAAGATGTCTCACTTAATCACTGTCAAAAGGATTCTAAGATACCTCAAAGGTGCTTCAACACTTGGTTTATGGTACCCAAAGAATCCTGACTTCAATCTGTATGCTTATACAGATAGTGATTATGGTGGTTGCAACATGACTGCAAAGTCTACATCTGGGGGATGTCAATTCCTTGGTGGAAGGGTTGTCTCATGGCAATGCAAGAAACAATCCTGTGTGTCTGCATCAACTGCTGAGGCTGAATACATTGCTGCTGCAAGCTGCTGTGCTCAAGTGCTTTGGATTCAAAATCAGATGCTGGACTATGGATTTAACTTCAAGGAGACTCCTATCCACATAGACAACAATAGTGCTATCTCTATCACTGAGAACCCTGTGCAGCACTCAAGGACCAAACACATCAATATCAGGTATCATTAATAAGAGATAACTATGAAAAGGGATTAATTAAACTAGTCAAAGTTCATACAGATGAACAATATGCTGATCTGTTTACAAAAGCTTTTGATGAACAGAGATTTAAATATCTAATATCAGCTATTGGGATGATTAACTTTGAGTAGAAATTTTCTTAAACTAATTCTAATTATTTCTTAAAATATGTGTGTCCTAAGTTGTCTAGTTCATCACTTTCATAAGCTCATGTTTTCTTTGGATATAAAATCTTTTTGAAGACTTTCCTTAGATTCTTGAAAATTTTCTGATCCTTCGGAAGATAAATTTTATCTTCGGAAGAAAATCATGTCTTCAAAATAAATAACTGTCTAAGAAATTTTACCTTCGGAAGAAGTCTAAATCTATCTTCCGAAGCTTAAATTCTTATCTCAGACACTTATTTGTTTTAAGGACTTTTTCCTTCCGAAGCAAAATTAACTCTCGGAAGCTTTGTTTGTTTTCCTATACAAAGCATTCAAGTGTTTATTTCTCTTCCGAAGCAAAATTTTCAAGACTCTCAGGAAAATCTTCCGAAGCCATTTTAGCTTCGGAAGCTTTTTCATTAAAACTTCCGAAGATAATTTACCTTCGGAAGCTTTTCGAATTCCAAGAAAACTACTTTTTGAGCAAAAGTAAACTACTTTTTCAGAGGTGGGACCGACTTTCGGATTTCAAAGTTTATCCTCTTTCATTAACTTTGGTTCAAATCCCTTTTCACATAAATACCCAACGGTTCCCCCTCTTCCTCACTATCTTCCTCAATTCCACTATTCCTCAAACCTAATTCCCAAAACCGCCTTTGCTTTCTACCTTTCTTCAACCTTAAGCTTCTAAAATGGCCAACCTTAACCGCAGAAACAACCCAGATTTCTCCATGCAACTTCACAGGCAACACAATCAGGTTGCTCTGTTAAGCTCTGAGAAAGATGCAAGTTTCTCAGAGATTTGCCAATTCTTAACTCTATCCAACTACTTCACCTCCCTGACCATTGATCCTACTCTGTATGAGGATCATTTGCTTGAATTCTGGAAGACCTGCCAAGAGGTCATTATGGATGGGGAGAAGGCACTGTCTGCCACAGTGCAAGGGAGGACAATCTTCATCACTCCGGCCATCATCAACCATCATTTGCAGCTGGATGATGAAGAAGGTGAGTTGTCCTTCCCAAAGGAAGCTGTTAATCATTCCTTTGAGCAGATGGGCTATGAGGGAGATTTCTCTGTAAAGACCTTCAGGAAAGGGAAGGTCTCATCCCAGTGGAAATACCTGCTCCATGTGGTTATCCACAGCTTGTCAAACAAGCATGGAGGGTGGGACCAGATTCCTGAGGATCTCTCCTTATAGTGCATGGAATGGTTCAAGGGGTCAAGTTCAGGTACTCTCAATTTGTTTATACCAATTTACTTGCAAACTTGGACTCCTTAGAGTATTACATGTTTCCTAGATATGTTCAGCACATTCTTAACTGTGAACTGGGCTCACAGTTGAGGGAAACAAGTAATATTCTTAAATTGGGACAGATGAAGCCCGACATCTTTAAAATCATGAAGAAGCCAACTGTAGGCTTCTCAGGGGTAGAAACAGCCCTAGTCCCCAAAATGTTAGAGCTCATTGCTCAAGGTGACAACCTAGCAACACAAGCTAGTGTTGAACCCACACCTTCTTCTTCCTTACCACTAAAAAGACCACAATAACCCTCACCTACCAAAGAAAATCCAAACGAACCCCTGCTCAAGCTATTGAGTCTGTGCAGGTCCCCATATACTCACCTTTACAGGAGGAAGTGGACACTAGAGCTCCCACTTCCCCTGAGGAGCAAACCACTCCCATTTCTTCAACTATCAGGGCTGAGGTTCCTCATGCTCACCCTGATGAGCTCACAAGCCCAACAGCCTTAAGCCTTCACTCTGAGTCTCAACACTCAAGTGAACAACCTTCAGGGGACAGTTACCATCCCCAGCCTTTAGATCTAAATCAACCCATTCCCAACCTATCCTTCTATACTGATGAAGACTTAGGATTCAGTGAGTACCATGAGTCTCTCTTCTCCTCCCCTACTCAAAGAGAGATGAGTACCTCTGATTCTCCTCAGTCTAGCCCACATCAGTCACCTGTTACTGAGGTGGACACTTCTGAACATGTTCAGGATGTCCATATGGAAGAGGCTCTCACTTCTGCAAGTGATTACATCATTAAGACCTCAACCATGGCAACTCAGCCCACTGACATCTCAACTGAGATTGCTAGTGAGCAGAGGAAAACCAGCAGCCAAGAACCTCAAGCTGGTGGTGAGAGAGAGGACTTTGGTCCAATCATCTCATCCCCCAATGATTCTTCTGATGAAGAAGAGGGAATTTGAGACTAAAGGTGCAAAAACTGTCAAAAACATGCTCCTATTTAGTCTCTAAGGTTAGTCACCTTGAATCTCAGGTGACTACCTTACAAAACAGGGTCAATGATCAGCAACTTCAGATTTCATATCTTAAGGAAAAACTAGCTGGGAGACCTTTAAGGAGAGCTCAACCAGGAACACAAGAACCTGTGGAAGTGATTGACTTATCCTCCAGCTCACCTATGCAAGTGGGTGATGCTACCAAAAAGGGGGAGAAAGTTATTGCAGCCACAGAACCTGGGAGTTCTTCACAGAGAATGGACATAGAGGACTCACCATCCTCACTTGCAGTTGTGCATTCTCAGCAACTTCCTCAAGTTCACATTAATGTGGACTCTATAGACTCTATCATCAGGAGTCTCTTTGAGGAAGGTATACCAAGGGCTGTGTCATCTCCACCACAAGGAACTTCAAACTACATCATAAGGTGGAGGTATGATGCTGACAGAAGAGCCCTATTCTTCACAGAGTTCAAGGGCAACAAGAAGTATTTGATTTTCAAAGCTTGAACTTCTATGAAAGATTGGATCTAGTCAATATGCCACTTGTCAATCCAAGCAACTCAAGACAAGCTGACAGATTGGCTCAAAGAATCCAAGACAGGATCCTTGCAGAGTTCACTTTAAGAAGGAGACTTAGGCAATCAGGCAATGTCATCGGTCAACTGGATGTTGAGGTGGACCCTAAGATTAGTTTCATAGGGGAAACCTTGACTGAAGGCCCAGTGGCAGAACCTGAGACCCCTGTCTCATCATCACAACTGCTGCAGAGGTTCACACTCCTTCTGAGACACCTGCTGGTGAAGGTGTTTCTCAGCCTCTCTCTGGCCAGAGCATGGATGCTACACCAAGCAATGAAGGCCAAGCCTCTATCCACCCTGAGTCACAAAGGTCTGTGGGTGACAAAGGGAAAAGGATTATGACTCCTGAGGAAATTAGAGGAGGAGAGAGAGAGAGAGAGAAAGGAGAAGCTAAGGGGAGAAAGATTCCTCTGGGTCTTCAAGCTTTATGCAAGCTGCAATCAGGGCTGCCCCCAGACCAAATACTCAAGATGATGAGTTGAGGGCAGTCAGGATCACTTATTTACAGACCAGGAACTATGATATTGAGAAATCATCTCCCCCCCTTAGAAGAATTGAATGAACTGGCTGACATGGAATGTCAAGAGAGATGAAAGAAAAACGAGGATGCAAGGCTACTTCTCCAATTCAAAGAGGAGAGGAGAATAAAGACTCTACAAGCATGCTCCCACTCTCTCCAGTTCAAGAAAGTCCTGTACAAGAAGATGTGGCTCCACAAGAACCTCAGGTAGACAAAGAAGAAGATAGGATCAAAATGATCAACTACCTGAGTGCCACAGGCTTCTATCAGGCAGATACACTTCTTCCCTTGTCCTATGACTTCATTGAGTTTGAGTACTTAAAACAACATGAACTTGAGCTAGTCAAAGAAAGAAAGACAACTAAAAGGAAGCTAAGGGAAGAAGCTGCAAAGTCAAGAGCCATCATCCAAAAGAGTATGAAGAAGTCTGCTGATAGACAAAGGATGATGAGCTTCTTGAAGCTATATGGATTCTCCGGAAGGAGACTTGGCCCTATGTCTCTATCCACAATGGATGAGCATATAAGGGTGATCAAGCAGAAGATCAAGAGTGGTGAACTGATTGACTTACACTCTCTTCCAAGTCAAGTCCCACCTGAAGTGGAGGTTAAGTTTGAACAACCTGAGACACCTCAACCCGGACCTCCTGCTGAGCCTCAGCAAGCTTCATCTTCTGATCCAAAGCAGGGTCAAACTCCCTCTCCTTCTGAACCTGTGAGGGAGGAACACCCAACTGAGAAAGAATAGGATGATCAACAAGGTGCTGCAGACCAGTCATCTTAGTTAAAGTCATCTAAGAGGAAGAAGAGAATGGCTTCTAAACCAAAGTCTAAGAAGAAGAAGCCTAAGTCATCTACCTCTACACCTCAGGCTGAGTCAGATCAACCTGAGGAAGTGCATGATGAGGCAGCCCAATCAACTCCAATGCAAGTGGCTCCTTTGACAGTTGGGACACCCATCTTGTCCTGGACTTACTCTACCAATCCAGAAAGATGGCATGTAATCAGAGATTAAGGTGTTGAGAATGTCTATACTTGGCAAGACATAATCAACTTACCTCTGCATGATCTCTTTGAGATGAGAAGATACTATGAAGGTCTGAATGATCCTGACCATCTAATGAAGAAGGGTACGGTCATGATTGTACTGAAGACCACTAACATCTGAAGATCTTCTAAATGTTTTGGTAGCATCAGCCTAGGGGGAGTTTGTAAGGATTCCTTTAAGTCTGATGCAAACCAAAACACCCAATGTCTCTCTGCAACAAAAACTAAGTACTGAAGTAAGAATGCTTCGGAAGTTTTACACCATACACTAGAAAATACTCTAAGTGTAAAATCTTCCGAAGCTAAGACCAATATCTTCCGAAGCCAAACATGAAGTCTTCCGAAGCCTCAGAGACAAAGTCTTCCGAAGCTTCACTTTATGAAGACAGATTTCTTCCGAAGACTTTTAGTAAACATGCTTTATCTGATGTACTGTTCCATAAACCTGGACACCTTTCCGCTGCATCTCTGTAAAGTCACCAACTTACATGAGTTGGTGAAAAGGTCCATGCTTTTGGTAACTGTACATTGAGGTCTTGAGTCTGTAACTTTATACTTTATGTACTTTATCCTTTTGTAATAGATAAGGATGTGAGCTATGGCATGTCATAGTCACAAGGTCAAAAGGCAGATATGCCTTTTGATCCTACAATTGATTTTGTTTATGTCTAGTCAATTGTATCCAGCTGGCTTTCAAAGTATAGCCGGCTGTAGGTTGTAGTATAAGTATTCCAAGTTCTTGTATCTTTCTTTATGCTTTGTACACTTGTAAAAGAACTTGAGAAAGCAATATACTGCCTCCTTGAAACCCAACTCTCTTGTTCTGTCTCTTTCACTTTACTTGTGTTCTTTGTATCAATATTGGTTAATCCAGTACACTGTTTGATCAAGTTTAGTTATTCTCCTCATTGTGTTGTTGTGTTGTAAATTGTTCAAGCCCTTAACCGGTCCTGCAGATGATATCATATTTGGTTCCTCAAATGACTAAATTTGTAAAGACTTTGAGAGCATCATTGTAACACCCCGAAAAGTCAAAACGAGTCACCGAGGATAATGAGCTTAATTGGTGGGTATTTAATAAAGCAAGGAAATGGCTTATGGGCTAATGAGGCTTATGGGCAAGAGACTAATTGATTAGCGGCCCATAACTAGCCATTTTACCCACGTTACCAGCCACCACCATCCTCACTTTGAACCCTAGCTCCCAAAATTCATAAGAGAGAAAGTAGAGAGAGAAAGTGAAGAAAACTCAAGATTTGAAGCTTCAAAGGTTAAGAGATTGAAGATCTGGGTGTTGAAGCATGAAGACCTAAGAAAGAAGTAACAAATCCAGGTAAGAATCGACCTCTAAACCCTTCTGTAGATCAAACCCGGATTCTAGGGTTTTGGGTTTTGAAAAGTTGCAAAGAATCGCATAAAGGTCATATTTTTTAGTATGAAAACATGTATAAAGCTTAGATTTAGCCTCATGGATGACAAACTAAGAGATTGGACGTAAAAAGTTATGATTTTGGGTTAAAAAACGGGCTGGTTCATAATTTTTATGAGACATGCGAAACTGTATATGCATCCAACGAATTTGCATATTCAAATCTATGAGGACTTCCTGCGAAACTATAGTTTCGCAGGTAGTTTCGCAGACATGGTTATCCAACGAAAGTTGGGCGAAACTGGCAGCGAAACTGGCAGTGAATCTGCCAGCGAAGGTGGCAGCGAAACTGTTGGCGAAATCAGCTGCGAAATTGCTAATCTTGCAGCGAAATTACCAGCGAATTTAGGCAAAAATTAACCACTTTAAGTGTCAGCTTATCTGCAGGTTGTGTAGTCTGATTCTAGCCTTGTAAGCTTAGTTTTGAAGTTGGTCTCGGTATCCAGGTGAGTTCTAGATCCCCTATTTATAAGTTTTTCCATATTTTGGGGTTATTATGCATACTAAATATACGTTTTTAAATGACCAAGATTTTAAGGTATTTTTAACAGGAAGAACGATTTTTCTATAAGTAAATATGCTATATAAATGTTTAATTATGAAAATTTTTCACGCTGACCTGGCAGCCCGGCCCCAGCCAGGGGCGTTGCCCCTTGGACCCCACTAGGGGCTGCTGTCCCTGGACCGCGGTGTCAGGGGTTGCCACCCCCGAACCCCCGCTATCCCACGGAGGGTCGGTTATGTTTTATGATGACTAATACTTGGTATGTAGTGTACTTAATAAGTTAAGTATTATATATATTAAACTGGAAGATGATATTAATGAAAAGTGAAACTTAGTGAATGTTGATGATGTAAAGTCTTGCAAGCACTATGATAGACTTCACTCAGGTGAGTCTGATGTATGATGATTGATCCGTATTCATGAGCGGGCTATGTGCCTTGTAGTGTGGATCAACTGTCGGGGGTTAGCTACCATGAAAAATATGTACCAACAGGGATCGAAATTCGTTGTCGATCAACATGGAGCTCTTGCTTGGTGCAATCTTGTTTATGATGAAAGTGAAAGATGATGAAAGAATGAAAGATAATGAACATGCTTATTATGATGCAAGTAATGTTATATACTATGTTGTATGCATGGTCATTATATGAAGGATAAAGTTAATATTTTATTATATTATTTAAAACTAGAACTCGCTCTGCGAAGTTGACTTTTATGCATAATAGTTGGCAGGTAAACGCTGATGCTGGGGATGGCACCATGGAGCTACTTGGAGAGCAATGGATAGCATTTCTGTTTATGAGATCTTTATTGTATTTTCAAACAATGCAATATGTTTTTATTCTATTTAAAGATAAATGTATGAGTACAATATGATTTCTAAGTTTTAAATGAATGTCTATTTAATTCCGCTGCAATGTTTTGATTCATAAAAATGATTTTATGCTATGATTAACCAACTGTGAGGCTTCCCGGGCACGGGGCCTTACAATCATGAAGAAGAAGTTTGAGATGAGTTCCATGGGAAAAATGGACTTTTTCCTTGAAATTCAGGTGAAGCAGGTGAAGGAAGGGTTTTTTATCAATCAATCTAAATATGTCAATGACATTTTAGAAAGATTTGATATGAAGGATTGTAAGCCAGCCAAAATACCTATACCCAAAAACATAATCTTTGTTAGACTCTGAGGGAGAGGATACTGATCAACATCAATATAGGGCAATTATTGGTTCTCTGATGTATCTCATAGCAAGTAGACCTGATATCATGTTTGCAACTTGCATCTGTGTGAGATATCAGGCTGCAACAAAGGTGTCTCACCTAGTTGCCGCCAAAATAATCCTCAGATACTTCAAAGGAACACCTAAACTAGGTCTTTGGTATCCAAGGAACAACAATTTTAATCTCCATGGCTATTCAGATAGTGACTATAGTGGCTGCAATATCAACAAGAAATCAATATCAGGTGGATGTCAATTTATTGGTGGAAGGATCATCTCATGGCAATGCAAGAAACAATCCTGCGTTTCAACATCTACTGCTTAAGCTGAATACATTGATGCTGCTAGTTGCTGTGCTCAGCTGCTGTGGATTCGGAACTAGATGATAGACTACGGATTCAACTTCATGAGCACTCCTATCAATATTTACTACAACAGTGCTATCTCCATTACTGAAAATCCGGTGAAGCACTCCAAGACAAAACATATTGATATCAGGTATCATTTCATTAGAGATATTCATGAGAAAAATCTAATTAAGCTAATCAAAGTTGACTCAAATGAACAATATGCTGATTTGTTCACCAAAGTCTTTGATGAACAAAGATTTAAATATCTAATTATAGCCATTAGGATGATAAACATTGATTAATCCATCTCATTTGAAAACTTTTTTAATTGTGTAATGTCTTGTGTCAAAACAATCTAAGCCCTGTTACAAAAGGTCTTTCTCTGAAATTTCACTAAGTATAGATTCTTCTGAAGAGGAATTAACCCTCGGAAGATGTTTGTTATATCTTTTGAAGCAAAATCCCTCCAAGGAAAATCTTCTTCTCGGAAGAGTTTTTAGTCTCGGAAGAAGCAATTGATTACATATCAGATCTAGTTCCAAAGCTTATAAAATGCTCCAATCAAAAAGAACTTTTTACTCTCGGAAGTAAGTAATTTACCTTCGGATATAAAATTGCCTTCGGAAGAAGATTACCTTCGGAAATGGTTTATACTTGGAAGAAAGATTTTACTGTGTTACGGAAATCTTTTGGGCCCCACTCTGTAAAAAGCAAAGATTTTGTTAATGATGTCAGATTATTTAAATGGACTTAACCTTACCGCCCTTGTCACATCATACACCAAAACATCTTTTCACATTATCCAACCCCCAAAACCGTCATTTCACCCATTTAAATAAACCGACTTATCACTTTAATCTTTTTACCAAATTGCCCAAAAGCTTCCTTCGTCTCCAATTTACCCAAGTTCAAACTTATCTCTCTGCAACCTTTCCCACAATGGTGCTTAACCCTCAACACAACCAAGTCGCACTCCTTGATTCATCCAAGGATGCTGACTTCTCAGATATCATTTCCTTTCTCACCCAATCTACCTATTACACCGCTCTGACTGTTAACCCGACCGTTTACTCAAACTATATGGCTAAATTCTGGGGAAACGGTCAGATTGAAACCCTAAATGGAGTTAGGGTAATAAGTTCGAGCATTTGTGTCCAGGAGTTGATCATTTCTGAACAATTCATCAGGGAGCATCTGAAGCTTCAAGATGAAGGCGCTCCTACTAATTCCCCAAGTCAGACCTAGACGACACATATACCCAAATGGGATATGGTGGAGATGTGAGCAGGTATACTATTTACAAGTTCAATTTCTCATACAGCTGGAAGTTCTTGCTTCATGTTGTTCTCCACTGTTTGCCTAGTAAGTCTGGGGGATGGGATCAAATCCCATATGAACTAGGATGCTTAGTTCATGGGTTGGTGAAGAGCCTCCACTTCAATTACTCAAGATTTGTGCTGCTTAACCTTATGGGGAACCTCCAAAGGGACACATTCTATATGTATCCCAGGTTCATTCAGCATCTTATCAACTGTGAGCTGGACCAGAGTCAGCTTGTCTGTGCAGCTGTTCTACCAGTTTCTCAAATGAGGCCGACCATCTTCAAAGTCTTGAAGAGAGTGTCCACCAACTACACTGGAAGACACACTGAGCTTCTTCCAGGTATGATTGAGCCAATGGCTCCTAGTGACATCCCTGTTAACCCCATAGGTGATGAACCCACACCAACAACCACCCTCACTTTGCCAAATATACATTCTCACCCCATCATAATCACCTACCTTGAGACGCCCCAAACGAACCCTTGTTCAATCTACTCTAATTGAACAAGCTCCTCCTGTTTAATCCAAAAAGACTAGAGTGGAAACATGGGCTCCCACTCAGTCTGAGGTCTCACCATCCTTCCCATTTAACCTCAATAAGGGTATTGAGTCTCCTCAGTCTCAATCTTTTGAGCCTGAAACCCAAGTTGTAGACTCTCAGGGTGAGTCTTTATACCATAGGCTCAATGCCAATAAACATTGATCAAGGTCCCGAGTCATTAGGCTTAACATCTATATCCTTCACTGGCCTATTGATAGGAACTGATAAGGAGATTATGTCTCTTCAGGGCAATAAAGTTGATCCACAACACTCTCTCAAGGATCAACAGAGCCTAGAGAGACCTCTTATCTCTAGCCCCTATCAACAAGCCTTAACTGAGGTGAGTCCTACTAATATGGATGCGACTCATGTAGATTCAGCTGCCACTACTAAAGGAGCCTCATTGGACCTTCAGGACAGTGGTAACAGTACTTAGACTGAATCTACGACAACCATGCCATTTGATGACTCTGAAAGAGACATCATTAGGCTAGGGAAACCAGGGTGCCAAGAAGCCACATCTGGTGGTGAGGATGAACATACTAGGTATGTTACCTCATCTCCCCATGATTCTTCAAAAGAAGATGAGGAAAGACTGCAACTCACCATTCAAGACCTACTTTCCAAAATCTCAAATCTTGAATCTAAGGTTAGGACTTTAGAAGAATAGGTCTGCCACTCAGCAACTTGAGATTGAAAATCTCAAGGCCAAACTAGCTGAGAAACAGATTGAGAGGTCTGTTAGGCATGTACCTATTCAGGTCTCATTAACCTCTTCCTCTAGCTCATCAAGCTCTCAGGATGATGCTACCAAAAAGAGGAGAGTGTTCAGGGACAAAGACATGAGGAATAACAGAGTCAGCCTATTTCTACTTTAACTTCAAGATACCCTATTCAGCAAGCATCCGTTTTTCTTGAGCCTCCTCCAGTTGTCATTCAAGTGGACCAAAGGATGCTCCAAGATCTCAACAGGTTCTTTTCCAAGTTCCTGATGGAATCTTTCATTGAACAGCCAAGCCCTGATATGTCTGTGATATACTTTGGAGCTCAAGAGCTTCATAGGTTGAATGCACCCTTTACCACTGTCAAGAAGTTGGTCAATCTAAGGTCAAGTGGAACATGAGATTAATTTCAAAGGGGAAACAAGGACTGATGGCCCAGCAACTGAAATAGTTGGGACAAAGAGTGCATTCCCACAGACTTTCGAAGTAGAAATCAAAGCCTCAGAAGAACCATTTCAAACTTTTGAAGCTGAGGTTGAAGCTGCGGAAGGACAATTTTCTCTATCCGATGATCTAGTTGTCACAGATGCAATCCTAGAACTAGCATCTGAGGTCAATAGGGAGGATTTTCTCACCAAACCTCTTGCTCAAACATCATCACTAACTCCAGCTCCCATCACCACCACCCAACCTGAAACCTCTACTCAAGAACCTCCAAAGTCTAGCACTTCCGAAGATGTCAAAGGAAAGAGAAAGATGGCTGAGGAAGAACTTCAGGAGGAATCAAGGTTAGAAAAGCTTAAGAGGAAAGGTAGACTCCCAACTGGGAAGTTGCTAGTTGCAAGTAGCAAAGCAGTTGCAGCCAACCAGGAGGCTATTAACAACAAGAAGAAGGTGGAGATCATTGACAGGCTTGTCAAGCTGGGAGCTGTTAATGATGATGTGCTCCTACTACCTTTAGAGGAGTTAATTGAGTTAGAAAAGGCAACTTTTCTGTAGATTCAGCAAAAAGAAGAAGCAACAAGGTTGGCCTTGGAGGAAGAAAGGGAGAAAATGAAAAGAGAGGCTAATCAGCAGCTTCAGAGTGAAAAGATAACTTTCCTAAACTCCAGAGGTTTCTCTCTAGGGGAATTGACTCCTCATAACAAAGATACGATCTTGTGGCTTTTCAAGAAAGAGCAAGATCAAATGGAGAAAGAGAGAAAGAAAGCTGCTAAGGAGAAGCTAAGGGAAAAGAAGAAGAAGGAGGACGAAGCAGGACTCGCTGTTGCCAGGAAGATATGTGATAAAGCTTGGATGAAGGACTATCTTCGGGCTCATGGCTTCTCTGGTAGGCAGGTGGGTCCAATGTCTGAGAAGACCCTACAGCGACTCAGTGACATCAAGGCTGACATTCGCTCAGGGATAAGAAAGGAGATGTATAGAAGGGGATAGGAGATGATCTTCAAACCAACACCTCAACCTCAACCTCAACCCCAACCACAACCTGAACCAATCCCTTTTCCATTCCACATTAAAACTGAACCAACCTCTGAACCTTACACCCCTGAACCTACACCATTATCATTACCTGCCACCTTACCACAACCAACTAAACTACCCATCCTCAAATCCAAAACACTTCCCAGAACCCAAACACCACTGCCTACCCAACAACCACCCAAACCATCCCCTAGCCTTCCAAACATCTCTCCTTAAAGGAGTTTAAGGAGATCAAGATGAAGCTCATTAACTATACAACCTTAAGCGACATCTCTTGTGAGGAGGAGTCAGTCAAACTAACCTATGTTGATGGCTCCTCATGTTTCTCACTAGAGATCAATTCCTTGATCTGCCTAGAGGAACATTGGACCAAGCCACTAAACTCTTTGGCCTCAACTCAGATTCACTAAATGAAGAAGAGAAGAAGCTAAGAAGAAGGCTGGTGACTCTGCTGGATACAAAGAAAGGGGACAAAGTGACAAGTCAACCCCTTGTGCCTAGAAAGAAGATTATCCAGTGGAAGTTCGAAGACTCTTCTCACAACTTTGTTGTTGAGAGAGAGAATGAAGAGCTAAACAGATTCAATGCCTCATCTCTGCTACACTTAAGCAAATTCGATATTGCTGAGTTAGCAGAGAAGCCATTCTCCAATCCATCCAACTCTAAGATAGCTGCTCACATCAGAAATCATCAGAGCAATCTTCATCTGGCCGAGCTAACTGCTAGGACCAAGGATTTTAAACTGAGAGAGGAGGAAGAAAGCAAGGGATCAGTAACCAAAGGCAAAGCCTTTCTTCAAATGATTGAAGGTACTGAACTTGAATCCATAGTTAGATGGGAGTATAACTACAACTCCCGCCAACTAACATGTAAGGCCCCGTTCCCAGGACGCCTACAGTTGGTCATTCATCGCACACATAACTAATAATCACATTTAACTTTCATAAAACATTACAGTGGAATTATCAAAACAGACATCTCATTACGTTATAAAAGCTTTTGCCAAATAATACATCGTGACTCAGTTACAAAATATATTGTTGCATTACATCACAAAAGCCCTATATAAATGGATGCCATCAAAAGAGCTGTGTAGCCTCGCAGCGCCATCCTCAGCAACATTACCTGCCAACTGGAAACACATAAAAAGTCAGCGTTGCTGAGTGAGTTCTAGTTTTGTAATAAAAATACTTTACATTCATTAAAACCATTCTTTTCTTTCATGCGATCATACGTCATACGTACACATAGATAATATCTTTATTATCTTCTTCATTCATCCATTCATTCATTGATTATATCTTTACTTGCGCATCGGATATCTCCCGTACCAATACCATATGCTACACCCCGAACTATTTAGCTACTGGGCCGAAGTCAATAAATGAACAGCTGAGCGTATGCCACAGTACTAGGGGTAAGCGGTAGAGGTTCTATATAAATGGTCGATCACAAAGAAGGACCCTGATATCCAATGCTTGCAAGACTTCCATTACTTTTCTCGTTCAATAATGCACGCATTCATCATGTTCCACTTTGCATTATCTTTCACTTTACATTACATAATACTTCATTTCATTCATTATCATAACGCGTAAAGCCACAGGAAAGATAAACATACATCATAATAAGGAACATTAATATGCACAGTCATCACGTCATACAGGGCAACATCATACATACATAACATACATCATGCATAAACATGCAACATCATCATCATCATGCCCTACACGCTCTCTAAGGCCTCAATCGTCACCCTATATGAACTTACGGGAACTTTTACGTCAAAACTTACATCTGCACTTTCCCCCGAAAGTCAGAAGTCGAACTACACTTTCCTTCGAGTGCAACAGCCCTATTCGGGCGTATGGACACCCTTCAGTCGCATGGCCTCCATGCGACGGAACATCATGCGAATGGACTCGTGCGGATGAACATCTATGCGAATGGATACCCAGTCGTGCGTATGGACCTTATGCGGACGGAACTAGAATGAGCACCTATGCGACTGACCTCATGCAAATGGACTCATTCGACCAAGCACCTATGCGACTGAACCCTCAGTCGTATGACTCCCCATGCGACTGGACTCCCAATCGTGCGAATGAAGCCTTAGTCGTGCGAATGAACTCTCAATCATGCGAATGAACCTCAATCGCCTCTCAATCAGCCGTATGGCCTCCATTCGGTCGCCTAGCCCTAGCTAATGCAGAATGGAGTTCATCCCGAACTAAATATGCCATTTTCGGCCTCCAAGCTCATCCAAACCCATTCTAAGCCTAAATCAACCATCTTAGACCTTAGGAATGCATACCACAACACCATACAAGCACACACAAGCTCGGAAACAAACTCTAAACGCATCACACGCAACACACCCAAATGGGTCAAACACATACACATACAAAAATGGGTTTTCTATGCTTTCCAGCCCCAAAATCGTTTGAAAACAAGTAAAAGTGGGGTCCTAGAACTCAAACAAACGAGCACAACGACAAGGGCTTCGATTTGACTCGCTTCTCAACGATTTTGGCCACTTGAACCGACTCGAACCAACACTTCTTCCTCTCTTTCTCTTCTCTTTTCTTTGGCTGATTTTGGTGGGTGTGGGGAGAGGGTAAGGGTTTCCCTCTCCCTTAAATACTCCCACTTCCCCAACTTTTCCCTCGTTGGGGAGTTTGGTCCCTCGACTTTGGACCTTATTTCTTTTCTTCTTTCGTCGGCTTCAAAATAAACAAATAACCGGGTGTTACAAGTCCACCCCCCTTAAATAGGTTTCGTCCCCGAAACCTGTTATTCTTCGAACAAACGTGGATAATGATGTCTCATTTCTTCCTCAGTCTCCCACGTTGACTCGGATCCCTTCCTGTGCTTCCACTGTACACGCACCAGGGGAACCACTTTATTTCTCAGCCTTTTCTCTTTTCGATCGACGATTGCCAGTGGTTGCTCCACATAATTGAGTCGTTCGTCTACTTCGATATCCTCTAGTGGAACAATCATGTCTTCATCAGCTAAGCACTTTCTTAGATGAGATACATGGAATGTCGGGTGAATTCGACTTAGCTCGTCCGGTAACTCCAATCTATAGGCCACCTCTCCTACTCGAGCGATGATTTGGAAAGGGCCTATATACCTTGGGCTCAACTTGCGCCGCTTCCTGAATCGGATAATGCCCTTCCAAGGGGAGACCTTCAACATAACTCGGTCACCCATCTGGAACTCGATCGGTCTGCATCGTTTATCGGCATACGACTTTTGTCTGTCTTTGGCTGCCTTCATGAAGGCTTTAATCTTCTCAATCTTCTCAGTCGTAGCCTTGATTACCTCGACGCTCCCCAATTCCTTCTGACCAATATCACCCCAACAAACAGGTGTTCTGCATCTTCTACCGTATAGCATCTCATATGGTGGCATACCAATGCTGGCATGATAACTGTTGTTGTATGAGAATTCGGCTAACGGTAGGTGGTCATCCCAACTTCCACCAAAATCAATCATACATGCCCGAAGCATGTCTTCCAGTGTCTGAATGGTCCTTTCTGACTAACCATCAGTCTAGGGATGATAAGCCGTGCTAATATGTAACCTCGTCCCCATAGCGTCGTGGAATTTCTTCCAAAATTTAGATGTAGACCGAGTGTCGCGATTCGACACGATAGACACCGGCACACCATGACGAGTTACAATTTCCTTGATGAATAGATCAGCCAACCTCTCAGATGAATATGTCTCGCGGATCGGTAGAAAGTGAGCACTCTTCGTCAGACGATCAACTATCACCCATATGGCATCATACCCCTTCGGGGTACGCGGCAGCTTTGTAATGAAATCCATGGTGATGTGCTCCCACTTCTATTCCGGTATGTCCAAAGGTTGGATCTTCCCATACAGCTTCTGATGCTCGGCCTTCACCTGTAAGCAAGTAAGGCACTTACTCACATTCTCCACCACGTCGCGCTTCATACCCGGCCACCAATAATCTTTCTTCATATCATGGTACATTTTTGTGGCACCAGGGTGAATGGAGTATCGAGTCTTGTGAACTTCATCCATTATCTTCACCCGTAGATCCCCAAAACGAGGAATCCACACACGACTGAATCGGGTTCTAACACCGAGTGTGTTTTCACCCAATTCCCCAACCAGACCTCTCATTCTTTCAAAGTTAAGATGATCTTCTTCAGTGCCTCATCTTAAAGCTCTTTGACTTGCTTCATTACATCAGAGGTCATGATCAGTTGATATGCTTTCACCCGAATCGGCTCGGGCCTCTCTTTCCGGCTAAGGGCATCAGACACCACATTGGCCTTGCCCGGGTGGTAGTGGATCTCACAATCATAATCCTTTATAAGTTCCAACCACCGTCTCTGCCTCATGTTCAGATCCTTCTGCTCGAAGAAGTACTTCAGGCTCTTGTGGTCAGTGAAAATAGTGCAGTTCGTCCCGTAAAGATAGTGCCTCCAAATCTTTAGTGCAAAGACCACGGCTGCTAGCTCCAGATCACGAGTAGGATAATTGACCTCATGAACCTTCAACTGTCGGGATGCATAGGCTATAACCTTCCCTCTCTACATTAACACACACTCCAACCCTGAATAGGAAGCATCAGAATAGACCACCAGGTCTTCACTTCCATGGGTAATGACAGAACAGGAGCTTGAGTCAATCTCGTCTTCAATTCCTTGAATGCCTTCTCTTGAGCTTGACCCTATATAAACACTACATATTTTCGGGTCAACTTAGTCAGTGGAGAAGCAATCTTAGAGAATTCTTGGATAAATCTTCTATAGTAGCCCGCCAAACCCAAGAAACTACGAATCTCGGATGGTGTCTTTGGTGACTTCCATTGCATAACCGCCTCCACTTTCGCCAGGTCCACCATAATCCCATCAGGATTCACCACGTGACCCAAGAACTGAACTTCGCGCAACCAGAACGCGCACTTGGAGAATTTAGCATACAACTTCTCCCTCCTCAGCGTCTCCAGAACCTCCCGAATATGACCGGCATGCTCAATCTCGCTCCTCGAATAAATCAGGATATCATCAATAAATACAATCACTGATTTATCCAGCATCGGCTGACACACACGGTTCATCAAATCCATAAAAGCAGCTGGCGCGTTGGTCAAACCAAAGGACATGACAAGAAACTCGTAGTGACCATAGCGCGTACGGAAAGCTGTTTTAGGAACATCCTGCTCTTTCACCTTCAGCTGATGGTAACCAGATAGAAGATCTATTCTTGAAAACCAACTGGCACCTTGGAGCTGATCGAACAGATCATCTATTCTCGGTAAGGGGTATCGGTTCTTCACCGTCAACTTGTTCAGCTCGCGGTAGTCAATGCACATTCTCATACTACCGTCCTTCTTCTTTACAAACAGGACCAGAGCACCCCAAGGAGAGATACTCGGTCTAATGAACCCCTTATCAAGCAGCTCCTACAACTGCTCCATTAATTCCTTCATCTCCGTCGGAGCTAACCGATACGGTGCCTTGGCAACAGGTTGGGCACCCGGTATCAGATCAATCTGAAATTCAATCTCTCTGTCAGGTGGCACTCCTGATAAGTCTTCTGGGAACACGTCTGGAAAGTCACACACAACCGGTACATCGGCTAGTTGTGGTGTTGGCGTATCCACATCCTTTACATAGGCCTAGTAGGCACTACATCCACACCTCATACACTTTTCCGCAACTGCCATCGAAATTACTTTCGGAATCATCGTGACCCGATCACCATAAACCGTCACTGAACTCCCGTCAGGCGCTGTCAACCGAATCATCTTCTTGCGACACACAATGTTCACCTCGTAGTTCGCTAGCCAATCCATCCCAAGAACCAAATCGAACCCACCTAAGGTCATCACGAACGGTCTAACGGGAAACTAATGACCTTCTAGCTCCACATCACAACCCTCTATCATTTCAGAGATTCGGGTAGACTTACCTATGGCAGTTTCTACATCAAAGGGTGCTTCAACACGTCTACTACTAACAGGCAGCTTAGCACAGATTGCAGCAGAAATAAAACTTTTACTAGCACAAAAATCAAATAACACAGAAGCTAAAGTTTGGTTCACTAGAAACGTACCAGACACAACATCAGGGTCCGTTCTAGCTTCCTCCTGTGTCATGGTGAATGCCCTGGCTCTTGCCCTCGGTCCTTCACCTCCCGTCCTCTTCGCCCCGTAACCCTCAGCCCGCAGCTTCTTACAATCCTTGCTCATATGACCACTTTCCCCATAGTTAAAACATTTGCCCGCCAGGCATCCGTTGCCATATGCCCTGCCTTCCCACACTTGAAGCACACATTCAAACCCAGCCTACATTCTCCCGCATGCTCCTTTCCACACTTGCCACACCTCCTCGATCCCGCTCTCGGTGTGGCCACGCGGCGGTCATCCACCCGTGCCTTTTTGTTACCCGTCGAAGCATCACCCCGACCAAATCTTTTCCCGTTCCAGTTCCGATCACCACCACCCTTCTTATTCGCTTCTGTCACCACCACCTCCTGCTCATCATATAGCCTCCCAGCCAAATCGACCACTGACCTAAACGTGCCTGGCCGGGCGGCAATCATATGCCTGCGAACATCCACCGGCAAACCCTGAACGTACCTCTTGATCTTTCGAGATAGAGGCGTCACCTGATCCGTCACCAACCGCGCCATTTCATTGAATTCGGTGGTGTACTACTGGTGTGCCATGGTTCCCGCCTCCAGCTGCAGAAACTCCCTCTCTATCTTATCCATTTCCCTGTGAGGATAGAACTCCTCAATCACCATCTTCTTCAGTTCGGGCCATCTCATTCTCCCGATTGCCCGATTACCCTCCGCTTGGACAATGTTTTCCCACCAGCATAGAGCCGAGTCCACAAATGAATGAGTGGCAAACTTCACCTTCTGATCTTCCCGGCACTCGCTGATGTCGAGAACAACCTCCATTTCCCTCACCCAACGGTGAGCAGCAACAGCAGTGCCGTTTCCATCGAAAGTAGGGAGCTTGCATCTCATAAACGCCCCGTAGTTACAGCCTCATGCCACCTCTTGCACAGGCTCATCTTCCTCTTCCTCTTCATCATCTTCATTATCAGAGAAAATCGTTTCAGGCTCCGGTTGCTCTCGTCCCCCCGAAGACCTGTTTCTCTCCTTTCTTTCTCCTTCTTTCTCCGCCTTGATGACTTCAGATTGTCTGCATGACCTGGTGTACTTCTTCAATAACAGCCTCCTTTACCGAGGCCCTTAGGTTTGCACTCTCATCCCCAGCCTCCGGATGAGGGGTCTCTTGTTCTTCAGGAACCACCTTTTCAACCCTTGGCCTTCCTCTTTGGGGTCGCAGCTCAACATCAGGCCCGCCACGGCCTCCACCCCTAGAAGCTTTAGAAGATCTACCTCCATCCATTCTCTAAATCAAACTGAAAGATTCAAACACTAAAACGGTCATTCAAGGAAACAGCTCAGTTTATGTCAAGTATAGTAAGTCCCTAATTACAGTGGCCAGTCGGGTTAGCCACTTACTTTACTTTCATACCCCAAGCATTACCTGTCCTGACTACATCAGTATTTAAATCTACATACAACACATAACCACATACCATGCGCACATAAAACCGGTTAACTTTACGAAAATACCTGATGGCACGCAGCTACTCAGATTGGTATCCCATTCCCCTTTCGTCCCATTCTCAGTTTAAGTTAAGGTTTATTTTAATTTACCCGTTTCACATAAACTTTGGCTCTGATACCAACTTGTAAGGCCCCGTTCCCGGGACGCCTACAGTTGGTCATTCATCGCACACATAACAAATAACTACATTTAACTTTCATAAAACATTGCAGCGGAATTATCAAAACAGACATCTCATTACGTTATAAAAGCTTTTTCCAAATAATACATCGTGACTCAGTTACAAAATATATTGTTGCATTACATCACAAAAGCACTATATAAATGGATGCCATCAAAAGAGCTGAGTAGCCTCGCAGCGCCATCCTCAGCAACATTACCTGCCAACTGGAAACACATAAAAAGTCAGCGTTGCTGAGTGAGTTCTATTTTTGTAATAAAACATACTTTACTTTCATTAAAACCATTCTTTTCTTTCATGCGATCATACGTCATACGTACACATAGATAATATCTTTATTATCTTTTTCATTCATCCATTCATTCATTGATTATATCTTTACTTGCGCATCGGATATCTCCCGTACCAATACCATATGCTACACCCCGAACTATTTAGCTACTGGGCCGAAGTCAATAAATGAACAGCTGAGCGTATGCCACAGTACTAGGGGTAAGCGGTAGAGGTTCTATATAAATGGTCGATCATAAAGAAGGACCCTGATATCCAATGCTTGCAAGACTTCCATTACTTTTCTCATTCAATAATGCATGCATTCATCATGTTCCACTTTGCATTATCTTTCACTTTACATTACATAATACTTCATTTCATTCATTATCATAACGCGTAAAGCCATAGGAAAGATAAACATACATCATAATAAGGAACATTAATATGCACAGTCATCACGTCATACAAGGCAACATCATACATACATAACATACATCATGCATAAACTTGCAACATCATCATCATCATGCCCTACATGCTCTCTAAGGCCTCAATCGTCACCCTACATGAACTTACGGGAACTTTTACGTCAAAACTTACATCTGCACTTTCCCCCGAAAGTCAGAAGTCGAACTACACTTTCCTTCGAGTGCAACAGCCCTATTCGGGCGTATGGACACCCTTCAGTCGCATGGCCTCCATGCGACGGAACATCGTGCGATTGGACTCGTGCGGATGAACATCTATGCGAATGGACACCCAGTCGTGCATATGGACCTTATGCGGATGGAACTAATGCGAATGAGCACCTATGCGACTGACCTCATGCGAATGGACTCATGCGACTAAGCACCTATGCGACTGAACCCTCAGTCGTATAACTCCCCATGCGACTGGACTCCCAATCGTGCGAATGAATCCTTAGTCGTGCGAATGAACCCTCAATCGTGCGAATGAACCTCAATCGCCTCTCAATCGGCCGTATGGCCTCCATTCGGTCTTCTAGCCCTAGCTGATGCAGAATGGAGTTCATCCCGAACCCAATCTGCCATTTTCGGCCTCCAAGCTCATCCAAACCCATTCTAAGCCTAAATCAACCATCTTAGACCTTAGGAATGCATACCACAACACCATACAAGCACACACAAGCCCGGAAACAAACTCTAAACGCATCACACGCAACACACCCAAATGGGTCAAACACATACACATACAAAAACGGGTTTTCTATGCTTTCCAGCCCCAAAATCGTTTGAAAACAAGTAAAAGTGGGGTCCTAGAACACACACAAACGAGCACAACGACAAGGGCTTCGATTTGACTCGCTCCTCAATGATTTTGGCGACTCGAACCGACTCGAACCAACACTTCTTCCTCTATTTTTCTTCTCTCTTCTTTGGCTGATTTTGGTGGGTGTGGGGAGAGGGTAAGGGTTTCCCTCTCCCTTAAATACTCCCACTTCCCCAACTTTTCCCTCGTTGGCGAGTTTGGCCCTCGACTTTGGACTTTATTTCTTTTCTTCTTTCATCGGCTTCAAAATAAACAAATAACCAGGTGTTACATAACACTCTTTAACGGGGCACCACAAAGGGTGCATGTCATTCAGAGTGATAGACTGGATCTCCTATCCACAAAAGAGTTGTACAAACTTCTCAGCACCACTTCAGGGAAGAACAAAGAAACAGATAAGCATCTTCTGTCCCTGGTGTTGAAGGTGTTGAGAAGCAGGAATAAGTGTGGTTTTGGTAGCATCAGCCTAGGGGGAGTTTGTTGGATCCAAAAAGGCTGGTGCAACCAAAACCAAAACACTTAGACAATTTTGGTACAACTTATAAAGGTCTTCCGAAGCTAAGTACAGAACTTTCGAAGGCAAATGGAGTTCTTCCAAAGCCAAAGAACAAGAACTTCCAAAGATCATCTTCCAAAGGAAGACTCCAACTTCCGATGACAAAGTCTTTGGCTCTTCAAAAGTTCAAGACTTAGAAGAAATCAAGAGTTCAACTTCCAAAGTAGAAAGATATGAAGAAGTCCTCAAGCCTCGGAAGAAGTAGCCTCTTCCGAAGTATAAGTGGCTTCGGAAGAACAAATTCTTCCGAAGCCAATTAACCTTCGGAAGACACTACTATGAACCAGTAGACATAAGTATGGTCCTTCTGACACTCCGCTGCAAGTCTCTGAGATACTACATGGCGCTTTCCCATGCATATGTAGTTGACCATACTTTATTCTACTGTTTACCTTTTATCAGTTAGTACAGTTACCAACTTTAGTTGGTGACAAAAGGTAAGTCATGGACATGTCATGACTACCTTATCTTAAAGAATACTTTATCTAAGATACCTTAACTTTAGCATTGTAGTATATGCTTTAGTCATAGGTTTCCAGCTGGTATCAAAATATATCCGGCTGTAGGATCTAGTATATATAATTTCTCATTGTAACTCATGTAATATGCTTGCTAGAGTCTTATAATACTTTGAGTTGAGAAGTAATATATACAAGTACCTTGAAAATTATTTTCTTGTGTTTTTGATAGTATATTATTATCAACTCTTAGAAGGGATTCTGCATCATCATCTGAACCGAGTGTGATTCAAGTGAGTTTGAGAGAAAAACAATGTGTTAAGTGACAAAAACCGATCCGGCATTATCTTTGCACACCAGGTGAGTTCATGCCCCTCTATTTTATAAACATTCTTCTCGGGGAGGTAGCATACTTGTACTCAAAAGCTATTTTATTATTTTAAGTTGTGTATGTTTTAACATAGTGCTTGATACCTTGAAAGTCCTCACACTTTCGGATCGTTAATAATGGTAACTAGCGGAAAATCTTGGGTAGTAATACTGGGTTTGACAAGCCCCACCTGTGCGACTCGAGGTCAAACAGGTGCAATATTGTCCTATACACATACATTCATCACGACCTGGTAAAGTCGTGACGGGAGGCAACAAACGCAACACAGTCAGCTTCGATCACGAAATCACTATTGTTATTACTTGTGAACATAGACTAGTTATCTATTCCTATACACTTCTTATGTTATACAAATGTTATTATTTATGATAAACGCAAACTCTTGAACTCACCAACCATTGTGTTGATATTTTAGTATGCTATTCTCAGGTCGTTAACTTAGCTTGCCATTAGGAGCACAACACGGGTCCAGCATGCATCCTAAGACTCTATTTTAAAGATATAATAGTTGATTTCATTTATGGTTTAAAAATTATTGGGTTGGTGCGTGTTTTGCCAAATTATGCATTTTTATACTTTGGGTTTGTTCTATTTACTAAACGCTTCCGCATTGTTTTAAAGTTTGAACTTTGTTTGGTTTGTTATAAATGTGGCATATAGTGTCGTTCTGAGTAACTAGTGACTGTGATCCTGGTTTGTTCACACGCCTCGCGGTAAAACTCCGCACATGGATTTTGAGGTATGACAGATTGGTATCAGAGCCATTGGTTATAGGGAACTAGGTTGCATACACACTAGTCTATAACCGCACATTGTTAGTTAGTTACTCTTGGCTTATCCTTTTACTATATACTCATTGGTATACACATCACGTGCACTGCAGCATGGCATCATCATCTCGGGTCTTGTGAAAAAGACGTGCTCGTTCTGGATACCCTCCACCTGTACCTCACCGGGTACTTGACTGGCCGCGACATTCTTACCCTCGTGATGAGCTAAACTGGGATCAACCGTTCGTGTTACCTGAGCGTGACCCTCCACGAGATTGGAGTTATTACCCGACTTGCATAAATCGTATGGTTCGTAGAGAGCGTGTCCCGAAGCCGGCCACTGCTAGACCTAGGACTAGGTCAGAAACTACTTCTACAGCACCCACTCTCCCGTCTCTAGATGTGCCCCTGGAGCAGGCTATGGCGGCATTGACCGCGACTCTGGAGACCGAGCGTCGACAAATTGGAGTGCTTACTGACGAGAACTCCACACTAAAGTATGAGATGCTCCGACTAGGCCTAAAGGTAGATACTAATAAATGATTACATTGAGTGAACACATGTCACCATCACATTAACTCAACCATTTATTTTCCTGCTCATATTATTTATCAATTTTAAAAAAAGTTAAAATAACTAATTGCTAAATTCTCTCTCTATATTTATCTCTTCTTTCTCTGTCTCTCTCTCTCTCTTGTTTTAAACATTTCAAATTTTTCTAAAATCAAGATTTTTTATGAAACATATATTTTTATTAATTAAAAAATAAACATCTTGATTAATAAAATACACTTTTATGAAAAAAAGGATTTTAGAAACTATGAATTTTTTAAACAACGTAACTTCTACACATATGAAATATTATAAAACCGCTCTTTCTAAAAAATAAAGGTTTTATATGAAAATGTTTTTCTACAAAAATTTAAAAAATAATTGTAACCCAGAGTTTTTAAACAATGAAATTATTCATAAAACAAAAATAATTAAAACCCATTGTTTTAAAATAATGAGATTTTTATTAAAAATGACAATTTTTTAAAAAACAATATTCTTAGAACGAAATGTCTCTTAACATATTTATAAAACGAGAGTTAAAAAAACTTTTTTAAAATGAAAGTTTAAAAAAATGTATTTAATTGACTAAATTACTTACTCACACACAATTTTAGTTATATCTTATTTCAAAATAGTGTTTTATATTTTCTATCTTTTTATTAATTTTTTAATATTCCTTATTTAACCCGTGTAATACACGGGTGTAACGCCCGGAAATTTTCTTTGAAGCCGACGAAAGAAGAAAAAGAAATAAAGTCCAAACTCGCCAACGAGAGAAACTTCGATGGATGGGAGTATAAAAGGGGGAAGACACCCCCATTCCTTCTCATTTTCAGCCAAGAGAGGAAGAAGAGAAGGAGAAAAAGAGGAGAAAAGCTTGGTTTGGGTGGATTCGAGCGTGGAAATTGACGTGTAGCGGGTCAAATCGAAGCTCTACTCGACGGGATCGTTAAGGTGAGTTCTAGGACCCCTCTTTTACATATTTTTGAATGATTTTGGGGCTGGAACACATCTGAAAACCCATTTTCGAGTTGTGGGTGTAAACCCGTTTTTATGCATGTGTGTATGTGTTTGATGCGTTTGGGGCTTGATTTCTTGCTTGGTTATGCTTGAATGAGGTCGTGTGTAAGGCCCCGTTCCCAGAGACCTCACAGTTGGTCATTCACAGCGTTAAAAACATTAAACGTTATAAATTTAAGAACTTAAACAGCGGAATCACTCTAACAAAAACCATTCATTTCATTTCATTAAACCCTGTTGTTAAGCAATACACTATTGTTTGATCGAATACAAAAGAACTGTTTAATTGCATTACAAAACAACAGAAATAATAGTTATGGATGGATGTCAGACTTTCCTTGCCGAGTAGCTTTTCCCTCGTTCCATCCTCAGCAATAATTACCTGCCAACTGAAAATGTATAAAAGTCAGTGTTGCTGAGTGAGTTCTAGTTTTATAGTAATAAAATACTTCCTGTATGATGTATATGAAAATACTCTTTTCTTTTAAAATACAACTCTTCACTGTATATGTGAGCACGCATTAACTATATGAACAAATACTGTTCGTTCTCTTTACTGTATGCCTTGTTTACTTTGTTTTTTCTTTTATCTTTATCTTTCACTGTCTGTATGGAGCAATGAGCAATACCCTAACTATATGCGCGATGGAAAACGGGTAATGGGCCATCTATATCCCTCAAAAGGGTAAACTATATCCCTCGAAAGGGTAAACTATATCCCTCGAAAGGGTGCTGTGTACTGTATACAAGGCCGACCCAATCACCCAGGGTACGCTACAAGGGTCCTGCCAATCTCCAAGACTGGCCCTGTGTGCATAATAGGGTAGCTAACCCGCAGCACAGTTGAGCTAACGACAACACGGTCATGTACCTCCTATAAGCTTGCAAGACTTGTTAACATTTTATTAATGTTCATCTTCTTTTCTTTATTGCTCTTTATCTTTATTATTACAATATACTTTACGTTACGATAATAAACATACCACGTAAAGTCACATTCTATAGGTAATAATAATAATAGCAATAATAATAATAAGGAACAATCATAAGACAATCATAATCAATCATATTCATGCATGAAACCCATCATTAATAAGCCCTAGTCAGCCCTCAGTCAAAACCCTAAAGGCACAGACTCCCAAACATTCTGCATTAAATTCTAAGGGTTTAGGCACATGGCACTATTTGGGCGCATGGGCCCTGTTCAGGCGTTTGGGTACTTAGGCGCATGGGACACTTCAGACGCATGGAAACTCAGGCGCATGGACACCTAGTCGCAAGGCCATTCGGACGCATGGGCACTATTGGGGTGTATGACCCATTGAGTCGCATGGACACTTAGGCGTATGGATCACTCAGGCGTATGGCCACTCAGGCGTATGGGCCATTTGGACGCATGGGCCATTCGGACGCATGGGCTATACTTAAAATATTTCTAAGGTAATCTTAGGCGCATGGGCTACTGTTTAGGCGCATGGATTAAACTTTAATCATTCTATGGCATTTTCAGGCGTATGAACCTTCTGCATATCATGTTCCTAATATGTTTTCAACCCCAATCATCAAACCCATCTGTTCTAAACTTAACATGGCTATTCTAAACATGAACAACCTATAATCATTCAAGAATCAACATTTAACATGCATAATACATACGGGTAAACATACATAAGCTTTGTGAAACCATTTTAATACATTTTCAGCCCCAAAGATGTTTAAAACAAGTAGAAACTGGGGTCTAGAAACTCACCTGGTGCAACTTTGGGTGTATCTTCCTTCTAACCCGAATGCAAATGAGTTCAAACACCTAGAACACCACCAAACACACACACACAACCGAGCACATACACAACACATAAGCACATAAGCATATAACCGGGATAAAACCTGTCATATACACATAAAAACCACGAATTCTTACATTGAATTCGACTTCTCTTCTTCTTCTTTTTCTTCGGCCGTGAACTCCTCTACTCTCTCTCTCTAAAACCGAAGAAAATGGTGATGTGAAGTAAGGGTGGGCGGCCATGCTCACCTTTACACCAACTTTTTCAAAGATTTGTCCTTTTGGACACTTTTAGTCCCTCTACTTGGACTTTATCGCTTTTCTTTCTTTTATTCTTCATTTCTTGTCTTTTTTAAAATAACAGGGTGTTACAAGTCCACCCCCCTTATATAGGTTTCATCCCTGAAACTTGTTATTCCTCAAACAGACGAGGATAATGCTGCCTCATCTCCTCCCCAGTCTCCCATGTAGATTCGGATCCTGTGACAACTCATCCAAAACTCACTCGATTTCGATTTCTATGTGCCAATGCAGTAGACCAGTGATGGAACACTTTCACCATGTAACGCAATTTTCGGGACGAAAATTCTTTCAACATGGGGATAATGTGACATCCGGTAAATTTCCGTTACCAAACTCCGTTAGTTCCGTTAAGTCTTGCATACACGTGTCGTAAGCACACACTAGTTGTCGTTTAACGTTGGTGACCTAATAATAACTAATAATGTTAAATTAATGATAATCTAATTGACAATGTGATTATTGTGTTATGCTTATGTGTTTGCATGTTTTAAATGTTAATTAGGAAATTAATCGCGTAAAGTGGAAACGTGCCTATTTATTCGTATGTCTTGTGTTTTATAAAGATAAAAATTATAATGATTATCATTAGTTATTATCTTTATATTATTAAGTTAAAAACACTTTACCAAGAGTTTAAAGTCTAATTTTTATAAAATACCAAAACACAAGGGTTTAAAGGGTAATTATGTAAATTAAATTAAACAAAACAACTCCAAACCCTACCCCACCCCATTTCGGCCCCAACCATCACACACACACCCCTCCCATTGCGATTTCAGCTTAGAATCATCAAGAAAGCTTCGGTTTTGATCGATTACAAGGCATACTACACGTTAGAATCATCAATTGCAAGCAATTACACGTTTAGAGGTTAGATTTTACATGTTTGGGATATTAGGAACATGTTAGTATGTTCATGGATGAATTCTAATGTGTTGGAACATGTTAATTTAGTTGTATGAGATGTTTGGATAATCATGGGTGGTGTTAGGACCTTGATGATCATGTATGATATTGATGTTGGTTAGTAGTTAAGACATCATGCTTGGGACTGGAAATTGATTGTTGTGATGTACGTTGAATGTAATGAAAATGGTTAGTGAATGTAAATGTGATCATCATACAAGCGTGCGAATCTGAGGCCCCTACTTAGTAGGATTGGCAGGGTTTAGGGTGTGAAGTCGTGAGTGGCTTCACATGGCATGTGGTGCGTGATTTGATCTTTATGTGACATGTTAATTATGTTATAACTAGTGGACATATTAATGTTCTAGATTCGCATGACTTGTATGATACTTGGTTGTATGATGATCTAAGTGATACACCTGGATAATGTAGCATACATATGAACCTTTTGAATGCTAAACATGTATGATATATGTGTATGATTGCTTAAATGGTTTACAACACATAAAGTCACCAACGGGTCAAACGGGTCAACTGAGTCAAATGTATTATTTTCTGAAACCATGAGTCTTTGGTTGTAGTGTACTTAGGGTTTCACATGTTCTCTGTTGCACGTACTCATATACTTATATGATCTAGGTAACCTCTGAAGGTTGTCTGTCCACTCTGTCTGTCAAGTAAAACTCTAAGTATCTATACGCAAATCAGGTGAGTTCATGCCCCACTATTTACTTAATCTCTTTTGGGGGAGATAGCATACCGGTAAACTACAAACGCTTTATATATATTTCAGTTGTGCATAATATTAATATAGTGCTGTTTATCATGGGAAAGTCTTCACACTTTCGAATTGTTAATATTGAATAGCGGGGAAACTTGGGGAGTACTACTGGGTCTGACGAGCCCCACCTATGTGACTCGAGGTCAACTGGGTGCAATTTGTCCTATTGAACATTGTCACGACCTGTTGAGTCATGACAGGAGGCAACAACGTAACACAGTCAGCTTCAATTGCCAAATCACTGTGAATTAATATTTATTGTTAATGGACTAGCTATCTGTTACAATGCACTACTTGTATATCTCTATTATTAAACTGTTTATGTTTGAATATCAACTCTTGAACTCACCAACCATTATGTTGACATTTTTAGTATGCTATTCTCAGGTCATTAACTTGCTTGCCTTAGGAGCACGACACGGATTCACCTTGCATTCTAGGATTTGGTCTTCAAGACATTGTTACTGTTTTTAATGGTTAATGTTTACTTATTTGGTTTGGCTCATGTTTTGCCATAGTATGCATTTATATTTTTCTTGGGTTGTTTTACAAAACACTTCCGCACAGTTTTCAAGTTTAAACTTTGGTTGATTTTATTTTAATTGTGGCATATAGAGTCGTTCTGAGTAACTATTGACTGTGATCCTGGTTTGTTCACACGCCTCGCGGTAAAACTCCGCACGTGGATTTTGAGGGTGTGACAGATTGGTATTAGAGCCATTGGTTATAGGTAACTAGGTTGCATACACACTAGACTATAACCGCACACAATTAGTTAGTTACCTATGCTTTATTTTCATCTACTGTATACTCATTGGCATACACGTCACACTATCTGCAGCATGGCATCGTCATCAATAGCTCCTGGTAAACGACCTGCATCACCTGCACGATCTGGGTCCCCACCTCCCGCACCTGTACCTGATGACGGACTCGACTGGCCTCGTCTAGATTATCCTCGAGGGGAGTTTGATTGGGATCAACCTTTTGCATTGATGAAGCGTGACCCCCCACGGGACTGGAGTTTTTACCCTAAGTTTGTCAATCACATAATGTATAGGGAACACGTACCTGACCCGAGACCCAGAACTAGAAGTAACTCTGATCAAGCAATGCCTTCACTTCCCCGGACGGTGCAGTCCAATGAGCAACTGATTGCTGCATTGGTGGCAGCACTGGATACTGAGCAGCATCGAGTCAGGCGACTCACGAGTGATGTTTGTACACTGCAGCACGAGGTGTACAAACTAAGACATAAGGTGGATGAACTCGAGGAGCACCATGGGAAGACCCTAAACGGGTGTTACCACATGGAAGATGGGATCATAGCACTTAGAGGACGCGTGGCTGCTCGTGAACAGAGGGATGCAGTGGCTGATGATAGGATTGCTACCTTGGAAGCTCAGCTGACAGCGCTTCAGATTGCTATAGCTCCTGCTCCTGCAGTAGACCCTGAGGATGAGGAACCCGAGGAGGAACCCGAGGAGGAGGAACCCGAGGAGGAGGAACCGGAGGAGATGGAAGATGACAGTGATGAGTCAGATATTGTCGATTGATTTTCTTATATGACTTAGACTACGTAGTGTTTTTCTTTGAAACCTATGTGGGAAGGGTTGTTTCCCCACCCGAACGACAAACTTAAATTTTGACATTGATGAATACATTGTGACTCATTTGCAATTTATTTACTTTGGTTATTATTTTTGTTATGAATGTTGTGGTTGTGATGATTTATTATTTCTTTATTGTTTACTGTACTTCAATGAGATAAATGTGTTTGATGTTACTCATTATTGTAATTGTGAATGTAAAATGAAAAATGGACGCCCGTGGACGTGGACGTGGACGTGGGCCTGGGCGCGGACGTGGACGTGGCGCCGGAGACCATGGCGGTGGTGCTGTGAACATGACCCCTGCTGAGATGGCTGCCCTGATTTAGGCAGCGGTGGCTGCTCCCCAGGCGGGACAGCCAGCAGGTAAACAATGATTGAATGTTAAACCAAATATCATGCGTAACCGTATAGGTTGTCTGATCAATATTTGTTGTGTTAAAGCAGGACCACCGACGTGTACTTATAAGTCCTCTATGGACTGTAAGCCACATACCTACAACGGTACTGAAGGTGCTGTGGGGCTATACGATGGTTTGAGAAGACGGAGCCCGTTTTCTCCAAATGCAACTGCCCACCTGCTGATCAGGTGAAATATGCCACCGGGACCCTGGAAGGTGCCGCCCTATCCTGGTGGAATGCGCAAGTCCAGATGCTAGGGCAAGCGATGGCTAATGGATTGCCATGGGCTGAATTCAAAGCAATGATGACTGAGGAGTACTGTCCTCGTAATGAAGTGCAGAAGTTAGAGATAGAGTTCTGGCAACTGAAGATGCAGGGCTCGAAAATCAAGGCCTATACCACCAGAACTCATGAACTAGCAACACTATGCCCGGGGAATGGTGAATGAAATGCATAAAAGGGTTGAGCATTACATCCGGGGATTAGTACCCGAAATTCAAAGTATGGTAACTGCTTCCAACCCAACCACAATTCAGCAAGCCATCCAGTTAGCTCATAAGCTAACTGACCAAGCCGTGGAGCAAGGACGTCTACCCAAGCGGGGCGTTGTGGCAAGCGTGCCCGATAACAAGAGAAAGTGGGATAGTGCCAACAATACCAAAGCATCATCATCTTCTGGCGGTCAACCCCAACCTCAACAGCAACAACAGCCAGTCCAGCAACAACGGAGATTCGACAATAATCGTAACTTTCACCAAACGACTGCAAATAATCAAGGACCCAGTGGTTATGGTGGTAGACATCCGAAGTGCGCTCGGTGTAAATATCATCATGTGGGAAGATGTGATAACTTCAAGTGTCAGCGTTGTGGTAAGATTGGACACGCTGCAAAGGATTGCCGTGGTGAGCTGGTAAGGAGGACACAACAACCTCAGGAAACTCCTAAAGGTTGTTTTAAATGTGGAAAAGAAGGGCACTACAGGCGAAATTGCCCACAACTAAGGAGAAATGGAAATGGTAACAACGGAAATGGTCAAAACAACAACAACAACAACAACAACGGTAATAACAACAACGGCGGAAATGGTAATGGTAATGGCGGTAAGAAAGATGGAGCCAAAGGGAGAGCATTCGTCATTGGCTCAGGTGAAGCTCTAAATGATCCTACAACTGTTACTGGTAGATTCTCTGTTAATGGTTGTTTTGCTATGGTACTATTCGATACTGGAGCTGATAGGAGTTTCGTGTTCTTAAAATTCTGTAGTCTTTTAAGTGATATACCCTCCGCCTTAGAATCTAAATACACCGTAGAATTGGCCGACGGTAAACAGATCTATGTAACGCATATCCTTAAAGATTGTAAGATAGAACTTGCTGGTCATACTTTCGCTATAGATCTTATGCCTGTTACGCTGGGGAGTTTTGATGTTGTGATAGGCATGGATTGGCTCTCTAGCAAGCAAGCAGAAGTTATATGTCATGAGAAGATCATACGAATTCCTGTTGATGACAAAATTCTTACAGTCCGAGGTGATAGAAGTGGTGCTGTGATTGGCATCATCTCATACATGAAAGCCCAAAAGTTACTACGAAAGGGTCGTGTGGCTATTCTAGCACTTGTAACCGATAAGCAAGCGAAAGAAAAGAGAATGGAGGATATTCCCATAGTGCGTGACTTTCCAGAGGTGTTTCCAGAGGATCTTCCTGGAATACCACCTCACCGTCAAGTGGAATTCCAAATCGAGTTGACTCCCGGCACAGCCCCGATTGCTAGAGCACCTTATCGATTAGCACCGAACGAACTACAAGAGTTGTCATCACAACTCCAGGAGCTTTTAGATAAGGGCTTTATTCGACCTAGTACATCACCTTGGGGAGCCCCTGTCCTGTTTGTTAAGAAGAAGGATGGCACATTTCGGATGTGTATCGACTATAGGGAGTTAAACAAAGTAACAGTCAAGAACCGATACCCTCTACCTCGTATCGATGACTTGTTTGACCAACTCCAGGGATCAAGTTATTATTCGAAGATTGACTTGAGATCCGGTTATCATCAACTTAGAGTCCGAGAAGAAGACATTTCCAAAACTGCGTTTCGTACTCGCTACGGTCATTATGAGTTCTTGGTCATGCCTTTTGGGTTGACTAATGCACCTGCTGTGTTCATGGACCTCATGAACCGTGTGTGCAAACCCTATCTCGATCAGTTCGTCATTGTGTTTATCGATGATATACTGATATATTCTAGGACCAAGGAAGATCATGAAGAGCACTTGCGAATGATCTTAGAGCTATTGAAAAAGGAAGAGCTGTACGCCAAATTCTCTAAGTGTGACTTTTGGATACGAGAAGTGCAGTTTCTAGGTCATATTGTTAATGAGAAAGGGATACATGTTGATGCTGCCAAAATTGAGGCGATAAAGAATTGGACCACACCCAAAACGCCGAGTGAGATAAGACAATTTTTGGGATTAGCAGGTTACTATTGACGATACATAGAGGGATTCTCTAAGATCGCACAACCTCTCACAGCTTTGACTCACAAAGGGACGACATACAGATGGGGTGAGAGTCAAGAATCGGCTTTTCAATCGTTAAAAAAGAAACTCTGTACTGCCCCGATATTAGCACTGCCAGAGGGAACGGATGACTTCGTGGTGTATTGTGATGCATCCATTCAAGGATTGGGTTGTGTCTTGATGCAAAGAGAAAAGGTGATAGCCTACGCCTCGAGACAATTAAAGGTTCATGAGAATAACTATACTACCCATGACTTAGAATTGGGTGAAGTGGTTTTTGCCTTAAAGATTTGGAGACATTACTTGTACGGTACCAAGTGCACTATCTACACCGATCACAAGAGTCTTCAACATATCTTTGAGCAAAAGGAGTTGAATATGAGGCAACGACGTTGGGTGGAACTGCTAAACGACTATGATTGCGCTATTAAATACCATCCGGGAAAGGCGAACGTGGTTGCCGATGCCTTAAGCCGGAAGGAAACAGCTAAACCTAGACGGGTGCGAGCTTTACAGCTTACTATCAGTACTCGATTGCCCGAACAAGTCAAGGAGGCCCAAATAGAAGCTTTAAAAGCGAAAAATGTTGGTTCTGAGTCGTTGAGAGGAATGGATAAACAACTGGTGATGAAGGAGGATGAAATTCGGTATTTTATGGATAGACTTTGGGTGCCTGCCTATGGAAATCTGAGAGACTTAGTTATGAGTGAGGCACACAAATCTAAGTATTGTATACACCCTGGATCCGACAAAATGTATCATGACCTAGAGGCGCACTATTGGTGGCCTAACATGAAAGCGGATGTATCTACGTATGTGCAGGATCGGGTTTGTTACTTAAACACTTGTATTTCTCTCAAACTCACTTATATTAACACTCAAATCAGATGAAGCAATGTCTTTTGCAAGAGTTGATAATAATATAATAAGTAACAAAGGAACAAGCAGAGATATATTTTCAAGGTACTTGTATATATTACTTCTCAACTCAAGATTACAAGACACTTACAAGCCTGAAACAAGAGTTACAATGAGAAACTATATATACTAGATCCTACAGCTGGATATACTTGATACCAGCTGGAAACCTAAGACTAAAGCATATACTACAATGCTAAAGTTAAGGTATCTTAGATAAAGTATTATCTAAGATATGGTAGTCATGACATGTCCATGACTTACCTTTTGTCACCAACTAAAGATGGCAACTGTACTAACATAGAAAGGTAAACAGTGGATTAAAGTATGGTCAACTACATGGCTTTTGAGAAAACGCCATGCAGTATCTCAGAGATTTGCAGCGGAGTGTCAGAGAGGCCATACTTATGTCCACTGGATAATAGAAGTGTCTTCCGAAGGTTAACTGGCTTCGGAAGAACTTGTTCTTACGAAGCCACTTATACTTCGGAAGATGCTTCTATGCTTCCGAGGCTTTGAGGACTTCTTGTACTTCGGAAGTTGACTTCAGATCTTTATCTCTAAGTCTTGATCTTCGGAAGTAGGTTCTTTGTCTTTGGAAGTTTGAGTTTCCCTTCGGAAGTGTGTTTTACACTTAGTTTTTGGAATAGCTCCTTCTTCCTTCGAAAGTTCCATACTTAGCTTCGGAAGTCCTTTGTATGTTGTACTCAAAATCTTCTAAGTGACTTGGTTTTGGTTGCAACAGCCTTTCTAGATCCAACAAACTCCCCCTAGGCTGATGCTACTAAAACTTCACTTATTTATGCTTCTCAAAGCTTTCAGCACCAGGGACAAAAGGTATTTGTCTGTCTCTCTGTTCTTCCATGAAGTAGTGCTGAGAAGCTTGTACAAGTCATTCGTGGATAGGAGATCCAGTCTATCGCTTTGAATGACATGTACCCTCTGTTGTGTCCCCCTGAAGAGAGTTAGTTGACGGGAGTTATAGTCATACTCCCATCTAACTATGGTCTCAAGTTCAGGACCTTCAACCATTTGTAAAAAGGCTTTGCCTTTGGTTGCTGATCCTTTCCTTTCCTCCTCCTCTCTTAGTTTTAACTCCTCTTCAACCTTGCTTCTAGTAGTAAGCTCGGCCATATGAAGGCTGCCTAGATGATTTCTGATGTGGGCAGCTACATCGGAGTTTGAAGGGTTGGAGAATGGTTTCTCTGCTAACTCAGCAATGTCAAACCTGCTTAAGTGTAGCAGAGATGAGGCACTCAGCCTGTTGAGCTCTCCTTTCTCTCTCTCAACAACAAAGTTGTGAGAAGAGTCTTCGAACCTCCACTGGATGATCTTCTTTCTGGGTGCAAGAGGTTGTCTTGGTACCCTGTCTCCTTTCTTTGTATCCAGTAGAGTCACCAGCTTTCTCCTTAGCTTCTTTTCTTCCTCATTCAATGTATCTGAATTGAGGCCAAGGAGTTTTGCAGCTTGGTCCAAGCTTCCTCTGGGCAGATCAAGAAATTGATCTCTTGTGAGGGAACTTGAGGATCCATCAACATAAGTCAAGTTGACTGAATCCTCCTCATAGGAGATGTCGCTCAGAGTAGTGCAGTTGATGAGCTTAGTCTTCACTACCTTGAATTCCTCCATGGAGAGAGGTTTAGAAGGCTGAGGGGATGGTTTGATTGGTTGATGGGTAGGTTGAGGTGTTTGGGTTCTGGCTAAGGTTTGGGTTGGAGGATAGGTAGTTTAGGTGGTTGAGGTGAAGAGGTTGGTAGGTGTGATGGTGTGGGTTCAGGGGTGAATGGTTCAGTAGTTGGTTCGGTTTTGATTGGAAAGGGAAAGGGTATAGGTTCAGGTTGAGGTTGGGTTTGGATTTTGGGTTGAGAGGTTGCTTTGAAGGTCATCCCCTGTCCCCTTCTATACATCTCCTTCCTTTTCCCCGCGCGAATGTCAGCCTTGATGTCACTGACATGTCGCTGGAGAGTCTTTTCAAACATGGGACCCACCTGCCTGCCAGAGAAGCCATGAGCTTTGAGATAACTCTTCATCCAGGCTTTCTCACCTATCTTCTTGCCAGTAGTCAGTCCAGCTTCTTCTTCTTTCTTCTTCTTTTCCACAAGCTTCTCCCTTGCAGCTCTCTTTCTCTCCTTCTCCATTTGATCTTGCTCTTTGTTGAAGAGCCATAAGATCGTATCACTGTTATGTGGAGACAACTCCTCTTGAGAGAATCCTCTGGAGAGTAGGAAGGTTATCCTTTCCCTCCTGAGCTGTAGATCAGCTTCTCTTTCCTTTCTCTCCCTTTCCTCTTTTAAGGCCAACCTTGCAGCCTCTTCTTTTTGTTGTTTTAGTAGCAAGGTTGCCTTTTCCAGCTCTATCAACTCCTCTAATGGTAGCAGGAGTACATCTTCAGTTGCAGCCCCTAGACTAACAAGTCTGTCTATAACCTCTACCCTTCTTTGGTTGTTGACTGCCTCCTGGTTGGCTGCAGCTGCTTTGGTACTTGCAGCTAACAGTTTCCCAGTTGGTAGCCTACCTTTCCTTTTAAGCTTCTCCAACCTTTCTTCCTCCTGAAGCTCTTCCGAAGTCATCTTCCTCTTTCCTTTGATGTCTTCGGAAGTACTAGACTTTGGGGGTTCTTGGATGGAAGATCTAGGTTAGGTAGTAGAGGTGGGAGCTGGAGTCAATGCAGATGTCAGAGCTAATGGTTGGGTGAGAAAATCCTCCCTATTAACCTCAGATGCAAGTTCCAGAATTGCATCTGTGACTATTAGATCATCGGATAGAGAAAATAGTCCTTCCGCAGCAGCAATCTCAGCTTCGGAAGTTTGAGCTTGTTCTTCCGAGGCTTTGAATTGTGCTTCGGAAGTCTGTGAAAATACACTTTCTGTCCCAACTGTTTCAGTTGCTGGGCCATCAGTCCTTGTTTCCCCTCCGAAGTTAATCTCAGGTTCCACTTGGACCTTAGGTTGACCAACTTCCTCGACAGTGGTAGAAGGTGCATTCAACCTCTGAAGCTCTTGAGCTCCAAAGTAAATCACAGACATATCAGGGCTGGGTTGTTCTATGAGGGATTCCAAAAGGAACTTGTTGAAGAACCTATTGAGATCCTGGAGCATCCTTTGATCCACTTGAAAAACAACTGGAGGAGGTCAGGGAAGATAGCAGCTTGTTGCATTGGATACTTTGAGCTCAAAGAAGTAAGAGCTTGACTTTGGGTTTCCTGTCTTTGACTTTGTCTCTCAACACTCTCCCCCTTTTGGTTAGCATCATCCTGAGAGCTTGATGAGCTAGAGGAAGAGGTCAAGGAGACCTGAACTGGTACATGCCTAACAGATCTCTCAATCTGTTTCTCAGCTAGTTTGGCCTTGAGAGTTTCAATCTCAAGTTGCTGAGTGGCAGACCTATCCTCTAAAGTCTTAACCTTTGATTCAAGGTTTGAGACTTTAGAAAGTAGGTCTTGAATGGATGAGTTGCATACTTCCCTCATCTTCTTTTGAAGAATCACGGGGAGATGAGGTAACATACCTGGTATGTTCATCCTCACCACCAGATGTGGTTTCTTGGCGCCCTGGTTTCCCTTGCACAATGATGTCTCTTTCAGAGTCATCAAAGGGCATGGTTGCCGTAGATTCAGTCTCAGTTTCGTTACCACTGTCCTGAGGATCCATTGAGGCTCCTTCAGTAGTGGCAGCTGAATCTACATGAGTCCCCTCCACATCAGTGGGACTCACCTCAGTAAGGCTTTGCTGGTGGGGGCTAGAGATAAGGGGACTCTCTAGGCTCTGTTGATCCTTGAGAGGGTGTTGTGGATCAACTTCATTGCCTTTAAGAGACATAATCTCTTCACCAGCTCCGGTCAAAAGGTCAGTAAAAGATAAGGAGTTAAAACCTAATGACCCGGGACTTTGATCAATGTCAAAAGGCATTGAGCTGTCCCTTTGTGGCTGCTCAGGGGAGTATAGAGACTCTCCCTGAGGGCTATCAGCTTGGGTTTCGGGCTCATGGGTCTGAGACTGAGGAGACTCAAGACCCATATTGAGGTCAATTGTGAAGGATGGGTGGACCTCTGGCTGAGTGGGAGCCCTTTGTTCCACTCTAGCCTTTTTGGATTGAAGAGGAGGGGCTTGTTCAATCAGAGTAGATTGAACAAGGGTTCGTTTGGGACGTCTCTGATATGTAACAGTAATGGGTGGAGAAGGTAGATTTGGTAGAGTGAGGGTAGTTGCTGGTGTGGGTTCATCACCTGTGGGGTGAACAGGGATGTCACCAGGAGCCATTGGCTCAATCATACCTGGAAGTAGTGCGGTATCTCTTCCAGTGTAGTTGGTAGACACTCTCTTCAAGATCTTGAAGATGGTCGGCCTCATTTGGGGAGCAGTCAGAGCAGCTGCACAGACAAGCTTGCCTGATCCAGCTCACAGTTGATAATGTGCTGGAGAAACCTGGGATACATGAAGAATGTGTCCCTTTGAAGATTTCCCATAAGGTTAGTCAGCATAAACCTTGAATAGTTGAAGCGGAGGCTTTGTACCAACCCATGAACTAAGCACCCAAGTTCATACGGGATTTGATCCCATCCCCCAGATTTATTAGATAGACAGTGAAGAACCACATGCAGCAGGAACTTCCACTTGTAGGAGAAGTTGAATTTGTAGACCGTTGACCTGCTAACATCTCCACCGTATCCCATTTGGAGATAAGAACTGTCTTAATCTGTTTTGGGGAATTCCGTTGGAGCGCCCTCATCATGGAGCTCGAGATGCTCCCTGATGATCTGTTCAGAGATGACCAACTCTTGGCCACAAATGCTTGACCTTATAACACGAACCCCATTTAGGGTTTCAATTCGACCATTTGCCAAAATTCAACATTTGGTTGAATAGATGGTAGGGTTTACAGTCAAAGCAGTGTAGTATGAGGATTGGGTCAGGAAAGAAATGAATCTGAGAAGTCAGCATCCCTTGAAGAATCAAGGAGTGCGACCTGGTTATGCTGAGGGTTTAGTGCCATTGAAGAAGATGACAGAAGGATAGTTCGGAGTAAGGTAAATTGGAGAAGAAGAAAGCTTTTAGGGCAGTAATTTGGGTAAAAAGAGTGTAAGTGATTAACCGGAAGTATTTAAATGGGTGAAATGGCGGTTTAAAGGGTGTTTTGGATAAGATGATGTGAGGGTTCAGTGGATGATGTGACATGGGCGGTAAGGTTAGACCATTTAAATAATCCGACATCATTAACAAAATCTTTACTTTTTACAGTGTGGGGCCCAAAAGATTTCCGTTACACAGTAAAATCTTTCTTCCGAGTATAGAGCATTTCCGAAGGTAATGTTCTTTCGAAGGCAAATTACTTCCGAAGGTAAATTGATTACTTCCGAGAGTATATGTTGCTTTCAGGTGGAGTGTGTTAAATGCTTCGGAAGTAGATCTGATATGAAATCAATCGCTTCTTCCGAGACTTAACACTCTTCCGAGAAGAAAATTATCCTGGGAGAAATTTGCTTCGGAAGATATGCAAGATATCTTCCGAGGGTTAATTTCTCTTCGGAAGAATTCATACTTAGATAAAATTTAAGAAAAGATCTTTTGTAACAGGGCTTAGATTGTTTTGACATAAGACTTTACACATTAAAAGGTTTTCAAATGAGATGAACTAATCAATGTTTATCATCCCAATAGCTGTAATGAGATATTTAAATCTCTGTTCATCAAATGCTTTGGTGAACAAATCAGCATATTGTTCATTTGAATCAACTTTGATTAGTTTGATAAGATTTTTCTCATGAATATCTCTAATGAAATGATACCTGATATCAATGTGCTTTGTCTTGGAGTGCTTCACTGGATTTTCAGTAATGGATATAGCACTGTTGTTGTCAATGTGGATAGGAGTGCTCATGAAGTTGAATCCATAGTCTATCATCTGGTTTTGAATCCACAGCAGCTGAGCACACAACTAGCAGCAGCAATGTATTCAGCTTCAGCAGTTGATGTAGAGACACAGGATTGCTTCTTGCATTGCCATGAGATGATCCTTCCACCAAGAAATTGACATCCACCTGATGTTGATTTCTTGTTGATGTTGCAGCCACCATAATCACTGTCAGAGTAACCATAGAGATTGAAATCACTATTTCTTGGATACCAGAGACCTAGTTTAGGTGCTCCTTTGAGGTATCTGAGATTCTCTTGGCAGCAATTAGGTGAGACACCTTTGGAGCAGCCTGATATCTTGCACAAATGCAAGTTGCAAACATGATATCAGGTCTACTTGCTGTGAGATACATCAGAGAACCAATAATGCTCTATACTGATGTTGATCAGTATCCTCCCCCTCAGAATCAGGGCAGAGATTGTGGTTTCTGGGTATAGGTGTTTTTGCTGCTTTACAATCTTCATATCAAATCGTTCTAAGATATCATTGACATACTTAGATTGATTGATGAAGAACCCTTCCTTCATTGCTTTACCTGAATTCCAAGGAAAAAGTCCATTTTTCCCATGGAACTCATCTCGAACTTCTTCTTCATAATGCTCTCAAAGTCTTTACACATTTGGTCATTTGAGGAACCAAATATGATATCATCAACATAGACTTGAACGAGCAAGATGTCTTTCCCAGACTTTCTTATGAAAAGAGTCTTATCAATGGTACCTCTAGTGTAACCATTCTTCAGGAGAAATTGAGACAATGTCTCATACCACAGCCTAGGTGCTTGGTGCAGCCCATATAGAGCTTTATCCAATTTGCACACATAGTTTGGATGTTGTGGGTCTTCAAATCCTGGAGGCTGGCATACATAGACTTCCCTATCTATATCCCCATATAGAAAGGCACACTTGACATCAAGCTGGTAGACAGTGAAATTCTTGGATGCAGCATAAGCAAGGAAGATCCTAACTGCCTCAAGTCTTGCAACAGGTGCAAAGACATCAGTATAATCGATTCCCTCCTCTTGAGTGTATCCTTGAACCACCAGTCTTGCCTTGTTCTTGATAATCAAGCCTTTATCATCTCTTTTGTTCCTGAATACCCATTTGGTGCCTATAGGTACTTGACCAGATGGTAGCGGACATAGGTTCCAAACCTTTTGTCTTTTGAATTGAAGCAGCTCCTCTTGCATTGATTCAACCCAGCTACTATCTTTCAAGGCATCTTCCACCTTCTTGGGTTCCATTTGGGATAAGAAGCATGAGTACAAGCAGACATTCCCATTATGAGTTTGTCCTCTTGTTCTCACACCCTCAGAGACTTCCCCTATGATGTTTTCAGCTGGATGAGTATTATGAATTCTGAGTCTTGGAATCACCTCCAGTTGCAAAGATAAGTCCAAGTTGGACATATTTTGCTCAGGAGCTTGAATACTTGGTCCAGCTGTTGTTTCAAACTCATTCAATGAGGACTGATTGAATGAAAGAGAAACATCATCATTTCTTTGCTGTGAAGCATCATTAACAGTTGCCTGTTCCTTCAAGATGGTGCTTCCATCAGCTTGGTGTTGTGCAGGATCACCTGAAGAGATTTGAAAATCAGCAGGTGAATCCCTTGTTGAAGTACCACTATCTCTTGAAATGGTTATGCTGTCAGATCTTTCAATAGTGGAACTTGATTTGTTGCAGCTCTTGGAGAACTTGGAATAGGTCTGGGAAGCTCAAACAGTTGATCTTCATCAGAATTACTTTGAACACCTGTTCCAGCTGAAACATTCTCACAAGATGGTTTAGAATAGTTTGGAAACAATTCTAAATCAAAGATATGATCAGGGCCATTCCCCCTAACACAAGGAGTGTGCTCATTAACTACAATGTTGGAAGATTCCTCAAATTGTTGGTTTTTAATATTATAAACCTTGTAGGCTTAGAGTAGGAGGAATATCCAACAAAGATAGCATCATCTGACTTTTCAGCAAATTTTGCCAAATTGTCTTTTGTGTTAAGTATGGTACACCTGCTGCCAAAGGACCTTAGAAAGCCAATGAACGGTGGCCTCTTGTTCCATAACTCATAAGGGGTTTTTCCATGTGGCTTTACTACAAGAACTCTGTTCTGCACATAGCATGCAGTGCTGACTGCCTCTGCCCAGAATGTTAGAGGCAGCTTTGAATCAGCTAACATAGTCCGAGCAGCCTCAATAAGTGTCCTATTTCTCCTCTCAGCAACACCATTTTGTTGAGGAGTTCTAGGAGCACTATATTGTCTGGCAATCCCTTTTGAGTTACAAAATGAGTCAAGAACTATTCTTAAACTCAGTCCCTTGATCACTTCTAATTATTTTAACCTTGTGATCAACTTGATTTTCTATTTTAAGAATAAAAGATTTTAAAGTTTCAGCAGTTTCATCTTTAGTTCTTAAAAAGAATACCCATGTAAATCTAGTAAAATCATCAACAATCACAAGGCAATATGATTTCCTTCCAATGCTCATTATACTTGTGGGACCAAATAGATCCATGTGCAATAAGTGTAATGGAGTGGTGATAGAGTTAACAACTTTGGATTTATGAGAAGACCTGTGTTGTTTCCCTTTCAGGCAAGCAACACAGTTATCTTTGCAGAAAAATTCCTTTTTAGGCAAACCATGTACCAAGTTATTTTTAGCCAATTTATTCATTGTCTTAAAATTGACATGACACATTCGTTTATGCCATAGTGTTGACTCATCACCATCAGCTTTGGAAAGAAAGCATGATACTTCTCCCATTGGGGAAGCATTGTTCATATCAAGCTTGTACATATCCCCTTTCCTGGGAGATCTAAGAAGCACCAATTCCTGAGGAATTGTCATCCCGGGTTTGAGGATAATGCACTCATGTTCTGTGAAAAGCATTTGATGCTTTTGATCACAGAATTGAGAAACACTTAACAGATTGTGTTCAAGCTGTTTGACAAAATTAACTTTGTCAACTTTTAACTTTCCATTGGATATACTTCCTCTGCCAGAAATATATCCTCCGGCCTCACCTCCAAACTGGACAGGACCTCCATCATAATGTTGAAATTGTTGAAGGAGAGATCTGTTCCCTGTCATGTGCCTGGAGCATCCACTATCTACAATCCAAATGTTGTTATTCTTGTCATATGGATGTCCCTGCACATAAGGTGAGATAATTAGTTTTGATTGGAAACCCAAGCCTTATTGGTCTTGGGTTCTTCCAATGATAGTGACATAATTGAACCAAAATTTATGCATGGGGGTTCAATGGATGTCTTTGAAGAAGAGGTTTGGGCTACAGCATCTTCCTTGATCTTCCATTCCATCCCTTGGTTGATCATAGAGGATGAGCTTGTTGAAGCTTTTGTAGCTTGGCATTCTTCCGAAGCTTCTTTCTTTTCGGAAGAAGCCTTCACCACCTTTTCTTCCGAAGCAGTCTTCTTCTGGGATGGTTTCAAGGGGACTCTTTTGTTTTTCTGAGTCTTTAAAGCTTTAGCTTCCGAAGCCTTTTTCCTTTCGGAAGAAGAATTTTCTTCCGAGAGAAGCCTTGCTTCGGAAACAAGCTTTCCCTTTTTCATCACTTGAACCATTTGATATGGTCCAAATGAGAAACCTTCCCTGACTCCTTCTCTTTTAACATTATTTGCATAATGTGTGCTAGCAGGATTGTAGTAACAATCTTTAGCCATGTGGTTTTGCAGACCACACATTATGCATGCAATGTTAACTTTCTGGGAATGAGAGGATTGCTGTTTCTTGTTCTTTTTCTCCTCATCAGCAACCTTTCCCTTTAATTTCTGATCCTTTGGTAGGATAGGAGTACTGGTACTGTACTCTTTTCCTGAATCAGAAGTTCCAACCACCTGGAATCCAGCTGAAATGAATACACCCTTTTGCTTTGGGTCTATCTTTAGCTTGGATTCAGCCACTTTCTTGGCAGTTTTTCTGGCTGCCTTAGCTCTGCTTCTTCTGGCTTTGGTGGTCAGGGTTTGATCATCATTGGCTGGGGAGGGCACAATTACCTGTTCCTTCCCTGTGATGGTCTCCATAGTTGCATCATTCTTTGACTCTTGAGAAGGTGGGTCAACAGATGGAACCTCTTGCTCTTCAGTACCACACCTTGGTTGTCTTATAGACTCATAAGAGTGTGGTGGAGCAATTTCATTGGTTCCCAACCCACCTTTGTTTTGATAACAAAGTTTTGAGTGAGAGGATGATGCAAGAATGGCTTGGAAGTTTTGCTCGGAAATAGCATACTTCCTGGCTTGAGCCTCAGCAGTGACAAGCTGGGCTTGAGCCTCAGTCAATTTGGATATTAAATCCTTGATTTGAGTCTTGTAGTTTGTATGTTCATGTTTTAAGAGGGACACAGTTTTCTCTAACTCCTCAATTTTTCTTTGGTAGTCAGATTCATCCCTTTTAAAGTCAGATTTTAAAACATTTAAAGACTCAATATCAGATTTAATTTCCATATTGTAGTCCTGATACAGTTTAACCTTAGCAATACAAGCAAGGGTACAGAGATGTTCATATACCTTGTTTTCATCTGTTCCTGCCATGAGTGCTTGAGCAGGAGTCACATCCTGAACCATGAAGCTCCAGTCAACTTCTTGAGCCATTGCTGCAGTCTCAGTTGACTTTCCGGTGGGCTTTGGTGTAGAAGGATGTGTGGAGGCCTGTGAGGTTCCCGGGTTGGACTTGGGAGCCTTGCATTCCCTTGCAAAATGACCAAGTTGGTTACAGTTGTAACATTTGGCCTTGCTTTTGTCAAACCCAAATTTGCTGGTGATTGGGTTCTGAGGGAATTGCCTTCTAGTTCTTTTAAAGAACTTCTTCACTCTGTAGGTTAGAAGAGCCATTTGTTGGACTATGTCCACATACTCTATGTCATCCGGGCTAAAACACTCTAGATCATCAAAGCAGTATTGATAGTCATTTGAGTGCCCACTCCCTGAGACAAATGCACAGCCCTCCTGAAAGGAGCTTTGCTGAGCTTGTTGAGACCTTGGAGTCTCAGGAAATGTGATGTAAGGCCCAGAGGAACAAGATGGCTGCTGGGTGTAGGTCAGGTATTGCTGAGACTGGGAGATGCCTGAGCCGTCAACAACCATTAAAGCGTTGCTAGCAGGAAGACTCAAGGGTCTGCTTGTATGGTGACCCCTCTTGCTTTCCATTTCAAAACTGTATCCATCAAGGATCCCATAGAGTTCAGTCATGGTGAGTGTATTCAGATTCTCTGTTCTCTTAATGGAGACATAGTAGAATGTCCACTCATTGGGTAGAGCACTCATAAACTTTCTAGTAAGGTCTCTGAGTTCATGAGTGATTCCCACAGATTGAAGGGAAGAGATGAGATCCATGTACCTGAAATATTGCTGGCTAAGAGTCTCTCCAGCAACATAGGTGAAGTTCTCAAACTGCTGCTTCAGTGAGTCCTTCTTGGAATCATTCGAGCTTGAGTACATTTGAGTAAGAGCATCAAAGAGTTCTTTGGCAGACTTACAATGCTCAAACCCCACCATGATGGAGTTTGGGATTGCAGTCATAAGAACAGTCATAGCATTGCTGTCTATGTCAAGCTTCTTCCTGTCTTCATCAGAATAATCTTCAACGGCTTTCTCAATCATGGCACCGTTTCCACCAGCTACTTTTGGCTTATACGGGCCATTGACGATGGATTGCCACATCTTGCTGTCTTGATACCTGATGAAGCCTTCCATTCTTCTGCTCCAAGACCTGAAGTTTTCAGGTGCGATGATAGGAGCTTTGGTCATCGTTCCCATCTCAACTTCAGATTTGTTGAGGGCCATTTTGAGTGAGGTATAAGGAGGAGTGAAAAACTTTTTGATTAGGATGGTAAGATCTCACAATCAAGAGCCTAAAAAGCTCTGATACCAATTGCAGGATCGGGTTTGTCACTTAAACACTTGTATTTCTCTCAAACTCACTTATATTAACACTCAAATCAGATGAAGCAATGTATTTTGCAAGAGTTAATAATAATATAATAAGTAACAAAGGAACAAGCAGAGATATATTTTCAAGGTACTTGTATATATTACTTCTCAACTCAAGATTACAAGACACTTACAAGCCTGAAACAAGAGTTACAATGAGAAACTATATATACTAGATCCTACAGCCGGATATACTTGATACCAGCTAGAAACCTAAGACTAAAGCATATACTACAATGCTAAAGTTAAGGTATCTTAGATAAAGAATTATCTAAGATATGGTAGTCATGACATGTCCATGACTTACCTTTTGTCACCAACTAAAGATGGCAACTGTACTAACATAGAAAGGTAAATAGTGGATTAAAGTATGGTCAACTACATGGCTTTTGAGAAAACGCCATGCAGTATCTCAGAGATTTGCAGCGGATTGTCAGAGAGGCCATACTTATGTCCACTGGATAATAGAAGTGTCTTCCGAAGGTTAACTGGCTTCGGAAGAACTTGTTCTTCCGAAGCCACTTATACTTCGGAAGATGCTTCTATGCTTCCGAGGCTTTGAGGACTTCTTGTACTTCGGAAGTTGACTTCAGATCTTTATCTCTAAGTCTTGATCTTCGGAAGTAGGTTCTTTGTCTTCGGAAGTTTGAGTTTCCCTTCGGAAGTGTGTTTTACACTTAGTTTTCGGAATAGCTCCTTCTTCCTTTGGAAGTTCCATACTTAGCTTCGGAAGTCCTTTGTATGTTGTACTCAAAATCTTCTAAGTGACTTGGTTTTGGTTGCAACAGCCTTTCTAGATCCAACAGTATGTGAGCAAGTGTTTGACATGCTCGAAAGTAAAGGCAAATACCAAAAACCATCCGGACTATTGTAGCAACCCGAAATACCAATGTGGAAATGGGAACAAATCTCCATGGATTTTATTACCAAGTTGCCCCGGACTAGTACTGGTTGTGACACAATATGGGTTATTGTGGATCGATTGACAAAGTCTGCTCATTTTCTCAATTAAAGAAACTGACAAGATGGAGAAATTAACCCGCCTGTACCTCAAGGAGATTGTTTCGAGACACGGTGTATCGATCTCAATTATCTCTGACCGCGACGCTCGTTCCACGTCACACTTGTGGCAGTCATTGTAGAAATCTTTGGGTACACGATTAGATATGAGTACTGCTTATCATCCACAGACGGATGGCCAGAGTGAGCGTACCATACACACGTTGGAGGATATGCTACGTGCTTGTGTGATTGACTTCGGGAATAACTGGGAAATTCACCTGCCATTGATGGAGTTTTCTTATAACAACAGTTATCATACTAGCATACATACAACACCTTTTGAAGCGTTGTATGGGAGAAAATGTAGATCACCGGTTTGCTGGGCGGAAATTGGTGATAGCCAGCTAACAGGTCCCGAGTTAATTCATGAGACAACCGAGAAGATTGTACAGATACGAATCCGTATGGCGGCAGCGCGAGACAGATAAAAGAGTTATGCTGATAGGAGATGGAAACCTTTAGAATTTCAGGTTGGTGACAAGGTTATATTGAAAGTTTCACCATAGAAAGGCGTAGTTCGGTTTGGCAAGCGAGGGAAGCTAAACCCGAGGTACGTTGGACCATTTGAAATAGTGGAAAGAATAGGTCCAGTGGCCTATCGACTAGCCCTACCTGATTCGTTAAGTGGAATCCATGATGTATTTCACGTATCAAACCTAAAGAAGTGCATAACTGATGAAACGATGGTCGTACCACTAGAAGAAGTTCAAGTGGATGAACAATTGCGTTTTATTGAAGAACCAGTTGAGGTGATGGACCGTGAGGTGAAAATACTTAAGCTAAGCAAGATACCTAGTGTCAAAATCCGTTGGAATTCGCGACGTGGACCGGAATTCACATGGGAACGAGAAGATCAAATGAAGCTTAAGTACCCCCAATTATTCGAAAAGACGATGCCACCACACGAAGGTATTGATTTAAATTACGGGACGAAATTTCTTTCAACATGGGGATGATGTGACAACTCATCCAAAACTCACTCGATTTCGATTTCTGTGTGCCAATGCAGTAGACCAGTGATGGAACACTTTCACCATGTAACGCAATTTTCGGGACGAAAATTCTTTCAACATGGGGATAATGTGACATCCGGTAAATTTCCGTTACCAAACTCCATTAGTTCCGTTAAGTCTTGCATACACGTGTCGTAAGCACACACTAGTTGTCGTTTAACGTTGGTGACCTAATAATAACTAATAATGTTAAATTAATGATAATCTAATTGACAATGTGATTATTGTATTATGCTTATGTGTTTGCATGTTTTAAATGTTAATTAGGAAATTAATCGCGTAAAGTGGAAACGTGCCTATTTATTCGTATGTCTTGTGTTTTATAAAGATAAAAATTATAATGATTATCATTAGTTATTATCTTTATATTATTAAGTTAAAAACACTTTACCAAGAGTTTAAAGTCTAGTTTTTATAAAATACCAAAACACAAGGGTTTAAAGGGTAATTATGTAAATTAAATTAAACAAAACAACTCCAAACCCTACCCCACCCCATTTCGGCCGCAACCATCACACACACACCCCTCCCATTGCGATTTCAGCCTAGAATCATCAAGAAAGCTTCGGTTTTGATCGATTACAAGGCATACTACACGTTAGAATCATCAATTGCAAGCAACTACACGTTTAGAGGTTAGATTTTACATGTTTTTGTGAGATTTTTCATAAGGGCCGAACCCTAATTCGTGAATGATGGTTCATGGAGTCGAAATTGTTATTGTTTGATGTTGTTAGTATGTTAGTTAGATTGAATACATGTTGTTTAACGTTGATTATGCATGAATTGTATAGTTTTAGTGGATTGATCATGAACTTTGATTTGAGGCAAACCCTAATTCGAAAATTGATAGGATTATGGATGAATGATGATTGTTTGATGAATGTTTGATGATTAATAGGTTGTATGAATGCTAGGTTACATTGATTTTACAAGAAATTGATGAATTGATGTTGGTGTTCATAGGTTACTAATAATAGTAACTTTATTTTCATGATATGATGAATTGATGATGGATTGATGTTGTTGATGTGTTTAGGATGATGATTGGATGTTAGATTGTTGATATGAATGCTAGAAACTTTGTAATGGATGTTGTTGTTCATATCTTGCCTAAAGTGGAAACTTTTGTTCATGATGATTAGTAGAATATGATGATTAGGTATTGTTGATCATGTCTAGATGTTGTTATGAGCTTGCGATGGTATAATTGTGATGAATTCATGAATACATTGAGTGTTTGATAGATGTTGGAATATACTTTCCCAAAAGGGAAACTTTATTTGCACAAAGTGTGAAAGATGATAGTTTGAACATGTTTGGGATATTAGGAACATGTTAGTATGTTCATGGATGAATTCTAATGTGTTGGAACATGTTAATTTAGTTGTATGAGATGTTTGGATAATCATGGGTGGTGTTAGGACCTTGATGATCATGTATGATATTGATGTTGGTTAGTAGTTAAGACATCATGCTTGGGACTGGAAATTGATTGTTGTGATGTACGTTGAATGTAATGAAAATGGTTAGTGAATGTAAATGTGATCATCATACAAGCGTGCGAATCTGAGGCCCCTACTTAGTAGGATTGGCAGGGTTTAGGGTGTGAAGTCGTGAGTGGCTTCACATGGCATGTGGTGCGTGATTTGATCTTTGTGTGACATGTTAATTATGTTATAACTAGTGGACATATTAATGTTCTAGATTCGCATGACTTGTATGATACTTGGTTGTATGATGATCTAAGTGATACACTTGGATAATGTAGCATACATATGAACCTTTTGAATGCTAAACATGTATGATATATGTGTATGATTGCTTAAATGGTTTACAACACATAAAGTCACCAACGGGTCAAACGGGTCAACTGAGTCAAATGTATTATTTTCTGAAACCTTGAGTCTTTGGTTGTAGTGTACTTAGGGTTTCACATGTTCTCTGTTGCACGTACTCATATACTTATATGATCTAGGTAACCTCTGAAGGTTGTCTGTCCACTCTGTTTGTCAAGTAAAACTCTAAGTATCTATACGCATATCAGGTGAGTTCATGCCCCACTCTTTACTTAATCTCTTTTGGGGGAGATAGCATACCGGTAAACTACAAACGCTTTATATATATTTCAGTTGTGCATAATATTAATATAGTGTTGTTTATCATAGGAAAGTCCTCACACTTTCGAATTGTTAATATTGAATAGCGGGGAAACTTGGGTAGTACTACTGGTTCTGACGAGCCCCACCTGTGTGACTCGAGGTCAACCGGGTGCAATTTGTCCTATTGAACATTGTCACGACCTGTTGAGTCATGACAGGAGGCAACAACGTAACACAGTCAGCTTCAATTGCGAAATCACTATGAATTAATATTTATTGTTAATGGACTAGCTATCTGTTACAATGCACTACTTGTATATCTCTATTATTAAACTGTTTATGTTTGAATATCAACTCTTGAACTCACCAACCATTGTGTTGACATTTTTAGTATGCTATTCTCAGGTCATTAACTTGCTTGCCTTAGGAGCACCACACGGATTCACCTTGCATTCTAGGATTTGGTCTTAAAGACATTGTTACTGTTTTTAATGGTTAATGTTTACTCATTTGGTTTGACGCATGTTTTGCCATAGTATGCATTTATATTTTTCTTGGGTTGTTTTACAAAACGCTTCCGCACAGTTTTCAAGTTTAAACTTTGGTTGATTTTATTTTAATTGTGGCATATAGAGTCGTTCTGAGTAACTATTGACTGTGATCCTGGTTTGTTCACACGCCTCGCGGTAAAACTCCGCACGTGGATTTTGAGGGTGTGACAGATCCCTTCCTGTGCTTCCACTGTACACGCACAAAAGGAACCACTTTATTCCTCAGCCTCTTCTCTTTACGATCGATGATTGCCACTGGTTGCTCCACATAATTGAGCCGTTTATCTACTTCAATATCCTCCAGTGGAATAACCATACCTTCATCAGCTAAGCACTTTCTCAGATGAGATACATGGAATGTCGGGTGGATTCCACTTAACTCATCTGGTAATTCCAACCTATAGGCCACCTCTCCTACTCGAGCAATGATTCGGAAAGGTTCTATGTATCTCGGGCTCAGCTTACCTCGTTTCCTGAATCGGATGATTCCCTTCCAAGGTGAGATCTTCAACATAACGCGGTCACCCACCAGGAACTCGATCGGTCTGCGTCGTTTATCGGCATACAACTTCTTTCTATCTTTTGCCTCCTTCATGAAGGCTTTAATCTTTTCGAGCTTCTCGGTCGTAGCCTCGATTACCTCGACACCTCCCGATTCTTTCTGCCCAATGTCTCCCCAACATACGGGCGTCCTACATCTTCTACAGTATAGCATCTCGTATGGTGGCATGCCAATACTGGAATGATAATTGTTATTGTACGAGAATTCAGCTAACGGTAAGTGATCATCCCAACTTCCCCTGAAGTCAATCACACATGCCCGAAGCATGTCTTCCAATGTCTGAATGGTCCTTTCTGACTGACCATCAGTTTGGGGATGGTAAGCCGTGCTGATATGTAACCTCGTCCCTATGGCATCGTGGAATTTCTTCCAAAATTTAAAGGTAAACCGGGTGTCACGATCAGACACAATGGACACCGGCACACCATGACGAGCTACAATCTCCTTGGTGAACAGGTCAGCCAACCTTTCAGATGAATATGTCTCGCGGATCGGTAGGAAGTCAGCACTCTTCGTCAGACGGTCTACAATCACCCGTATGGCATCGTACCCTTTCGGCGTACGCGGCAGCTTCGTAATGAAATCAATGGTGATGTGCTCCCACTTCCATTCCGGTATATCCAAAGGTTGAATCTTCCCATACGGCTTTTGGTGTTCGGCCTTCACTTGCAAACAAGTAAGGCACTTACTCACATACTCCACCACGTCACGCTTCATACCCAACCACCAATAATCTTTCTTCATATCCTGATACATCTTCGTGGCACCAGGATGAATGGAGTGTCAAGTATTATGAGCTTCATCCATAATCTTCGCCCGTAGATCCCCAAAACGAGGATTCCACACCCGTCCAAATCGGGTTTTAACACCAAGTGTGTTTTCACCCAGTTCCCCGACCAGACCTCTCATTCTTTCCTAGTTAAGATGATCTTCTCTCAGTGTCTCATCTTGAAACTCTTTGACTTGCTTCATTACATCGGAGGTCATGATCAGTTGATATGCTTTCACCCGAATCGGCTCGAGCCTCTCTTTTCAGCTAAGGGCATCAGCCACCATATTGGCTTTGCCCGGATGGTAATGGATTTCACAATCATAATCCTTTATAAGCTCCAACCATCATCTCCGCCTCATGTTCAGATCCTTCTGCTCGAAGAAGTACTTCAAGCTCTTATGGTCAGTGAAGATGGTGCACTTCGTCCCATACAGATAGTGCCTCCAAATCTTTAGTGCGAAGACCACTGCTGCTAACTCCAGGTCATGAGTAGGATAATTGACCTCATGCACCTTCAGTTGTCGGGATGCATAGGCTATCACCTTACCTCGCTGCATCAACACGCAACCCAACCCTAAGTAGGAAGCATCTAAATAAACCACCAAATCCTTGCTTCCTTCGGGTAATGACAAGACAGGGGCTTGGGTCAATCTTTCCTTCAACTCCTCAAAAGCCCTTTCTTGCTCTTGACTCCACACGAACTTCACATCCTTATGGGTCAACTTAATCTTCTGTAATAGCTCGCCAAACCCAAGAAACTACGAATCTCGGATGGCGTCTTTGGTGACTTCCATTGCATCACTGCCTCCACCTTTGCGGGGTCTACCATAATCCCCTTGGGATTTATCACGTGACCTAAGAATTGAACCTCGCGCAACCAAAACGCGCACTTGGAGAATTTAGCATACAACTTCTCTCTCCTTAATGTCTCCAACACTTCCCGAATGCGACCGGCATGCTCTTCTTCGCTCTTCGAGTAGATTAGGATATCATCAATGAACATAATCACTGATCTGTTCAACATTGGCCGGCACACTCGTTTCATCAAGTCCATAAAGGCAGCTGGCGCGTTAGTTAGACCAAAAGACATAACGAGGAACTCGTAATGTCCATTACGTGTACGGAAAGCTGTCTTAGGAATGTCTTGTTCCTTCACCTTCAATGGATGGTAGCCAGATCGTAGATCTATTCTTGAAAACCAACTGGCACCTTGGAGCTGATCAAACAGATCATCAATTCTTGGTAAGGGGTACCGATTCTTCACTGTTAGCTTATTCAACTCACGGTAGTCTATACACATCCTCATGCTACCGTCTATCTTCTTCACAAATAAGACCGGAGCACCCCAAGGAGAGATACTCGGTCTAATAAATCCCTTATCCATTAACTCCTGTAATTGGCTCATGAGTTCCTTCATCTCAGTCGGAGCTAACCGATATGGTGCTTTGGCAACGGGTATCAAATAAATTTTGAACTCAATCTCGCGGTCCGGTGGCACGCCGGGTAAGTCTTCCGGGAATACGTCCGTAAAGTCGCACACCACTGGCACTTCGGATAATTGCGGCACCAACGTATCCACATCTTTCACGTATGCCAAGTAGCCACTACATCCACGTCTCATGCACTTCCCCGCCACCGCCATCGAAATCATCTTCGGAATCGTAGTAACTCGATCTCCATGAACCGTAATTAAACTCCCACTGGATGCAACCAATCGAATCATCTTCTTTCGACATACGATGTTTGCTTCATAGGTTGCTAACCAGTCCATCCCTAGTACTACATCAAATCCACCTAGGGGTATCACGTGCAACCTAGCAGCGAACCTATGTCCTTCTAACTATAAAACACAGTCCTCTATCATATCAGTAATTCTAGTGGACTCACCAATGGCAGTTTCTACATCGAATGGTTCACTAATCCTTCTAATACTAACAGGCAACTTAGCACAGAAAGTAGTGGAAATAAAACTCCTGCTAGCACCGGAATCAAACAATACAAAGGCATAAATTTGATTTACTAGAAACATACCTGACACAACCTCGGGATCAGCACTGGCTTCCTCCCGGGTCATAGTGTAAGCTCTAGCACTCGCCCTCTGCCCTCCTTCCTCCGGCTTCTTATTTCCCGCTCGCGAGCTCTCTGCCCTCGGCTTCTTGCAGTCTCTAGCGATGTGGCCGGGCTGGCCACACCTGAAGCATACGTTCATCCCCATCCTGCACTCACCAGTATGCTCCCTTCCACATTTGCCACACTTCTTCCGTTCTGCACCAGCTATGACCACACGTCGGTCACCCACCTTTGCCACCTTATTGTTTAGAGCGGCTCCACCACGTCCAAACCGTTTCCCATTCCAGTTACGGTCACCTCCACCCTTCTTGTTCACCTCAGCCACCACCACCTCGCGCTCATCATATAATCTACCAGCCAAATCAACCGCCGATCTAAAGGTGCTCGGCCGGGCGGCGATCATATGCCTACGGATATCCGCCGACAGCCCCTGGATGTATCTCTTAATTTTTTGTGACAGTGGTGTCACTTGATCGGGCACCAGTCGCGTCATTTCATTAAATTTAGTGGTGTACTGCTGGTGTGTCATCGTTCCCGCCTCCAGCTGCAGGAACTCTCTTTCCACCTTGTCCATCTCTCTATGAGGACAAAATTCCTCAATCACTAGCTTCTTCAGTTCAGGCCATCTCATTCTCCCAATGGCCCTGCTACCCTCGGCTTGGACAATGTTATCCCACCAGCACAAAGCCGAGTCCACAAAAAAGTGGGTAGCGAATTTCACCTTTTGATCCTCACGGCACTCACTGATATCAAGGACGTCCTCCATTTCCCTCACCCACCGGTGAGCAGCAGCCGCAGTGCCGTTTCCGTCGAAGGTAGGGGGCTTGCATCTCATAAACGCCCAATAGTTACAGCCTCGGGTCGCCTCCGGCGCAGGCTCTTCTTCTTCCTCCTCGTCATCAGAGAGAACCGTTTCCGGCTCTAGTTGCTCCCGTCCTCCCAAGGACCGGTTTCTTTCCCCTTCCTTTAATGCCTTGATCACTTCGGTCATCACAGACGGTAGAATCGTCTGCATGACCTGATGAACCTCTTCTACCGCAGACTCCTTTACTGAGGCTCTCAGATTGGCGCTCTCGTCGCCACCCTCCAGATGAGGGGTCTCTGGTCCCTCATGAACCACCTTCTCGACTCTGGGTCTCCCTCTCTTAGGTCGCGGAGCAGCACCCTGACCTCCTCCACGAGAGGCCTTTGAAGATCTACCGCCAGCCATCCTCTAAAGCACACTATAAGATTCAAACACTAACGCGGTCATTCAAGGTAATAGCTCAGTTTATGTTAAGTATAGTAAGTCCCTAATTACAATGGCCAGTTGTGATTAGCCACTTACTTTACTCTTCATACCCCAAGCATTTCCTATCCTGACTTAATCAATATCTAAATCTACTAAGAGCACATAAATCAAATAGCATGCGCACATAATACTGGTTAACATTAAGAAAAGACATAGTTGATGGCACGTAGCTACTCGGGCTGACATCCCTCATGTCCCATTTTCAGTTTAAGTTTAGGTTTTAAAATTTATTTAACCCAATTCTCTTAAACTTTGGCTCTAATACCAACTTGTAAGGCCCCGTTCCCGGAGACCTCACAGTTGGTCATTCACAGCGTTAAATACATTAAACGTTATAAATTTAAGAACTTAAACAACGAAATCACTTTAACAAAAACCATTCATTTTATTTCATTAAACCCTGTTGTTAAGCAATACACTAGACCGAATACAAAAGAACTGTTTAATTGCATTACAAAACAACAGAAATAATAGTTATGAATGGATGTCAGACTTTCCCTACCGAGTAGCTTTTCTCTCGTTCCATCCTCAGTATTAATTACCTGCCAACTGAAAATGTATAAAAGTCAGCGTTGCTGAGTGAGTTCTAGTTTTATAGTAATAAAATACTTTCTGTATGATGTATATGAAAATACTCTTTTCTTTTAAAATACAACTCTTCACTGTATATGCGAGCACGCATTAACTATATGAACAAATACTGTTCGTTCTCTTTACTGTATGCCTTGTTTACTTTGTTTTCTTTTATCTTTATCTTTCACTGTCTGTATGGACCAATGAGCAATACCCCAACTATATGCGCGATGGAAAACGGGTGATGGGCCATCTATATCCCTCGAAAGGGTAAACTATATCCCTCGAAAGGGTGCTGTGTACAGTATACAAGGCCGACCCAATCACCTAGGATACGCTACAAGGGTCCTGCCAATCTCCAAGACTGGCCCTGTGTGCATATTAGGGTAGCTAACCCACAACACAGTTGAGCTAACGACAACACGGTCGTGTACCTCCTATAAGCTTGCAAGACTTGTTAACATTTTATTAATGTTCGTCTTCTTTTCTTTATTGCTCTTTATCTTTATTATTACAATATACTTTACGTTACGATAATAAACATACCACGTAAAGCCACATTCTATAGGTAATAATAATAATAGCAATAATAATAATAAGGAACAATCATAAGACAATCATAATCAATCATATTCATGCATGAAACCCATCATTAATAAGCCCTAGTCAACCCTCGGTCAAAACCCTAAAGGCACAGACTCCCAAACATTTTGCATTAAATTCTAAGGGTTTAGGCGCATGGCACCATTTGGGCGCATGGGCCCTGTTCAGGCGTATGGGTACTTAGGCGCATGGGACACTTCAGACGCATGGAAACTCAGGCGCATGGACACCTAGTCACATGGCCATTCGGACGCATGGGCACTATTGGGGCGTATGACCCATTCAGTCGCATGGACACTTAGGCGTATGGATCACTCAGACGCATGGGCCACTCAGGCGTATGGGCCATTCGGACGCATGGGCCATTAGGGCGCATGGGCTATACTTAAAACATTTCTAAGGTAATCTTAGGCGCATGGCTACTATTTAGGCGCATGGATTACACTTGATTAATTCTATGGCATTTTCAGGCGTATGAACCTTCTGCATATCATGTTCCTAATATGCTTTCAACCCCAATCATCAAACCCATCTGTTCTAAACTTAACATGGCTATTCTAAACATGAACAACCTATAATCATTCAAGAATCAACATTTAACATGCATAATACATACGGGTAAACATACACAACCTTTGTGAAACCATTTTAATACATTTTCAGCCCCAAAGATGTTTAAAACAAGTAGAAACCAGGGTCTAGAAACTCACCTGGTGCAACTTTGGGTGTATCTTCCTTCTAACCCAAATGCAAATGAGTTCAAACACCTAGAACACCACCAAACACACACACACACCCAAGCACATACACAACACATAAGCACATAAGCATATAACCGGGATAAAACCCGTCATAAACACATAAAAACCATGAATTCTTACCTTGAATTCGACTTCTCTTCTTCTTCTTTTTCTTCAGCCGTGAACTCCTCTGCTCTCTCTCTCTAAAACCGAAGAAAATGGTGATGTGAAGTAAGGGTGGGCGGCCATGCTCACCTTTACACCAACTTTTTCAAAGATTTGTCCTTTTGAACACTTTTAGTCCATCTACTTGGACTTTATCGCTTTTCTTTCTTTTATTCTTCATTTCTTGTCTTTTTTAAAATAACAGGGTGTTACATCGTGGTATGTTTCCCTAAGGCTTAGGATGGTTGATTTGAGCTTAAAAGAGGTTTGGAAGTGGTTGGAGGCCGAAACCCGTCGGCTGCAGTTGGGGTGAACAGCATTCTGCATCAGCTAGGGCTAGGCGACCGACTAGAGTGCGATTGGAGGCCATACGGCCGATTGGCGTGCGACTGAGGTCCATGCGCACGATTGCCATGCGACTGAGGTCCATACACATGATAGTCATGCGACTGAAGTTCATGTGTCTGTAAGGCATGCAATTGAAGGAGTGTGCGACTGAGGTTCATTCGCACGAAGGTTATGCGACTGAAGTCCATGCGCCTGGAGGCCATGAGACTGAGGTTCATTCGCACGAAGGTTATGCGACTAAAGCCCGTGCGCCTGAAGTCATGCGACTGAAGGCCATACGCATAGAAGCTATGCGACTGGGAGTCCATACGCATGATGTCCATTCGCCCATAGGTCCATTCGCATAGGGTCCATTTGCCTGATGTCCATTCGCCTAAGTGTTCTGTCGCCCGAAAGACCATGCGACTGGAGGGTGTCCATACGCCCAAGTAGGGTTCATATGCCCGGAAGAGCAACGGTTTATCTTATGACCTTCGAGGGAAAGTGCAGTTATGGGTTTTGACTCGGGAGGTTCCCGTAGGCTTGTGTAAGTTGACTTTTGAGGTCATAGACGTTGTGTTTGCATGTTGATGATGATGATATGTATGACGTTATGTGTGATGTTATGCATGGCGGTGCGTGTGATGCATAGTATGTATGATGTGTGTGAATGATGTATGATTGAAGCGTGTGTATGATTGATGAGCATGTATGATGATGCCCTGTATGGTGATGTATGTTTATGTTCCTTAATATGTATGATTATTTTCCCGTGGCTTTATGTCGAACGTTAATGAATGAAACAATGAAAGTATTATGTAACGCAAAAGTGGAAGATAATGAAAAAAGGAACGTAATGAATGAATGCATGCATTAATTAATGAATGAACGAATGAAAGGCTTGCAAGCATATGTATGAGGTGAGCGACTCTGTGTCGTAACAGACTCGAAAGAGGTCCTTATCGCGTACTCCGGTACTGTGTCAGTCTTCGGACGTGAGTCGGGGGTTTGATTACAGGCCCCGGCACAATATCAGTCTTCGGACATGAGTCGGGAGTAGTGCGTGAGATTGAGATGAGATGAAAGAGGTCCTTGTCGCGTACTCTGGTACTGTGTCAGTCTTCGGACGTGAGTCGGGGGTTTGATAACAGGCCCCGGCAAAGTATCAGTCTTCGGACATGAGTCGAGAGTAGTGCGTGAGACTGAGATAAGATGAAAGAGGTCCTTGTCGCGTACTCCGGTACTGTGTCAGTCTTCGGACATGAGTCGGGGGTTTGATTACAGGCCCCGAAACAGTATCAGTCTTCGGACATGAGTCGGGAGTAGTGCGTGAGACTGAGATGAGATGAAAGAGGTCCTTGTCGCGTACTCTGGTACTGTGTCAGTCTTCGGCCATGAGTCGGGGGTTTGGTTACAGGCCTCGGCACAGTATCAGTCTTCGGACATGAGTCGGGGGTGTTGCATGAGACAAGATCCGGATGAATGAGAAGAGGATCACGTACTCCGGTACTGTGTCAGTCTTCGGACATGAGTCGGGGGTTTGTGTACAGGCCCCGACACAGTATCAGTCTTCGGGCATGAGTCGGGAGTAGTGCGTGAGACTGAGATGAGATGAAATAGAAACAAATCGCGTACTCCGGTGCTGTGTCAGTCTTCGGACATGAGTCGGGGGTTTGTGTACAGACCCCAGCACAATACCAGTCTTCGGACATGAGTCGGGAGTATGGCGTGAGTTGATGAATGAGAAAGGTAACGATGGAAAGAACGAACGTATGAAATGAACGTTAACGAAATATCTTAATAATGTACTAAACGGGATCTTTGTCATTCGACCTCAGTAATCGTGGCTGAGTGCCACGAAGAGGGTAAAGTCTGACCAGATCTAGAACGGCATGAACGAATGATAAAGATAATAATGATACTATTCATATGTACGTATGATGTATGATCACGAACGAATGTAAGGTACTGTATGATTTTAAAAGAAAGTAAAAAAGAACGGTTTTATGAAAGAAAAGTAAGTTTTATTATAAATCTAGAACTCACTCAGCAACGCTGACTTTGATGTATTTCCAGTTGGCAGGTATGTTGCTGGGGATGGCACGGGGCGATTACTCAGTTCTTTTGGAATGGCATTGATATCGGTTGGTCAAGCCTAATCAAAAATAATTTATAACGGTCCAAACTCACCTAAGATAGCTAGGGTAAGTCGGGTCGATCCACAGGGAATATGTGGAAAGTGTGGTTCAACTCGTAAAGTCTAAGGGTTTATTGAAAATACTTTTAACTTAACTAAATTGCAAAAAGTACTTAAATCTAAAAGGAAAATTAATTGTAACTAATGGTGAGAGAAGTAATCCTCTCCGGGGTTCAAGTTTATGACTCAGGCTTGCTTTTTTAGTTTAACGGGTCACATAGACATAACCAAATTAACTCGTTTTAAGATAATGAATTGAATGAAACTGTGTCTATGCACTTATCCGAATCATACCCTACGTTTGTTTTACCTCAATCCCATCCACAATTGACGTTTACAGATGAAAAGAAATCTAAAACATTCAAGAACAGAACAATTGGATTGAAGATAAAACACGTATTTTAGAATCTCAAAATGATTAATAATGTTACTCGGTTTAATTCACCGTGTTCAAACATTAAGATTAACAAAAAACAATCAAGAACAAGTCATAGTATAAACCTTAACACCCGGAGAAGATCACGGGTGGATTAGCCGGACATGGAAACGAAAAACAACTCAAAATCGAAAGTAAACATGGTATCTAACATTAAAGATTCAAACCAAATGATAAAAATGAGATCTTGAGCCTTGAAATTGCCTCCGGAAGCCTCCTGGATCGATTGGGATCGTTCGGGAACCTTGGGGGCGGCTTAGAGTGAAAAGTCTCCCTTAAACCCTAATTTTTGCGACTTATAAGTGATTTCAGCGCGTCATGTACCGTAGGTCATCTTTTTGCCATAAGTTAGGGCCATTCTGTTTAGTTTTGAACTGATGCACCATAAGTCATGTTTCCGCCGTAGGTCATGGCCAATCAGCTTTGTCCGATTCTTGTTTTCTTCGCAGCTTCTTCGTTCGAACTCCGTTTTCCTCCCCGTTTGCGGCCACGTTCTCATAATTGAATCCCCTTTCATCTCATCTTTCATGGTGTTCACTTATCATCCATATGCATTCTTCAAAACCCCTCAAATGGTTGCGTTTAACCTACAAAACATCAAATTATCGTAGTTAACTTTTTCAACACAACCTCTTACACTTAAACACATTAGATACATTAAAGTTAACCAATTAACCATGATAAATCTCATTCCAAACCCCGTACAACACATTCTCACACTTGTTTCTCGCTTGCCCTCAAGCGAGGTTGCTTTTAAAACTCAACAATTCGGATCAAAAGCTTTTCAATTAAGACACACAACTACTAACCATCACCCAAGGCTCAAAGTCATACCCGATTTCCACCTTGATAATCATGACCCGTTTATAACCATACACCCTCTAACCCGTAGAATTTCCTAACTAGAGGTACTAAACTCTAAGTGGCTCCCTTGCACATGGCACACCCCTCATAATGAGACTCTCCACTCAGTTTGATTTCTGAACTCGGCAGAAGATGTGCTGGTAATTTATGAACACTCAATAATAATGCAAACTAGTGAGCATAGGCTTGTAAGACAATCACCTCTCCACCCACTAACACAAGATATCACACCAATCATGAGGGCTTTTCAAAGGTTGTAATGTTAGGCTGAGGTTTGGGTAGGACTAATTTGGGCTATAATGACTAGGGTGACGGGACGCTTGAGTTAACTACTTAAACTACTTCAAATACTTTAACTACAACTAACTTCAAAGCACAATCTTTTTTTTCTTTACTTGTCTAATATTTCAGTCTTTCAAACTTAACTATTTCAACAACTTTCTTTTCTTTTCATTTTTATTTACTAATGAACATAAATTAACAAAATACAATGGAATTCACTCAACTTAGCTATCCCCAACTGCAACTTCAAAACATGATATCAAATCAAACTTAACACTATTACCACTAATTAACTCAAGTTCCATCACACGGGTAAACAAATGAATAGGCTAAACAAATGGCTAATGGGTCAAAAAAATTTAGTTTAAACAAATTAATGGAAGAAAAGGCTCAAACTTGGCTACTAGTGAATAGATGTCGGATGGGTGGGTCCTATGGGGTTATTCTACGGTTGATCCTATGCCTCAATCACTTCGATGTGAATCTCTGTCTCGAATCTCGAGATGCACGCACCCCACAAGTTCTACCACTAAGTAGGCATTATTGCACTCTCAACAAACAAATAGATATAACAATATCAAAGAATAGGCTTCTCACATATGGAAACGGTGGAATTGGGTTAACGATATGACACATGCAAGTTTACTACACCCAAAGTTTGACATCCCTAGTTGGGCATTCCTTTTCCAACTTCCACAAATCCACCAGGTTTAAACATTTAGGGAATCAACCATGACCAAGAACCTTAACCAATGATTAGTATTTTTAGAGAAAAATGTTAAAAATTTTAAAATTTTTTCCAAATTTCCATTTCTCCAAAATGTGTCTATCTATGCTTCCCCCATCCCCACACTTGGGATACATTATCCTCAATGTATGGTTGTTTCAAATTTAACATGACTTCTTGTGATATTTACCAGCCCCAAACACTCTGTCAAGTGTAAAACAAAATAGCAAATAAAGTCAAAGAAAGTTCACATGGACCTGATAGCAGATGATTTGATAGTGCTTCAATATTGTTATATGGAGACTGTGGGTAAACCTGCCAAGCACCTCATCAAATATGCTTCTAAAATTCAATGTGCTTCCCCACACTTGCATGTTTGCATTGGCTATCTAAAACTAAAAAAACAAAACAAAAACTAAAAATAATAAAACTCACTTTCGTAGGAATCACAGTTGCATTTAGCATATGCAACAAGCCTTTTAAACCTCTCGATAGGCCCGAGTGGACGAGTGAAGTCTCGTGAGGGTTTCTAGTGAACACACCCACAAAGTTCAAAACAACTAAAAACATTAAAAATTACCAATATCTCAGGTTGCCTCCCAAGTAGCGCTAAGTTTTAGGTCTTCAGCCAGACCGTACCTGTCACCACTCATGGTGGTCGAAAGTGGTGCATGCCTTCTGAGAGTTCTATAACTGTTTGCTTTTGTTGATCTAGTGGGTTCCTAATGTCATTAAAACATGGACCGAACATCTTTGTATCAACTTGAGCATTTTTAGGATCAAGTGGATCACTAACTTTTTTCTTCCATTTTGGCTTCTCATGCTTTATTTTCATCTTTATCACCGGCTCTTTATTTTCTTTTGAATCTACAAACTCTTTCAAATCTACCTGCTTAGCCCTATCATAATTAAAACCATTCTCAAAAGTTATGTACTCGCTTACATGTGAGATGTAGGGAGGAACACACATGTTAGTCACATTTGCATCAAAAAGTTTGTCATTAACAAAATAAGTGATTGACTTGGAAAACACATCAAAACGTAACTTACAGGTTTCACATGTCATATCAATTGTTCCATCCCGACAGTTGATTTGAGCGTTGGCAGTTGCCAAAAATGGTCGACCTAAAATAACTTTTTGTTGCCCGTTTGTTCTCACTGGTGCAAATTCAAGCACCATAAAGTCCACCGGGTAGTGGAAATCTCCCAACTTGATCATCACATCTTTTACCATCCCCCAAGGACGTTTGCAAGTCAAGTCAGCTAACACCATGGTGGTGTCAACCTCCTGTAAAGGGCCAAACTCATATTGATCATATAACGCACCAGGCAAGATACTAACACTTGCCCCATAATCCAAGAGGGCCCTTTTTATCTTGAACTTCCCTACTTTGATTGGAATGAGAGGTGCTCCTGGGTCATTCTCTTTTGCTGTATCGACTTCATTTTCCTTACCTATAACTTGATTTGAAAAAGAAATAAAGTCGTTAGTGAAGATTTCAGAATTAGGAAGGATACTAACCGAATTAATATCGACATTTTTCATGTTCTTTATGTTTGTCCCTTGATGTTGTGGATTCATGATCGTATGACTTGGTAGCTTCCCCGGATCTTTCCTAAGAGCTGCCACTTCTTCTGCTAGTTGACCAACTTGCTTGGTCAAAGCCTCATGACTCTTGTCTCGAACCTCATTAGATTTCTTCATCTCCTTCATAAATTCTAGAAGTTCCCTATTTGATGGCTCTGCGATTCCTCCCGATCCACCCCGGTCTTGATTATTCTGGTAGTTCCTCTAACCACCCCTGTTATAATTCCCCTAATTGTATTGACCACTTTGACCCATTGACCTGTTTTGATATTGCTGATGTGAATTACCTTGAAAGTTTGGGTTCAATTGGTTATCTGGATTACCATATCTGAGGTTCGGGTGATTCCTCAAACCGGGGTGATAGGTGTTATTATTGGTGTTGTTGTTGTATGGTCGCCTATCACCCTGTACATAATTCACTTCTTCCAACCCCTCATCAAACTCTGGACAATCTCTGGCAGTGTGTCCAGCTTCACCACATCCCTGACATATAGCAAAAGAACTTGTAGCCTTTACTGTAGCCTTACCTGCTGACTGACCCAACCTAGAAGCCCTTCTATCCACATCATCAACCACATTCCTTGATCTCCTACGAGACTGAGCTTGTCTTTTTGAGCGTATACTCATCCATTCCAGTAGCTCCCAGTCATCATCCTCAGTATTAGTCATGAAAGTTCCTGCACTTGTTGAATTGACATCTCTCACATCTTCAGCTGATAACCCATCATAAAAGGAAGAAATCAATTCCCATTGGGGAATGTCGTGATGTGGACAGGTTCTCAATAACTCCTTGAACCTTGTCCAAGCCTCATGAAATGGCTCATCTTGTTGCTGATTAAAGGTACGAATGGCAGTCCTGGCCTCACTTGTCTTCTGTGGTGTATAGTATTCCTCTAAGAATGCCTGCTGCATTTGCTCCCAAGTGTAAATGCTGGCAGCAGGTAGTGAATGGAACCACTTCTTCGCATTTCCTTTCAATGTAAACTGGAATAGAACCAACATCACTTCCTCTGGTGTGAAACCTTGTGCCCCAATGGTCTCGCAGATGGCATTGAACTCATTAAGATGCAGATAAGGCTCTTTTTTGGATACTCCATGAAACTCTGGAAGAATAGCCAAACTATTGGATCTAATCTCAAATGACCTCCTTCTCACTTGCGGCCTAACTACGGGTGATGCAGCTCCAGCTATGGTGGGACGAAAACGGCTATCAACCCCGTGAACTATAGCTTGGTGTGGTTGAAACCCAGGTTTTTGATTTGCCCGAGGGAACTCTTGCCTTCGACCTTGACCTCGGCCCAGGTTCTGCCTTTGCTGCCTTGGTTGTTCATTCTGTCTATACCGACCTGGATTGTTATTGGGTTCATTGTGTTGCACCTCATCTTCAGCATATTCCTCTTCATACCCATCACTTCGTCCATCTATGTCATCATCCCAAGCATGGATACTCAGCCTGTCAAATCTATTCTCTTCCTCCTCGAACCTGTTACCTCCCCTTTGTTGTCTTAGATTCTGCCTTGGAGGTCCATGTTAGTATGGGTTCTGCCTTGGTTGAGGATATGGATTTTGTCTTTGAGGTTGCGGATTCTGGCCAATTTGGTTTTGTGCTTGTGGCTGCACATTTGGGTATGGTAATGGATCATTTGGTTGGTTTGGTGGAGGTTGATCAAGTGGTGGATGTGGCGGTTGGTCATTGGGTGGATTTTGGTTAAGTGGTGGTGGTGGGTTGTGTTCCATCTTGTACTCTTTGACTGCACTTGATGATTGAGTTTTCGCACGGGATTGTGCTCGATTTCTTCGAGCGGTCTTTTCAACTTCTGGGTCAAAAATTAACGGAGACTTATTCCTTGCGTACCGTGTATGCATGCACGGAGCTGTCACCTACGCACAACAAGCACACCTAGCGTAACAACGAAAAAGAAAGTAAATAAAATAAACAAACTAAACTAAGAATCAAACGAAACACTTTGCGTACTAATTCCCCGGCAATGGCGCCATTTTGATATCGGTTTGTCAAGCCTAATCAAAAATAATTTATAACGGTCCAAACTCACCTAAGATAGCTAGGGTAAGTCGGGTCGATCCACACTGAATATGTGGAAAGTGTGGTTCAACTCGTAAAGTCTAAGGGTTTATTGAAAATACTTTTAACTTAACTAAATAGCAAAAAGTACTTAAATCAAAAAGGAAAATTGATTGTAACTAATGGTGAGAGAAGTAATCCTTTCCGGGGTTCAGGTTTATGACTCATGCTTGCTCTTTTAGTTTAACGGGTCAAATAGACATAACCAAATTAACTCGTTTTAAAATAATGAATTGAATGAAACTATGTCTACGCACTTATCCGAATCATACCCTACGTTTGTTTTACCTCAATCCCATCCACAATTGACATTTACAGATGAAAAGAAATCTAAAACATTCAAGATCAGAACAATTGGATTGAAGATAAAACATGTATTTTAGAATCTCAAAACGATTAATAATGTTACTCGGTTTAATTCACCGTGTTCAAACATTAAGAATAACAAAAAACAATCAAGAACAAGTCATAGTATAAACCTTAACACCCGGAGAAGATCACGGGTGGATTAGCCGGACATGGAAACGAAAAACAACTCAAAATCGAAAGTAAACATGGTATCTAACATTAAAGATTCAAACCGAATGATAAAAATGAGATCTTGAGCCTTGAAATCGCCTCCGGAAGCCTCCTGGATCGATTGGGGTCGTTCGGGAACCTTGGGGGCGGCTTAGAGTGAAAAGTCTCCCTTAAATCCTAATTTTTGCGACTTATAAGTGATTTCAGCGCGTCATGTACCGTAGGTCAGCTTTCTGCCGTAAGTCAGGTTAGGGCCATTCTCTTTAGTTTTGAACTGATGCACCGTAAGTCATGTTTCCGCCGTAGGTTATGGCCAATCAGCTTTGTTCGGTTCTTGTTTTCTTCGTAGCTTCTTCGTTCGAACTCCGTTTTCCTCCCCGTTTGCGGCCACGTTCTCGTAATTGAATCTCCTTTCATCTCATCTTTCATGGTCTTCACTTATCATCCATATGCATTCTTCAAAGCCCTTCAAATGGTTGCGTTTAACCTACAAAACATCAATTTATCGTAGTTAACTTGTTCAACACAACCTCTTACACTTAAACACATTAGATACATTAAAGTTAACCAATTAACCATGATAAATCTCGACCCAAACCCCATACATCAGGCATCCATTATTATAAGGATTTTGTAATGAACGTTTGTTCTATTTTGCAAAAGCATTTTGATGAAATGAAATTGTGTTTTTAACGTTTCTGCTGCAACGATTTATAAAAGGAAAATGTAATTATATGTTTTATGTGCGATGAGGATCCAACTATAAGCGTCCCAAGAACGGGGCCTTATAACGGGGTTATAACCTAGTTATGTGATATTTTTATGTTTGGAGCAACAAAAGTTTATGCTGATTGTTTTAAGAAATTTACTGGTTAGTATTATCAAATCTTAATCGTGTTTTTAATTTGTACCTGAAAATTGATGTTCGATTTTGAATTTTGAAAAGTCAAAGAATATAGTAATTGAATCAAAACGATTGTTTTCATGACAGAAATGTATGAGGTCCTTCATATGTGCATATATTATTAAACTAGGTTAAAATCCCGTGTAATACACGAGTTAAATAAATTTACGGTTACATCTTTACTAATATACGAAGTTATGTCTTAAACATATTTGTAGTGAATAAACACATATATTACACACATTTGAAAATTTGAAGTTAATATATTTGAAATTTTAATTATGGATAGTAACTAAAGAATATTTATTTGATATTTGAAGTTAACATATTTCTTTCTTACATTTATTATTATTTAAGAGGAGAGAGAGACGGGAAAATCAACTATTAAATAGCCTAGAATGGTGATACGTGTGCAACTTTATTTTTATTTATTAGTATAAAGATTTGAAAATTTGAAGTTAACATATTTGAAATTTTAATTATGAATAGTTATTAACTAAAGAATATTTATTTGACATTTGAAGTTAACATATTTTTTTCTTACAGTTATTATTATTTAAGAGGAGAGAGAGGCAGAAAATCAACTATTAAATAGTCTAGAATGGTGACACGTGTGCAGCTTTATTTTTATTTATTAGTATTATTATTAGTATAGATTCACGGGCTTATTTTATTTAGAGTTATATACTTACGCTTATTACTCATTTGTTTACATTCCATTTATTTTTTTAATAATAAAAACATTTAATCTAATACTAGTAGATCAATCAAGATAATGGTACTCTATTTCATTATCATTCAAATATTACTAATTATCAACTTATAAATGCATTAAGTATTGTACAATATGCATAGTATGTTGTACATATATATTTTTCCTAATACTTTTACATATTTCATGATTTAACACCTATAATTTTTATTTTTCAACTTTACTCCCAATACTTTTCATATTTTACAAATATTTCGATTTACGGTCTAAATTTTTGAAAGTTAACATCCTGTAATACGCATGTGTGGTTCATTGTTGTTACGTGTAACACCCGGAAATTTCCTTTGTAGCCGACGAAAGAAGAAAAAGAAATAAAGTCCAAAGTCGAGGGACCAAACCCGCCAACGAGAGAAACTTTGATGCACGGGAGTATAAAAGGGGGAAGACATCCCTATTCTCCCCATTTTCAGCCAAGAGAGGAGAAGAGAAGAGAATGAAAAAAGAGGAGAAAAGTTGGTTCGGGTGGATTCGAGCGTGGAATTCGACGCGGAGCGAGTCAAATCGAAGCTCTACTCGACGGGATCGTTAAGGTGAGTTCTAGCACCCCTCTTTTACACGTTTTCAACTGATTTTGGGGCTGGAACACGTCCAAAAACCTATTTTCGAGTTTTTGGGTGAAGACCCGTTTTGATGCATGTATGTATGTGTATGATGCGTTAGAGGCTTGATTTCTTGCTTGGTTATGCTTGTATGAGGTCATGGTATGTTTCCCTAACCTTTAGAAGGGTTGATTTGAGCTTAAAAGAGGTTTGGAAGGGGTTGGAGGTCGAAAACCCGCGGCTGCAGTCGACCTAACTGCACTCTGCACCAGCTAGGGCTAGGCGACCGACTGGAGGGCGACTGGAGGCCATTCGGCCGATTGAAGTGCGACTGAGGTCCATACGCACGTTTGCTATGCGACTAAGGTCCATACGCATGATGGTCATGCGATTGAAGTTCATGTGCTTAGGAGTCATGCGATTGAGGGATGGTGCGACTGAGGTTCATTCGCACGGAGGTTATGCGACTGAAGTCCATGCGCCTGGAGGCCATGCGACTGAGATTCATTCGCATGAAGAGTATGCGACTAAAGCCCATACGCCTGAAGTCATGCGATTGAAGGCCATACGCATGAGAGTTATGCGACTGGGAGTCCATTCGCATAGAGGTCCATTCGCCCATAGTCCATTCGCATATGGTCCATTCGCATAGATGTCCATTCGCCTAAGTGTTCAGAGATGATAGCCGAGATGAGATTCCTCGACGATGTGATAGGAATGGACGGTATAAGGTGACGCAGGATGATGAGATTATGACGATGATGTTGATGGTGATGATAATGATATGTATGATGTTATGTGTTATGTTAGGCACGACGGTGCGTGCGATGCATGGTATGTATGATGTGCGTGATGTGATGTATGATTGATGCGTATGTATGATGATGCTGCATGTTTATGTTTATGTTTATGTTCCTTGTTATGTATGTTTATCTTTCCATGCCTTTGCGTTGAACGATAATGAATGAAATGAAAGCATTATGTAACGTAAAGTGGAAGATAAAGTAAAGAGGAACGTAATGAATGAATGAATGCATGCGTTAATTAATGAATGGAATCGTGTGAGGTATGTAAGTGAAGTGAAGTGAAGTGCACGGCTCTAATGCCTTAGGCTTAACTGTGAGAGGTTCAGCTAGTCTATAGTGTGCACGCAAGGGTTCCAGTCTTTGTGGCTGACCTTCGATGATGTACCCATGTTGATGGGGGTGATGTACCCATTTCGGTGGGGGTGATGTACCTATTTCGGTGGGGGTGATGTACCTATTTCGGTGGGGGTGATGTACCCATTTCGGTGGGGGTGATGTACCCATTTCGATGGGGGTGATGTACCCACTTCGGTGGGGGGTGTAGTACCCATAATGTTGGGGGTGTAATGTATGATGGTTACCCGGGTTACGCATAACTCCAGGGGTGTAGCATGAAGCCATGCATATGTATGAGGTGAGCAACTCGGTCGTTGCAAAAGACTCGAGTACGTGCTATCGTGATGTTGCCTTGGGGTGAGCAACCTTGTTGTTGCAAAAGACTCGAATAGTTCGCTATCGTTAATATGGGCAATGAGGTGAGCAACCCTAGGGGTGCAAAAGACTCGGATAGCGTGCAATCATTGAGATTGCTATTGAGGTGAGCGACTTAGTGTTGCAACAACCTCGGATGGAGTTCAATCCCTGTGATTGACTCATATGGGATCTTTGTCACGTATCCCGGTGTTGTGTCAGTCTTTGGACATGAGTCGGGGACTTGTGAGCAGGTCCCGGCACATCATCAGCTTTCAAGCATGAGTCGGGGATATTGCATGAGACAAGATTCGAGTAAGGAAGGGTAATGAGTAAAGAGATGAATGAAAGAATGAATGTATGTAATAAACGTTAACGAATGATCCTAATAAGGAATGAAATGGGGTCCTTGTCACTCGACCTCAGTAATCGTGGCTGTGTGCCATGAAGAGGGTAAAGTCTGACAGGATCTAGAAAGAAGTGAAAGATAATGATGTATGATAAATGATGAATGTAACGAATGTAATGACGAAGATAATAATGATATTATCTGTATGTACGTATGATGTGTGAACGCGTGTATGTAACGAACGTTTTTGTACAGAAAGTAAAGAACGGTTTTATGAAAGAAAAGTAAGTTTTATTGTAAAACTAGAACTCACTCAGCAACGCTGACTTTGATGTGTTTCCAGTTGGTAGGTATGTTGCTGAGGATGGCGCGGGGCGGCTACTCAGCGTATTTTGGATGGCATCCATTATGTTTAATGCTTTTGTAATAAATGTAACAGGATATTGTTAAAGGAATGATTGTACTAATGTGCAAAAGTATTTTGTTGGAACGAAATTATGTTTTTAATGTTTCCGCTGCAACTATTTATGAAAATAAAAATGTAATTTTATGTTTTGAGTGCGATGAATGACAAACTGTAGGCGTCCCGGGAACAGGGCCTTACATTACGCTTATTTTTCCCGTTGACATCCTTGTCACAACGTGCGGGTCCTAGATCGACAACGTTATGTTTGTAATGCTTTATTTTTCACGTGCGTGGTTCAACGTTTTTACGTCTACTTTCTGTTTTGTTTTATTTTTTCATTTTATTTCTTTTTTAATACAAGCTTTTTTGTTTTTGATGGTTGCTAAAAGGTGGCGTTTCAATGCTACTTGACACAGTTTTACGCCTTCCGCCGCAATGCGGGTGGCTTAATACTAGTTTAATCTTTTTATTACTTATAATGCAATTACTTTAAAGAAAATATTCAAATAAAAAGTTTTTTAAAACTATAAACTATAAGAAGTAATCTCAGCAATCCAACTTTTTAATCAGTGGTTGAGATCAAATTATAGGAAAAAGTTTGTTAAAACGGTATTGTAGGTCTAGCCACTTTGGTTGACTTTTTGCAAATCCCCCCCCCCTCCCATTTTTTTAAAAATGTTTATAATTTTTATGTAAGACATTATTTTTTTTACAAAAATTACACGATAAAAACGAGCGCAATTTTTAGTGCAATTCATAATGGAATAACATTGTTGTATATCTCTAATATGTAAATCACAATACTAAGTTACCAACTAATTAATCTAATAAATTAAAAACAATAACAAAATAACACAATGTCTTATTGTGTCTTTTGATCATCACTGGTTTATCTAAAAAGATAATTTACAAAGATTAGTGTGACTGTAATCTTAACAATACAACAATAATAGATAAAACAAACACTATAGTGATTGCCCTACCCAACATAAAGATAAAAGGTCATATCACAATTAGTAAACATCTTTGTAAAAAGAAACTCTTAAATGTGCATTTAAGTTTTGCAGAAAGTGTATCACCTCAAAAAAAGAAGCAAAATTAGTTTTTTTCTTGTTAAAAATAAAATATACTAGAACTTCTACTAATTATATGTCTAAACTCACAACATCATCCTTCTTGCAAGCAAGTTCCTTCTTTTCCAACAGTCTGCGCACCTGATATGAACATCAACTTAATAAAAACAAGCAACTCCCACAAATCATTTTAGCCCGGTAAATGATTTTGATGTCTTTAAACTGATCTATCTCATAATAGAAAATTGCAATCATTTAAATCACATGAGTGGTTTATTGCTATAACAATTAGTAACTTCCAACTTTTGTCATTCTAAATCATTAATGCAAGCAAAATGTCAGGCACACCAAATAAACATAGTTAGAAGTATTACATAATATATAAGGCATCTATAATTAACCATATTGCAGATTTGTTAACATGAAGCTGATGACCACAAGAGAGAGGAGTTACATACTCAAACTTTAATCTTAGCCACATTATTAATTCTTGAAATGCTTTCTTTTTCAAGTGTAAGGAATCCATGAGAAGCATTTATATATGTTTGTCGTGTTTGTTGCCGGCCATGCAAACTGCTTTAAGAACAACAATAATAAAAAAGGAATTCCTCAAATGGTTCTAAAAGAACTTTCTGGCAAAAAGAAAATCAAATATGACTTTAATAGTTAATTCATGGGTATACAAAGCAAAAATAGGTTTAAAAGAACTAAAAGCCGAACCACCCACACCTGTACTCGATAAATTTCACCTGAGTTAAGAACTGGAAACCTGACGATGGCGCAACCAATCTGTACTGCCAACATCAGCGGCAACAACCGGTGGTGATGTTCCAGTAGGGCTAAAATATTGTAGATAAAAAAACTAAATGGTTATAACACATGTGTATTTACCATAAAAGCCAAAAAATGCCACATACAATTAATTTATTGACTTTTATGTTAGATACTAAGATTCATACATAATTATAAGGAACAAAAATGGTAATTAATGGCAATTTTTTTTGACAAATAGTTGCTCTTAAACAGTTGTTTTGAATTCATCATCATAATCAAACATATATTCCTTAAAAATTAAATTTAGAGTATCATAAATTGATAACAAAAGGTCCGTGCAAATTATTTCAAAACCCTAGTTAGACTTCAATGCCTGAAAAAATTAGATAGAAACAAAATCTACTTAGTCGGTAAGGTCATATAATCATGAGCATGACATAGCTTAAAAAGTTGCGGATCCATAAAACAAGATCAAGCTCTTCAATTAAGCTAGATTAAATAATGGATTTAAAGATTTATATAGTATCCTCCAAATCCCTAATTTTAAAACGATAATACATGACTCAAAGCATTCATAACACATTCTTTATCCATATCCTTATAAGTTAACTAAAAAATTATCATCCCTTATATTTATATATTATTTTTAAAAAACCTCTCACATCCTGTTCTTTATCTTTATCTTTATATTCTTTTTCTTTCATCTACTATCTTAACTATCAACAATTTTTGTCTTATTATTATTTACTTGTAAAACCTGTTTTTTAATAAATTTTAACAAAGTTGACTATCTAATAATGGGTCGTTCTACATAGACTGGGTTTAGGTTAGAATGAATTCGGGTCAATACAGATCTATCTTAAAAAATGATCATTTTGGCTCAGGCTAAACAAATCAATAACACAAAAGACACTTGAAATGTTGATTCATTATGCATCGAACTTGGTATTATGAAGGAAAAGGATGATGCTCCAAACTGTAGGCATTTATTTATTCTGTTAGTTCACTATGCATCAAACTTGGCAATGATCATTATTCATAAGAGGACCATGCTCAATGAGTCTATCAATGAATCCATCTTTAAATTCAACTTTTAGAAACCATTATCAATCTGCATACTTGTATCCATACATCAACTAATTAAAAGAATATAAACCATGTTGCACTAAAAAATCCCAAAAGCATCCTAAACATGCTAAAACCTTCACTACATTATAATTCTTTCATTTTAAATTGATATATAATGATTTATTAATTATATTTTTGAACACTCAATATTTGTAAATTACAATGGCTAATTTGAAATCAATAATTGTGGCTTTATTCCACTTGAAATTATTGCTAATCAAAACCCACCATCTGGTTTAAGTATTTAACGATCGTTGGTTGGCATCTACATAATTAATCAAAGCACCATACAATTTTAACCTACTTAAAGATTCATCTACAAAAATAATCTCAGTTCCAAGTAAAGTTGCTAACAATCTGATATAACAAAACCCTAATCTCCTAATTTGAAATTCCATCAATTTGAAGCAAAGACAATTGAAGAACTTACGATGTGGTATTTGGAGTTGAAGTCGGTCACAAATGCAACTGGAATCAGGTATTAACTGTTGGATCAAGTAAGGCTGGTGCAACCAAAACAAACCTCGGAAGAAGTAGACTCTTCCGAAGTATAAGTGGCTTTGGAAAAACTTGTTCTTCCGAAGCCAATTAACCTTCGAAAGAACCTGCTATGAACCAGTGGACATAAGTATGTTCCTTCTAACAAGCCGCTACAACCTCTGAGATACTGCATGGCGCTTCCTCACGCCCATGTAGTTAACAATACTTTATTCCACTATTCATTCCTTATTAGTTAGTACAGTTACCAACTTTGGTTGGTGACAAAAGGTAAGTCATGGACATGTCATGACTACCTAATCTTAGATAGTATTTTATCTTAGATACCTTACTTCTAGCAATGTAGTATTTGTCTAGTAGTAAGTTCCCAGCTGGTTTTGAAGTATAACCGGCTGTAGATAGTAGTATATATAGTTTCCCATTGTAACTCATCTATCATGCTTGTAAGAGTCTTGTAATATTTTGAGTTGAGAAGTAATATATAAAAGTATCTTGAAAACCTTTTTCTTGTGTTTGTTTACTTATTATATTACTCTCAACTCTTAAGAGGTTCTGCATCATCAATCCGAGTGTGACTTAGTGAGTTTGAGAGATAACAATTGTGTTGAGTGACCAAACTCGATCCTTCAATTGGTATCAAAGCTTTTTAGGCTCCTGATTGTGTGATCTCGCCACCCAAATCAACCTTTTCATCACTCATACACTCACCTCACTCAAAATGGCTCTCAACCAAAAATTTGAATGGGGAATGGGGATGATGACCAAAGCACCTATCATCACCCCTGATAACTTCAGATCGTGGCGCAGATGTATTGAAGGATTCATCAGATACCAAGACAGCAATATGTGGATATCTATCATGTAACATCCGCCAATTTTTCAAATTATAATCCGAACCGAACAAATTTTGAACTTTCATGCAATGAAACAAAATCATTATTAGATTATTTTAAATTATTTTAAATGAATCAATTACATTAAATGTATAATTTAACAAGTTTTAGGAGTTGTTTTATTCAATTATTATTTATCAAATCATTTAAACAAGTTATTACAATTTTATGTTTTATAAATTATTTTATAATTTATAGAATAAAGCTTTATAATCAATAAACCTTTATTTGTCATTCATAAACTAAAATAAATAATTAATATATAAAGTTTATTAACTCTATAAAGTTATAAAAGAGAATAATTTAATTATAGAATGGGTTTAATAAGTTTGGGGTATTTATGTAATTTTTAAAACTTGAATTTAAAGTTTTTAACATAAAATAATAAACCCCAAAACTACAGGGACTATTTGTGTAACTTATTAACAGAAACCTAAACCACCCACCCATTACCGTCGACCACCGGCCAAGGGAACCGGCCACCTCCGGCGGCCCTCCAGCCACTTCGAAAACCCATTTTTCTCTTCATAATCGAACCCCAAACGTCCCTAACCGGTTCGTGAACGTGGTTCGAACACAATTATGATTTTTAATGGAGTTAAATGACGGTTATGAAACCCAAACCAATCGAGTAACCGAAACTCTTAATCTTAGAGCCGTTTGAGCATTTAAAACTCAATAATAATCTAATTAACTTAACCTAATTGATCTTATATCTATCTCTAATCGTTTACCCTTCTCAATTTCATCCAAATCACACTTAATAATCACCAACGAGCCACATACAATTCGCGACCTGCAACTTAACGGGGATCCATGTTCGAAGCTCTATTAAACCGAATTGATAGAGGGCTTTTGCTTAACATCTACCCTATAAGCTATCTGCAAAGTTAATTTGATTAACAACAATGTTTGCACCTTGAATCGATAGCCACGAAGTCACGACGGTTCTACCTACCATCTTCATCAAACCCGAACTAAGTAACTTAAGTCTCACACATCTTTATGCTCGGTTTCATATGGGAAATCAAAGCCCTATGCTTAATTCGGGAAACAACATCGATTTCATGTGCAATTTGGATCATGATCAAACCAGGGTTCATGTTGAAATTGGGGATTTAAAACAAGTAATGTTTAAAATATTTTAAAGAGAGCTTAAAACATAACTGGGCTTTAGCCTGACTGGTAACCACCATCACTCTCACACAAGAGACCCGGGTTCGAACCCAGGGTCCCTTAATTCCTTTTAATTATTGAATTTCTAATCATTTTAAATTATATAAAATATTAATATATTGTTTAATTATAATAAAAATTATTCTGTTAATAAAAATATTTCAGAAATTATTAAGTTAATTTCTAAAGATTTTAAAACTTATAATTCTTAAATTTAATTATTTCTTTTAAAGAATAAAAAGGTTATAAAACATAATTAAGTCACTTATATGTTAAAAGTATTTTATAGCTCAAAATTAGGTTATTTTTAAAACACTTTAATTTACGTGTCACTAAAACTTTAAATAAATAATTATTCAAATAATTATTAATTATTTAATTATTCGTTTAACCATATTATTAAGATAGTTATTTCCTTTCACAATTCATACTTAATCTTTATTAATTCAATTATTATAAATTAAATTATTTAATTCTACTAATGTTTCATTTTTTTAATCGTAATTATTTAAGAAATCTTATTCCTTAAACTTCTTATCCTTGAAATTTATAAACAATATAATTTGTTATTATAATTTATTCTCATTTTTTAGGTTTCGTATTATAAGACGTTTACAATAAATCATTTAAAGCTTCAAACTTTATAAAATCATTTAAATAATTTTAACGTCCTTAAATAAGTATTTAATTAATTCTCTTTATCAAGTTTTAAATAATTAATTATTAAATTAATTACTTCTTTTCACATATTATACCTAATTTTTATTAAATCAATAACTTAAATTATTGTGATATTTTTAATTATTCTTAAACTTAATTGATCTATATTATCTATATTAAATCAAAAACGATTCATTATTTTTCTTAATTATTTAAACCCCCAAATTCCAATTGAAACCCTAGTTCACGTCTCATTGTTAATCTTATTATCGAACTTAATCTTGGAATCTATACGTTTAGGCAACTTGTAAAAGAAATCGTTGGAACCTCGTCTAAATTCTTATCATCACCTTATATATATCATGTGAGTTTCTCCATGCCCCTTTTTACTTTATTTCACACCTTTTGGGGTGAAACATGTTAACCTTATAAACTTACACTTGTAAAATTTTGATACTTGTAAACACACATGCAATTCATCTTTACTTTTTGTCATGGTTATTTGTATTATTGTGAGTGTTATATGAGATACATTATATGTTGACAATCATTAACTATTGCTAGCATGACGACGTCATAGATCTTTGGGTCTGACAAGCCTATTTGGTGCTAAATTCGATGTATTGCCGACTCCTGATGACGTATGCTTGTTTATCATGGGAACCAAGTACACTTAGCCAATCTTATATACTTGTAATCAATCAAAGTTTGGTTGTAACTGTATGTGTTCTATAAGCTTGCTAACTCGTAACCATGGACATGAATTGCTACTTCTAACCTTTTTTACATATCTATATATATGCGTGTGTTTAAACCACAGGAACTCACCAACTTTATAGTTGACCCTTTATTTTTAACATGTTTCAGGTTTCCTACTTGAAGATCTTCTTGTGCTCATATAGGACTTGGACCTAGATTAAATTGAAAGTCTTATGTTATTGGTTGTATCTTGATTGTTTTGTAACTACTTATTTGTCTTGGAATGTTTAATGAATTATGATATGTATTATTATTTCAACTTAATTAGTTCCATGTGCTATGAGCAATCGTCTCCATTCGTCCTCCCCGATGATTCCGCCGTCGGTCGGGGTGTGACAGATTGGTATCAGAGCCATGATTATAGGGATTTAGGTTATTAGAAATGGAATGACCTAGACTATAACTAAGTACCCTTACACATGAGTCCTCTCATGTATTTCATATATTTAGATAGGATTTTATGTGCCTTATGTGTTTATATTTGATTATGTGATTATATGCCTTATGTGCTTATGCTTATACCTTGAATCTTATCAATGCACACACGAACCTTAAATCATGGTCTAGGCATTATGTACCTAAATCAAATGGTTTCAAAATGATCTTTGAATCTTTATTCGTGGTTTTCAAGTCTCGTCAAAGTATATGTCCTATAACTTGAATCATGTAATGCTGGAAGAGTGGGATGCCTGTATCTTGAGGTGTTTAGTCTAGGCAAGGTATTCATATAAATCCAAATCAACCGATGGATCTGTTTACCTTACCTGGGAACCCTTGGGGTGAGTGTCCGCTTATAGGTACGCATGTATTCATTAAGGTTGTAGTTGACATAATACTTTGATAAGTCAACGTAATGTCTTGGTTTGTAAACCGAACGTTACACTCGAAACATCCTATTATTTTAAATCATTTTATCATTGATCTTGTCTTCCTGAATCTTAAAACTCATTATCCCATTTCTCTTAATGACCCTTAAAAATCTTTCTAAACGTCTTTTCTCAAAACCACACTTATTCTGAAAACCTATTACAATGATGTCCTCATTCTGAATTGAATCTCAATCTTAACAAACACGATCCTCGTAACAACCTTAACTTAATGTAACTTGAAATCTCAATGTTATAGTAAACGAGAATCGATCATCTAAAAGCCCTATTAAAATTATTTGTTTGAGAAGCTCTTATGAACTCCATATTCCATCCAAAAGCATCCTGAACTTATGTCTCGTATCACACTAATACTTAGTGTTTTCCCTCATGGCAAAACCTTTCTAATCGTCTTGAACTGTCTGAAATGTAAAAGTCTATAAATTGAAATTCTAATTTAATCTTGTACCCTTTGCCAAGAAGCACATAAAATCATAAGTTATGAAACTTAACAAACTTAAGCATAACAAAGCATCATAGCTAAACTTGTTGAATTTAAACGCCTCCAAGAGTTCACCTGCGAATGTAAAATGAAATCGAATCCAAGTCTCCTCTTATCCTTGAAATTAGTCTACTCGGGATTAAATTTCGGGATGAAATTTCTTAAAGTAGGGAAGACTGTAACATCCGCCAATTTTTCAAATTATAATCCGAACCGAACAAATTTTGAACTTTCATGCAATGAAACAAAATCATTATTAGATTATTTTAATTATTTTAAATGAATCAAATACATTAAATGTACAACTTAACAAATATTACGAGTTGTTTTATTCAATTATTATTTATCAAATCATATAAACAAGTTATTACAATTTTATGTTTTATAAAATATTTATAATTTATAGAATAAAGCTTTATAATCAATAAAGCTTTATTTGTCATTCATAAACTAAAATAAATAATTAATATATAAAGTTTATTAACTCTATAAAGTTTTAAAAGACAATAATTTAATTATAGAATGGGTTTAATAAGTTTGGGTATTTATGTAATTTTTAAAACTTGAATTTAAAGTTTTTAACATAAAATAATAAACCCCAAAACTACAGGGACTATTTGTGTAACTTATTAAAAGAAACCCAAACCACCCTCCCATTACCGTTGACCTCCAGCCAAGGGACCCGGCCACCTCCGACGGCCCTACGGCCACCTTCGGCGGCCCTCCGGCCACTTCCAAAACCCATTTTTCTCTTCATAATCGAACCCCAAACGTCCCTAACCGGTTCGTGAACGTGGTTCGAACACAATTATGATTTTTAATGGAGTTAAACGACGGTTATGAAACCCAAACCAATCGAGTAACCGAAAATCTTAATCTTAGAGCCGTTTGAGCATTTAAAACTCAATAATAATGTAATTAACTGAACATAATTGATCTTCTAGCTATCTTTAATCGTTTACCCTTCTCAATTTCATCCAAATCACACTTAATAATCACCAACGAGCCACATACAATTCGCGACCTGCAACTTAACGGGGAGCCATGTTCAAAGCTCTATTAAACCGAATTGACAGAGGGCTTTTGCTTAACATCTACCCTATAAGCTATCTGCAAAGTTAATTTGATTAACAACAACGTTTGCACCTTGAATCGATAGCCACGAAGTCGCGACGGTTCTACCTACCATCTTCATCGAACCCGAACTATAACACCCGGAAATTTTCTTTGAAGCCGACGAAAAAAGAAAAAGAAATAAAGTCCAAAGTCAAGGGACCAAGCTCGCCAACAGTTATAAAAGGGGGAAAACACCTCATTTTTGCCATTTTTCAGCCAAGAGAGGGAGAAGAGAAGGAGAAAAATAGGCGTGGATTCGAGCATGGAAATCGTCGTGTAGCGGGTCAAATCGAAGCTCTACTTGACGGGATCGTTTGTGTGAGTTCTAGGACCCCTCTTTTACACGTTTTTGAATGATTTTGGAACTGGAACACATCTGAAAACCCTTTTTCGAGTTTTTGGGTGTAAACCCGTTTTTGTATGTATGTGTATGTGTATGGTTTGTTTGGGGCTTAATTTCATGCTTGGTTATGCTTGAATGATGTCATGGTATGCTTCCCTAAGGTTTAGAATGGTTGATTTGAGCTTAAAAGAGGTTTGGAAGAGGTTGGAGGCCGAAAACTGCCGCTGCAGTTCGGGATGAACTGCATTTTGCGCACAGCTAGGGTTATGCGACTGGAGGCCAATACTACCGAATGGCATGGAACTGGGTCCATACGCATGACAGAAATGCGACTGAGGTTCATTCGTATGTGAGTAGTGCGACTGAAGGTCATACGTATGAGGGCTATGCGACTGGAGGAAATGCGAATGAGTGTCATGCGACTGAATGGAATGCGAATGAGGGTCATGCGACTGAATGAAATGCGAATAAGGGTCATGCGACTGAAGGTCATGCGACTGGAGTCCATACGCCTGTGAGTCGTGCGATTGAGGTCCATACGCACGAAAGGTGTGCGACTGAGGGCCATTCGCATGAAGGTCACGAGACTGAGGTCCATACGCCCAGATGTCATGTGACTGAGCTTTATTCGCATGGGAAGCATGCGATTGGAGGCTATGCGACTGGAGGTCCATTCGCCTGGGTGTTTTCATACGCATGAGAGACCATGCGACCAAATAGGGTCCATACGCCCAAATGACCATAGTGTTGTCTGACTTTCGGGAAGTGCAGACGTAGGCTCGGACCTTTGGGGTTGTAGATGATGTGATGGGCATGGATGATGCAAGATGATTTATGATGATGAGTTGATGATGATGATGCGATGCATGATGATGTGTGATGCCGTATGGTTTTATATGACGTGATGCGCGTGATTCGTGTGATGTTTGATGTCATGTGATTGTGCATGATGTATGTTATGTATGTATGATGTTGTCGTATGTGATGATGTTATATGTTGTTATGTTCCTTATTGTTATGTGTGATTATCTTCCCGTGGTTGTGCGATGTATGTTAATGAATGTAATGAAAGTATTATGTAATGTAAACTGGAAGATAATGAAAAGAGGAACGTAATGAATGAATGCAAGCATGAACGAACAAATGAGAGTAAGGATGGCTTGCGAAAGAAGAAAGGAGGTTCACGACTCATTGAGCGTTGTTAGCTCAACTGTGTGTGTATTATAGCGTGCGATCTTAGTTTACTCATAAGGGGACATAGACACATTAGGGAGTTCAGTTTTGGTGACTGCTCCGATACGTGCGATGTGGTATTTACTGTGTGCTATCTAGCGTGCGATTTTGGCTGCCTCATATGGTTTATGTAGCGTGCGATCTTGGCTAACCCATGAGATGGCATGCGATTCTGGCTAAACCCCGAGAGTTCTCACACACACAAGGGGAGTCGGTCTTGGTGACCACTCCGATGGTGCGATTTGTGTGATATGTGCGATGGACAGCATAAGGGTAGTGTGCGATTTTGGCTAACTCATGTGGACTATGTAGCGTGCGATCTTAGCTAACCCATGAGATAGCGTGCGATTTTGGCTACCTTATGTGTGCGTCCGTGCGATATGTACTTCGGGTACGATGATGCGAATGTGCGATTTGTGCGAAAAGTGTGAAATGTATGAAATGAGCGAACGTAAGAAAAGATGTTATAACGAATGAAGCGAATGATAATGTACCGTGCGATGATTAATGAATGAATAATGTAACGAACGTAATGGAAGATAATAATTATATTATCTGTATGTATGTACGTTGTGTGATCGCGTACAAAGTTAACGAATGGTTTTATAAAGGAAGTAAAGTATGATTTATTTAAAACTAGAACTCGCTCAGCAACGCTAACTTTGATGTGTTTCCTGTTGGCAGGTATGTTGCTGAGGATGGCACGGGGCGACTACTCAGCTTATTTTGGATGGCATCCAATAATATAATGCTTTTGTAATGAATGTAAACGGTTGTTTTATTTTGCAAAAGCATTTTGATGAACTGAAATTGTTGTTCTTAATGTTTCCGCTGCAACGTTTTATGAAAGTTAAATGTAATTATATCTTTTATGTGCGATGAGAATCCAACTATAAGCGTCCTGGGAACGGGGCCTTACAAGTTGGTATCAGAGCTAAAGTTTAAGTGAAATGGGTAAATTTTCAAAATAAACCTTAACTTAAACTGAGAATGGGACGGAAATGGGAATGGGATGCCAATCTGAGTAGCTGCGTGTCATCATGTATTTTCGTAATGTTAACCGGTATTACATGCGCATGTTATATGTTATATGTGTTGCTGGAAGATTTAGATACTGATGTAGTTAGGACAGATAATGCTTTGGGTATGAAGAGTAAAGTAAGTGGCTAATCACAACTGGCCACTGTAATTAGGGACTTACTATACTTGACATAAACTGAGCTGTTCCTTGAATGACCGTGTTGGTGTTTGAATCTTTCAGTGTGTTTAGAGAATGGCCGGTGGTAGATCTTCGAAATCTTCTCGTGGTGGAGGTGGTGGTGGATGTGGTGCTGAACCACGGGTCATAAGAGGAAGGCCTAGGGCCGAAGAAGTGGTTCATGAGGAACCCAAGACCCCTCATCAAGAGGGCGGTGATGAGAATGCTAATCTGAGGGCCTCGATGAGAGAAGCGGTTGTGGAGGAAGTGCATCAGGTCTTGCAGACGATCCTACCGACTGTAGTTACCAAAGTAAAGGCTGTTAGAGATGGGGAGAGAAAGGAAAGGGGTAGACCTTCGGGCGAAAGGAGACGGCCCGAGACTGAAACAGTTTTCTCTGATGACGAAGAGGAAGAGGAAGAGGAAGAGCCTGCACCGGAGGTGGCAAGAGGCTGTAACTATGGGGCATTTCAATGATGCAAGCCCCCAACTTTTGATGGTAATGGCACTGCTGCTGCTACTCACCGATGGGTGAGGGAAATGGAAACTATTTTAAATATCAGCGTGTGCCGGGAAGGCCAGAAGGTAAAGTTTGCTACCCACTCTTTTATGGACTTAGCTCTGTGTTGGTGGGACAATATTGTTCAAGTTAAGGGAAGCAGGGCTATTGGAAGGATGAGATGGTCAGAGTTGAAAAGGCTGGTGATTGAGGAGTTCTGTCCTCAGCGTGAGATGGATAAAGTTGAAAGAGAGTTCCTGCAGCTGGAGGCGGGAACAATGACGCATCAGCAATACACTACCAAATTCAACGAAATGGCACGGCTGGTGCCGGATCAGGTGACACCTCTTTCGCGAAAGATCAAGAGGTATATTCAGGGCTTGCCGGCGGATATCCGTAGGCACATGATCACTGCCCGACCGAGCACGTTTAGGTCGGTATTTGATTTGGCGGGAAGGTTGTATAATGAAAGAACTGTAGTGGTGGTGGCAGAAGACAGCGAGAAAGGTGATGGAGACCGGAACTGGAGTGGGAAGAGGACTGGACGGGGTGGTGTCCCGATGAATAATAAGCACGCACGGGGGATGACCGTCGTGTGGTCACACCTGGTGCGGGGACGGATAGATGCGGTAAATCCGGGATGGAGCATTCGGGATAATGCAAAAGAGGATCAAACACTTGCTTCAAGTGTGGGAAGCCTGGTCATGTGGCTAGGGAATGTGGGACTGTGAGATGTTATAATTGTGGAGAAATTGGCCACATGAGCAGGGACTGTAAGAAGCCAAGGGCGGAAGGTTCGGGAGTGAAGAGGACCGGAGGAGAAGGACAGAGGGCGAACGTAGCGCCTACATGATGAGGCAGGAGGAGGCTAGGGCGGACCCCGAAGTTGTGTCAGGTACGTTTCTAGTAAATCAATCCTTAGCGTTTGTTTTATTCGATGCTGGCGCTAGTAAAAGTTTTATTTCTGCTGCTTTCTGTGCTAAATTGCTTGTTAGTGGTAAGAACATAGATACGCCCTTCGATGTGATCCTAGGAGTGGATTGTTTGGCAGACTACGGAGCGAGCACTGTGTGTCAGGAAAGTGCATGAGGCGTGGACGTATTGTCTACTTGGCCGATGTAAGGTATGTGGATACACTAATGCTCCAACTTTCCGATGTACCGAGACCCGTGTAAGGATTAGTGGTGGCCGGGTATGAAGCGTGATATGGTGGAGTATGAGATTAAATGCATTACTTGTTTACAAGTGAAGGCCGAACAACAAATGCCGTATGGGAAGTATTGAGGTGATCAAGGCCACGACTGAGAAGCTCGAAAGGATCAAAGCCTTGATGAAGGTAGCCAGAGATAGACAAGAAGTTGTGTGTGGATAAACGATGTAGACCGATGGAAACCCAGGTGGGAGACTGGAAAAGAGATGAGACAATATTGACCGCAATGGTTTAAGGAATAACAGGTTTCGGGGACGAAACCTATATAAAGGGGGTGGACTTGTAACACCCAGAAATTTTCTTTGAAGCCGACGAAAGAAGAAAAATAAATAAAGTCTAAAGTCGAGGGACCAAACTCGCCAACGAGAGAAACTTTGATGAAGGGGGTATAAAAGGGGGAAGACACCCCATTCTTGCCATTTTTCAGCCAAGAGAGGGAGAAGAGAAGGAGAAAAAGAGGAGAAAAGCTTGGTTCGGGTGGATTCGAGCGTGGAAATCGTCGTGTCGCGGGTCAAATCGAAGCTCTACTCGACGGGATCGTTTGTGTGAGTTCTAGGACCCCTCTTTTACACGTTTTTGAATGATTTTGGGACTGGAACACATCTGAAAACCCTTTTTCGAGTTTTTGGGTGTAAACCCGTTTTTGTATGTATGTGTATGTGTATGGTTCGTTTGGGGCTTGATTTCATGCTTGGTTATGCTTGAATGATGTCGTGGTATGCTTCCCTAAGGTTTAGAATGGTTGATTTGAGCTTAAAAGAGGTTTGGAAGAGGTTGGAGGCCGAAAACCGCCGCTGCAGTTCGGGATGAACTGCATTCTGCGCACAGCTAGGGTTATGCGGCTGGAGGCCCATGCGATCGAATGGCATGCGACTGGGTCCATACGCACGACAGGAGTGCAACTAAGGTTCATTCGTATGTGAGTAGTGCGACTGAAGGTCATACGTATGAGGGCTATGCGACTGGAGGAAATGCAAATGAGGATCATGTGACTGAATGGAATGCGAATGAGGGTCATGCGACTGAATGAAATGCGAATGAGGGTCATGCGACTGAAGGTCATGCGACTGGAGTCCATACGCCTGTAAGTCGTGCGATTGAGGTCCATACGCACGAAAGGTGTGCGACTGAGGGCCATTCGCATGAAGGTCATGCGATTGAGGTCCATACGCCCAGATGTCATGCGACTGAGCTTCATTCGCATGGGAAGGGCATGCGATTCGAGGCTATGCGACTGGAGGTCCATTCGTCTGAGTGTTTTCTTATGCATGAGAGCCCCTGCGACTAAATAGGGTCCATACGTTTAAATGACCACAGTGTTGTCTGACTTTCGGGAAGTGCGGACGTAGGCTCGGACCTTTGGGGTTGTAGATGATGTGATGGGCATGGATGATGCAAGATGATTTATGATGATGAGTTGATGATGATGATGATGCGATGCATGATGATGTGTGATGCCGTATGGTTTTATATGACGTGATGCGCATGATTCGTGTGATGTTTGATGTCGTGTGATTGTGCATGATGTATGTTATGTATGTATGATGTTGTCGTGTGTGATGATGTTATATGTTGTTATATTCCTTATTGTTATGTGTGATTATCTTCCCGTGGTTGTGCGATGTATGTTAATGAATGTAATGAAAGTATTATGTAATGTAAACTGGAAGATAATGAAAAGAGGAACGTAATGAATGAATGCAAGCATGAACGAACAAATGAGAGTAAGGATGGATTGCGAAAGAAGAAAGGAGGTTCACGACTCATTGAGCGTTGTTAGCTCAACTGTGTGTGTATTATAGCGTGCGATCTTGGCTTACTCATAAGGGGACATAGTCACAGTAGGGAGTTCGGCTTTGGTAACTGCTCCGATACGTGCGATGCGGTATTTACTGTGTGCTATGTAGCGATTTTGGCTGCCTCATGTGGTTTATCTAGCGTGCGCTCTTGTCTAACCCATGAGATGGCGTGCGATTTTGGCCAAACCCCGAGAGTTCTCACACACACAGGGGGAGTCGGTCTTGGTGACCACTCCGATGGTGCGATTTGTGCGATATGTGCGATGGACAGCATAAGGGTAGCGGCGATTTTGGCTAACTCATGTGGACTATGTAGCGTGCGATCTTGGCTAACCCATGAGATAGCGTGCGATTTTGGCTACCTTATATGTGCGATCCGTGCGATATGTACTTCAGGTACGATGATGCGAAGGTGCGATTTGTGCGAAAAGTGCGAAATGTATGAAATGAGCGAACGTAAGAAAAGATGTTATAACGAATGAAGCGAATGATAATGTACCGTGCGATGATTAATGAATGAATAATGTAACGAACGTAATGGAAGATAATAATTATATTATCTATATGTATGTATGTTGTGTGATCGCGTACAAAGTTAACGAATGGTTTTATAAAGGAAGTAAAGTATGTTTTATTTAAAACTAGAACTCACTCAGCAATGCTGACTTTGATGTGTTTCCTGTTGGCAGGTATGTTGCTGAGGATAGCACGGGGCGGCTACTCAGCTTATTTTGGATGGCATCCAATAATATAATGCTTTTGTAATGAATGTAAAATGATAACGTGAAATGGACGGTTGTTTTATTTTGCAAAAGCATTTTGATGAACTGAAATTGTTGTTTTTAATGTTTCCGCTGCAACGTTTTATGAAAGTTAAATGTAATTATATCTTTTATGTGCGATTAGAATCCAACTGTAAGTGTCCCGGGAACGAGGCCTTACATGAACTAAGTAACGTAAGTCTCACACATCTTTATGCTCGGTTTCATATGGGAAATCAAAGCCCTATGCTTAATTCGGGAAACAACATCGATCTTATGTTCAATTTGGATCATGATCAAACTAGGGTTCATGTTGAAATTGGGGATTTAAAACAAGTAATGTTTAAAATATTTTAAAGAGAGTTTTAAACATAACTGGGCTTTAGCCCGACTGGTAACCACCATCACTCTCACACAAGGGACCCGGGTTTGAACCCGGGGTCGCTCAATTCCTTTTAATTATTGAATTTTTAATCATTTTAACTTATATAAAATATTAATATATTGTTTAATTACAATAAAAATTATTCTGTTAATAAAAATATTTCAGAAATTATTAAGTTAATTTTTAAAGATTTTAAAACTTATAATTCTTAAATTCAATTATTTCTTTTAAAGAATAAAAAGGTTATAAAAACATAATTAAGTCACTTATATGTTAAAAGTATTTTATAGCTCAAAATTGGGTTATTTTTAAAACACTTTAAATTTACGTGTCACTAAAACTTTAAATAAATAATTATTTAAATAATTATTAATTATTCAATTATTCCTTTAACCATATTATTAAGATAGTTATTTTCTTTCACAATTCATACTTAATCTTTATTAATTCAATTATTATAAATTAAATTATTTAATTCTACTAACGTTTCATTTTTTTAATCGTAATTATTTAAGCACTCTTATTCATTAAACTTCTTATCCTTGAAATTTATAAACAATATAATTTGTTATTAAAATTTACTCTCATTTTTTAGGTTTCGTATTATAAGACCTACACAATAAATCATTTAAAGGTTCAAATTTAGAAAATCATTTTAAATAATTTTAACATCATTAAATAAGTATTTAATTAATTCTCTTTAGTAAGTTTTAAATAATTAATTAATAAATTAATTACTTCTTTTCACATATTATACCTAATTTCTATTAAATCAATAACTTAAATTGTTGTGACATTTTTAATTATTCTTAAACTTAATTGATTTATATTATCTTTATTAAACCAAAAACAATTCATTATTTTTCTTAATTATTTAAACCCCCAAATTCCAATTGAAACCCTAGTTCACGTCTCATTTTTAATCTTATCATCGAACTTAATCTTGGAATCTATACGTTTAGGCAACTTGTAAAAGAAATCGTTGGAACCTCGTCTAAATTCTTATCATCACCTTATATATATCATATGAGTTTCTCCATACCCTTTTTTACTTTATTTCACACCTTTTGGGGTGAAACATGTTAACCTTATAAACTTACACTTGTAAAATTTTGATACTTGTAAACACACATGCAATTCATCTTTACTTTTTGTCATGGTTATTTGTATTATTGTGAGTGTTATATGAGATACACTATATGTTGACAATCATTAACTATTGCTAGCCTGGCGACGTCATAGATCTTTGGGCCTGACAAGCCTATTTGGTGCTAAAGTCGATGTATTGCCGACTCCTGATGACGTATTCTTGTTCATCATGGGAACCAAGTACACTTAGCCAATCTTATATACTTGTAATCAAGTTGAGGTTTGGTTGTAACTGTATGTGTTCTATAAGCTTGCTAACTCGTAACCATGGACATGAATTGCTACTTGTAACCTTTTTTACATATCTATATATATGCGTGTGTTTAAACCATGGGAACTCACCAACTTTATAGTTGACCCTTTATTTTTAACATGTTTTAGGTTTCCTACTTGAAGATCTTCTTGTGCTCATATAGGACTTGGACCTAGATTAAATTGAAAGTCTTATGTTATTGGTTGTATCTTGATTGTTTTGTAACTACTAATTGTCTTGTAATGTTTAATGAATAATGATATCTAATATTATTTCAACTTAATTAGTTCCATGTGCTATGAGCAATCGTCTCCCATTCGTCCGCCCCGATGATTCCGCCATCGGTCGGGGTGTGACATATCACCTATGGCCCTTACAAGCCAAAGGTTGCAGCACCTGCTGGGAATGGTGCTATGATTGAGAAGGCGGTTGAAGACTATTCTAATGAAGACTACAAACGGCTGGACATTGATAGCAAAGCTTCGACTATTCTGATGACTGCCATACCCAACTCTATCATGGTGGGTTTTGAGCATTGCTAGTCAGCCAAAGAACTCTTTGATGCTTTGACTCAGATGTACTCCAGCTCTAATGACTCCAAGAAAGATTCACTAAAGCAACAATTTAAAATTTTCACTTATATTGCTGGAGAGACCCTTAGCCAGCAATACTTCAGGTACATGGATCTTATTTTTTCACTTCAGTCTATAGGAGTGACTCTTGAGATGAGAGATCTCTCAAGAAAATTTATGAGTGCACTTTCAAATGAGTGGACTTTCTACTGTGTCTCTATCAAATGGACAGAGAACTCGAACTCTCTCACTATGACTGAACTATATGGCATCCTTGATAGATACCGTGTAGAAATGGAGAACAAGAGAGGCCACCAGGTGACCAGACCCTCAAGCCTTCCTGCTAGCAACGCCTTAATGGTTGCTGAAGGCTTAAGAAACCCCAACGTCAGCAGTACTTGATTACTCCCAGTAGCCATCCTGTTCTTCTGGGCCATACATCACTTTTCCTGAGACTACAAGGTCTCAACAGGCTCAGTCAAGTCCCTTCCAGGACAGTTGTGCCTTTGTCTCAGGGAATGGGCATTCTAGTGACTTTTAGTTTTGCTTTGATGATCTAGAATGTTTTAGCCCGGATGATGTTGAATACATGGACATTGTCCAACAGATGGCTTTGTTAACTTACCGAGCAAAGAAGTTCTTCAAAAGAACTAGAAGGCAATTTCCCCAAAATCCAACAAACAACAAATTTGGGTTTAACAAAACCAAAGCTAAGTGTTACAACTATAACCAGCTAGGTCACTTTGCCAGGGAATGCAAAGCTCCCAAATCCAACCCAGGAACCACTCAAGCCTCCACACATCCCACCATACCTAAAGCCACTGGGAAGTCAACTGAACAACACACAACTACTGTTGCTCAAGAAGTTGACTGGAGCTTCATGGTGCAGGATGTGACTCCTGCTCAAGCATTGATGGCTGAATCTGATGACAACAAAGTACTTGAACACCTCTGTACTCCAGCTTGCATTGCTAAAGTTAAAATGTATCAGGACTACAATATAAAAGTTAAATCTGATATTGAGTATTTAAATATCCTTAAAAGTGATTTTAAAAGGGCTGAATCTAACTACAAAATGAAAATTGAAGAGTTGGAGAAAACTATGTCCTCTAAAACATGAACATACCAACTATAGGACTCAAATCAAAGATTTTTTATCCAAATTGACTGAGGCTCAAGCCCAAATAGTAATAGCTGAGGCTCAATCCAGGAAGCATGCTATTTCTAAGCAAAACTTCCAAGCCATTCTTGCATCATCCTCCCACTCAAAACTCTGTTATCAAAACAAAGGTGGGTTGGGAACTAATGAAATTGCTCCACCATATTCTTATGAGTCTATTAGAAAACCAAGATGTAGGACTGAAGAGCAAGATGTTCCATCTGCTGACTCACCATCCCATGAGTTGAAGAATGATGCAACTATGGAGACCATCATAGGAAAGGTCCAAGTAAATCAACCCATTTCCACCAGTTATGATCAACCCCTAACCACCAAAGCCAGAAGAAACCAGGCTAAGGCAGCCATAAAAACTGCCAAGAAAGTAGCTGAGTCCAAGCTAAAGATCGACCCAAAACAAAAGGGTGCGTTCATTTCAGCCGGATTCCAGGTGGTTGGAAACTCTAATCTAGGAAAGGAGTGTAGTACCAGAACTTCTGTCCTACTGAAGGATCAAAAGTTAAAGGGGAAGACTGTTAATGAAGACAAGAAATGCAAGAAACAACAGTCTTCACATCCCACAAAGATTAACATTACATGCATAATGTGTGGTCTGCAAAACCATATGGCTAAAGATTGTTACTACAATCCTACAAGCACACATTATACAAATAATGTTAAGAAAGAAGGAGTTAAGGAAGGCTTCACTTTTGGACCATATCACATGGCCCAAGTGATGAGGAAAGGAAAACTTATCTCCGAAGCAAAGTTGCTTTCGGAAGAAACTCATTCTTCCGAAGGGAAAATAGCTTTGGAAGAAAACCAAAGAAAATTCAAAATAATAAAAGAGTTCCTTTGAATCCTTCCGGGAAGAAGACTGCTTCAGAAGAAAAGCTGGTGAAAGGTTCTTCCGAGAAGAAAGAAGCCTCAGAACCATGCCATGCTGCTCAAGCTTAAACAAGCTCATCTACACTGATCATCCAAGGGATGGAAAGGAAGATCAAACAAGATGCTGCAGCCCAACCTTCTTCTTCTTAGACATCCATTGAATCCTCATGCATGTATTTTGGTTCAATTATGTCATCATCATTGGAAGAGCCCAAGACCAACAAGGCTTGGGTTTCCAATAAAAACTAACCTTTTCACCTTATGTGCAGGGACATCCATATGACAAGAATGATAATGTATGGATTGTAGATAGTGGATGCTCCAGGCACATGACTGGAAACAGATCTCTTCTTCAACAATTTCAACATTTTGATGGAGGTCCTGTTTAATTTGGAGGTGAGGCCGGAGGATATATTTCTGGCAGAGGAAGTATATCCAATGGCTATTTAAAAGTTGACAAAGTAAACTTTGTCAAAAAAGCTTGAACACAATCTTTTAAGTGTTTCTCAATTATGTGATCAAAAGCACCAAATGCTTTTCACAGAACATGAGTGCATTATCCTCAAACCCATGATGACAATTCCTCAGGAATTGGTGCTTCTTCGATCTCCCAGGAAAGGGGATATGTAAAAGTTGGATATGAACAATGCTTTCCTATTGGGTGAACTATCATGCTTTCTTTCCAAAGCTGATGGTGATGAGTCAACTCTATGGCATATACGAATGTGTCATGTTAATTTCAAAACCATGAACAAACTGGTTAAAAATAACTTAGTACATGGTGTGCCTAAAAAGGAATTTTTCTACAAAGATAACTGTGTTGCATATCTGAAAGGAAAGCAACATAGAGCATCTCATAAATCTAAAGAAGTTAACTCTATCACCACTCCATTACACTTATTGCACATGGATCTATTTGGTCCCACAAGTATAATGAGCATTGGAAGGAAATCATACTGCCTTGTTATTTTTGATGATTTTACTAGATTCACATGGGTATTCTTTTTAAGATCTAAAGATGAAACTACTGAAACTTTAAAATATTTTATTCTTAAAATAGAAAATCAAATTAATCACAAGGTTAAGATAATTAGGAGTGATCAAGGGACTGAGTTTAAGAATCAAGTTCTTGACTCATTTTGAAACTCAAAAGGGATTGCCAGACAATATAGTGCTCCTAGAACTCCTCAACAAAACGGTGTTGCTGAGAGGAGAAATAGGACACTTATTGAGGCTTCTCGAACTATGTTAGCTGATTCAAAGCTGTCTCTAACAGTCTGGGTAGAGGCAGTCAGCACTGCATGCTATATGCAGAACAAGGTTTTTGTAGCTAAGCCACATGGAAAAACCCCTTATGAGCTATGGAACAAGAGGCCACCTTTCATTGGTTTTCTTAGGTCCTTTGACAGCAGGTGTACCATACTTAACACAAAGGATAATTTGGCAAAATTTGCTGAAATGTCGGATGATGCTATCTTTGTTGGATATTCCTCTACCTCTATTGCTTATAGAGTGTATAACATCAAAAATCAACAATTTGAGAAATCATCCAACGTTGTTCTTAATGAGCACACTCCTTGTGTTAGGGGGGAATAGACCTGATCATATCTTTGATTTAGAATTGTTTCCAAACTATTCTAAACCCTCTTGTGAGAATGTTTTAGCTGGAACATGTACTCAAAGTGATTCTGATGATGACCAATTGTTTGAGTTACCTAGACCTCTTCAAAGTTCTCCAAGAGTTGTTGAAAATCAAGCTTCCACAATTGTCAAATCTGATAGCATAACTATCTCAAGAACCGGTAGAACTTCAACAAGTTGACAACAAAGTGAGCCTCAAAACTCATCCGGTGACAATATACAACACCAAGCTGATGGAAGTAGCATTTTGAAGGAACAGGTAACTGTCAATGCCACTTCACGGCCAAATGATATTGATGTTGTTTCTCCTTCATTCAATCAGTCCATTGAATGAATGTGAAACAACAGCTGGGCCAAGTGTTGGAAACCCTGAGCAAAACCTTTCCAATCTGGATCTATCCATGCATCTGGATGTAATCCCTAGGCTCAGGATCCACAACACTCACCCAACTGAGAACATCATTGTAGATGTCTCTGAAGGCATGAAAACAAGAAGACAAACTCATAATGGGAATGTTTGCTTGTATTCATGTTTCCTATCTCAGATGGAGCCAAAGAAGGTGGAGGAAGCCTTGAAAGATAGTAGTTGGGTTGAATCAATGCAAGAGGAATTACTTCAATTCAAGAGACAAAAGGTTTGGAACCTATGTCCACTACCATCCAGTCAAGTACCTATTGCCACTAAGTAGGTATTCAGGAACAAAAGAGCTGATAGAGGCTTAATTATTAAAAACAAGGCAAGACTGGTAGTTCAGAGATACACACAGGAGGAGGGAATTGATTACACTGATGTCTTTACACCCGTTGCAAAGTAAGGATCTTCCTTGCTTATGCAGCATCCAATAACTTTACAGTCTACCAGTTTGATGTCAAGTGTGCTTTTCTATACGGGGATATAGATAGAGAAGTCTATGTGTGCCAGCCTCCAGGATTTGAAGACCCACAACATCCCAACTACGTGTGCAAACTGGATAAAGCTCTCTATGGGCTGCACCAGGCACCTAGGCTGTGGTATGAGACCTTGTCTCAGTTTCTCCTAAAGAATGGTTACACAAGAGGTACCATTGACAAGAATTTATTCATAAGAAAGTCAGACATTTTGCTTGTACAAGTCTATGTTGATGACATCATATTTGGTTCCTCAAATGACTGTGCAAAGACTTTGAGAGCATAAATAGAAGAAGTTTGAGATGAGTTCCATGGGAAAAATGGACTTTTTCCTTGGAATTCTGGTGAAAAAAACGAAAGAAGGGTTCTTTATCAATCAATCTAAATATGTCAATGACATTTTAGAAAGATTTCATATGAAAGATTGTAAGCCAGCAAAGACTCCTATACCTAGAAATCACAATCTTTGTCCTGACTCTAAGGGGGAGGATACTGATCAACATCAGTATAGGGCAATCATTGGATCTCTGATGTATCCCACATCAAGTAAACCTTATATCATGTTTGCAACGTGCATCTATGCAACATATCAGGCTGCTCCAAAGGTGTCTCACCTAGTTGCTGCCAAGAGAATCCTTGGATACCTCAAAGGAGCACCTAAACTGGGTCTCTTGTATCCGAGGAACAACAACTTAAATCTCTATGGCTACACTGATAGTGACTATGGTGGCTGTACCATCAACAAGAAATCAACATCAGGGGGATGTCAATTTCTTGGTGGAAGGATCATCTTATGGCGATGCAAAAAGCAATCCTGTGTCTCAACATCAACTGCTGAAGCTGAATACATTGCTACTGCAAGTTGCTGTGCTCAGCTGCTGTGGATTCAAAACCAGATGATAAATTATGGATTCAACTTCATGAGGACTCCTATCCACATTGACAACAAGAGTGCTATCTCTATTACAGAAAATCCGGTCAAGCACTCCAAGACAAAGCACATCGACATCAAGTATCATTTCATTACAGATATTCATGAGAAAAACTTGATTAAGCTAGTCAAAGTTGATTCAAATGAACAATATGCTAATATGTTCACCAAAGCATTTGATGAACAGAGATTTGAGTATCTTATCACAGCTAGGATGATCAACATTGATTAGCTTATCTCCGTTGAAAAACCTTTTCAAAACATGTTTTGTCTTTCTCAATACAATCTAAGCCCTGTTACAAAAGGCATTTCTTCAAAAATTGTTAACTATAAGTTCTTCCGAAGAGAAATTAACCCTCAGAAGATATCTTATGTATCTTCTGAAGGAAAATTCCTTCAAGTTGTTTTCATCTTCAGAAGAGTTTTTAGCATCACAAGAGTATTTGATGGTATATCAAATCTTTTTCCGAAGCTTGAAAACTTCTTTATTCGAAAGACCTTCTTACATTCAGAAGTAAATTTCTCTTAGGATAAGTTTACCTTCAGAAGTAAATTTGGCTTCGTAAGAAGATTACCCTCAGAAGAGCTTTTACCCTCGGAAGAAAGTTTTACTATGTAACGGAAATCTTTTGAGCCCCACTCCGTAAAAAGGTAAAGATTTTCTTAATAATGTTGGAATATTTAAATGACTTATCCTTACCGCCCTTGTCACATCATACCCCAAATCATCACTTCACCTTATCCAACCACCATTTCACCCATTTAAATAACCTCGACTTACTACTTTAATATTTTTTTACCAAATTCACAGCCCTAAGCTCTCTTCATCTTCAGTTTTACTCCAAATTCACCTTCATTCTCTCTGTAACTTTCTTAACAATGGCTCTAAACAATCAGCACAACCAAGTTGCACTCCTTGACTCTTCTAAGGATGCTGACTTCTCTAAAATCATCCATTTCCTTACCAAGTCCACCTACTACACTGCCCTAACTGTTAACCCCACTGTTTACTCAAATCAAATGGCTGAGTTTTGGGGGAATGGTCAAATTGAAACTCTAAACGGAGTTAGGGTTCTTAGGTCAAGCATTTGTGGAAAGGAATTGATCATATCTAAACAAACCATCAGGGAGCATCTAGAGCTCCATGATGAGGGTTCTCCTACAAAATTCCCCTAATCAGACTTGGATGATACATACGCCCAGATGGGATATGGTGGTGATGTGAGCAGGTCAACTGTATACAAGTTTAATTTCTCCTACAACTGGAAGTTCCTGCTTCACGTAGTTCTTCGCTGCTTGTGAAACAAGTCTGGGGGATGGGATTAAATATCCTATGAATCAGGAGGCCTAGTTCACGGGTTGGTAAAAGGCCTCAGGTTCAAGTACTCAAGATTTGTGCTGAACAACCTCATGGCAAACCTTCAAAGGGAGACATTTTACATGTATCCTAGGTTTATCCAGCACATAATCAACTGTGAGTTGGATCAGACTAAGCTTGTTTGTGCAGCTACTCTTTCTAGCCCTCACATGAGGCCGGCCATCTTCAAGGTGCTGAAGAAGGTGTCCACCAACTTCACCGGAAGACACACTCGCTTCTTCCAGGTATGATTGAGCCAATGGCACCTGGTGACATCCCTATTCACCCCACAGGTGATAAACCCACACCAACAATAACCACCTCAATGCCAAATATTCCTTCCCACCCCATCAAACACACATATCAGAGACGCTCCAAGCGAACCCTTGTTCAATCTCCTTTGGTTGAACAAGTTCCCCTTGTTCTATCCAAAAAGGCTAGAGTGGAAACATGGGTTCCCACTCAGTCTGATGTCCCACCTTCCTTCACAATAGACCTTAATATGGGTATTGAGTCTCTTCAGTCTCAATCCCATGAGCCCTAAACCCAAGCTGAGAACCCTCAAGATGAGTCTCTATACTCTCTTGGGCAGCCAAAAAGGGACAGTCCCATCATAGGCTCAATGCCATTAGACATTGATCAAGGTTCCAAGTCATTAGGCATAACTTCCATATCTTTCACTGACCTTTTAATAGCCACTGATGAAGAAATCATGTCTCTTCAAGGCCATGATGTTGATCCACAACACCCATCTAAGGATCAACTGAGCCTAGAGAGATCTCTGATTTCTAGCCCCCATCTGGTAAAGCCCAACTGAGGTGAGTCCCACTAGTATGGAGGGGACTCATATAGATTCAGCTGCCACTACTGAAGGTGCCTCAATGAGCTCGTACGACAATAGTAATATATATGAGACAGAATCTACGGCAACCATGCCTTTTGATGACTCTGAAAGAGACATCATTGCAGGACCGGTGAAGGGTATGCACTTACAACACAACAACACAATGAGGAGAGTTTCTTAGAACACTTAACAGATCAAATAGGGAACTGATTAACTTGTTAATCAAAGATGCTAAGAACACAAGTAAATGTGAGACAGAACAAGATTGCAAACAACACAAGTATTTGGTTTTCAAGAATGCTGTATATTGCTTCTAAAGTTCTATTACAAGTTTCAAAGCATCGATAGAAAGTTACAAGTACTTGAGATACTTTATACTACATCCTACAGCCGGCCATACTTTGAAGGCCAACTGGATACAATTGACTAGACAACTACAAAATCAAATATAGAGTCAAAAGGCAGATCTGCCTTTTGACTTGTGACTATGACATGCCATAGCTCACATCCTAATATATTATAAATAGGATAAAAGTACATAAAGTAGAAAGCATGGACTCAAGACCTCAATGTACAGTTACCAAAAGCATGGACCTTTCACCAACTCATGTAAGTTGGTGACTTTACAGAGCTGCAGCGAAAAGGTGGTCCAGCTTTATGGTAAAGTACATCAGATAAAGGCATATCTCTAAAAGTCTTCGGAAGAAATCTGTCTTCACTCTTTGGCTTCGGAAGACTTTGTCTTTGAAGCTTCGGAAGACTTCACTTTTGGCTTCGGAAGATATTGGTCTTGGCTTCGGAAGATTTTACACTTAGAATATTTCTAGTTCATGGTGTAAAACTTCCGAAGCATTTCTACTTCAGTTCTTTAGTGCATGCTTGTCGAGAGACTTTGGATGTTTTGGCTGCATCAGACTTATAGGAATACTTACAATCATTAAGCAAGGGACACCAGGCTACCAAGAAACCACATCTGGTGGTGAGGATGAACATACTAGGTATGTTACCTCATCGCCTCGTGATTCTTCGAAAGAAGATGAGGGAAGTATGAAACTCACCATTCAAGACCTACTTTCTAAAGTCTCAAATCTTGAATCCAAGGTTAAGACTTTAGAGGATATGTCTGCCACTCAATAACTTGAGATTGAAAGTCTCAAGGCTCAACTAGCTGAGAAACAGATTGAGAGATCTATTAGGCATGTACCTGTACATGTCTCTCTGACTTCCTCCTCTAGCTCATCTACCTCTCAAGATGATGCTACCAAAAAGGGGGAGAATGTTCAGAGTGAAACTCACATGGAGCAGCACAACTTAGTTCCTTCTACTCTCTCTTCAAGATATCCCGCTCAGCAATCAATTGTTTTCCCTGAGCCTCCTCCTGTCATCCTTCAAGTGGATCCAAGGATGCCCATAGATTTGAATAGATTCCTAACCAAATTTCTGATGAGCTCCTCTCTTGAACAGCCAAGCCCAGATGTTGCTTTGGCATTATTTGGAGCTGAAGAGCTTCAAAGATGGAATACACCGTCTACCACTGTCAAGGAAGTTGGTCAACCTAAGGTCCACATTGAACCTGAGATTGAATTCAAAGGGGATATGGGACTGATGGCCTAGCAACTGAAATAGTTGGGACAGATAGTGTAATGCCACTATCTTCCTAAGCTGAAGTCAAAGCTGCGAAAGAAGTATTTCAAACTTTCGAGCTGAGATCCAAGCTCTGGAAGGACTATTCTCTCTATCTGATGATCTAATTATCACAGATGCAATCCTTGAACTAGCATCTGAGGTAAATAGTGAGGAATTTCTCAAAACACCTCTTACTCAAACATCATCATCATCACTGGCTCAAATCAGCACCCACCAACCTGAAACCTCTACACAAGAACCTCCACAGTCTCAAGCTTCCGAAGACATCAAGGGTAAGAGGAAGCCGACTGCGGAAGAACTACAAGAGGAAGAAAGGCTAGAAAAGCTTAGAAGAAAAGGTAGGCTTCCCTCTGGGAAACTATTAGCTGCAAGTAGCAAAGCAGCTATAGTTAATCAGGAAGCTATCAACAATCAAAAAAGGTTGGAGATTATTGACAAGCTTGTAAACCTGGGCGCAACTAGTGAAGATGTTCTCCTCTTTCCACTTCAGGAGTTGGTGGAGTTAGAGAAGGCAACCCTGCTGCGGTAGAACAAGAAGAAGCAGCAAGGTTGGCCTTAGAAGAGGAAGAACAGAGAAAGAAGGAGGAAGTTGGGCAACAACTCAGGGATGAAAGGATAGCTTTTATGAGCTCTAGGGGATTCTCTCTTGAGGGACTGGCTCCTCATGATAATGATATGGTCTTGTGGCTTTTCAAAAAGGAACAAGACCAAATGAATAAAAAGAGAAAGATGGCTTCCAGGGAAAAGCTGAAGGAGAAGAAGAAGAAGGAAGAAGAAGCTCAACTAGCAGTTGTCAAGAAGATGGGAGATAAAGTCTGGATGAAGGATTATCTCAGGGCCCATACTTCTCTGGCAGGCAAGTAGGCCCCATGTCCGAGAAGACGCTACAACGACATGTCAGTAACAATAAGGCTGACATTCGCTCAGGAAGAAGGAAAGAGATGTATAGAAGAACGTAGGGGATGACTTCTAAACCCATACCACAACCACAACCTCAACCAGAACCAACTCCTCTTCCTTTCCCCATCAAAACCAAACCAACCACTGAACCTTACAATCCTAAGCCCACACCATCATCCATACCCTCTCTCACACTAATTCCATGAAAACAACCGCCTCCACTACTTATCCTTAAACCCAAAACACTCTCCAGAACCCAATCATCATCTACCCAACAACCACCTAAGTCATCCTCTCAACCCTCTCAACCTCTGACCTTAGAAGAGTTTAAGGAGATCAAGAAGAAGCTGATCAAACGTACTACACTGAGTGATATCTCCTGTGAGGAGGGGTCCATTAAGTTAACCTTCATTAATGGCTCCTGCGGGACCGGTGAAGGGTATGCACTTACAACACAACAACAAAATGAGGAGAGTTGCTTAGAACACTTAACAGATCAAATAGGGAACTAGTTAATTTTTAGTGAAAGATGCTAAGAACACAAGTAAATATGAGACAGAACAAGATGGCAAACAACACAAGTAATTGGTTTTCAAGAATGCTGTATATTGCTTCTCAAGTTCTATTACAAATTTTACAAAGCATACGATAAAAGTTACAAATACTTGAGATACTTTATACTACATCCTACAACCGGCCATACTTTGAAAGCCAGCTGAATACAACTGACTAGACAATTACAAAATCAAAAGTAGAGTCAAAAGGCAGATTTGCCTTTTGACTAGTGACTATGACATGCCATAGCTCACATCCTAATATATTACAAAAAGGATAAAAGTATATAAAGTAGAAAGCATAGACTCAAGACCTCAATGTACAGTTACCAAAAGCATGGACCTTTCACCAACTCATGTAAGTTGGTGACTTTACAGAGTTGCAGTGGAAAGGTGGTCCAGTTTTATGGTAAAGTACATCAGATAAAGGCATATCCTCAAAAGTCTTCGTAAGAAATCTGTCTTCACTCTTTGGCTTCGGAAGACTTTGTCTTTGAAGCTTTGGAAGACTTCACTTTTGGCTTTGGAAGATGTTGGTCTTGGCTTCGGAAGTTTTTACACTTAGAATATTTCCAGTGCTTGGTGTAAAACTTCCAAAGCATTTCTACTTCTGTTTTTTGGTGCATGCATGCAGAGGGACTTTGGATGTTTTGGCTGCATCAGACATATAGGAATCCTTAGAAACTCCCCCTAGGCTGATGCTACCAAAACATTTGAAGATCTTCAGTTATTGACAGTCCTTATAATGATGATGACCATGCCCTTCTTCATCAGATGGTCAGGATCACTCAGACTCTTATAATATCTTCTCATCTCAAAAAGATCATGCAGAGGTAGGTTGAATAAGTCTTGCCATGTGTAGACATTCTCATCACCTTGTTCTCAGATCACATTCAATCTCTCTGGATTAGTTCTGAAGGTCCAGGATAAGATGGGTCTCTCAGCTGCAAAAGGAGCCACTTGGATTGGAGTTGATTGGGCTACCTCTTCATGCACTTCTTTAGGTTGATCTGACTCAGCCTGAGGTGTAGAGGTGGATGATTCAAGATTCTTCTTCTTCTTAGACTTTGGCTTAAAAGCCATCCTCTTCATCCTCTTTGAAGACTTTAACTGAGAAAACTGGTCTACAACACCTTGTTGAGCATCATTGTCTTTCTCAGTTGGGTTTTCCTCCCTCACAGGTTCTGAAGGAGAGGGAGTTTGACTCTGCTGTGGATCAGAAGATGAAGCTTGCTGAGGCTCAAAAGGAGGTCCAGGTTGTGTTGTCTCAGGTTGTTCAACCTTAACCTCCACTTCAGGTGTGACTTGACATGGAGGGAAGTGTAAGTCAATCCGCTCTCCACTCTTGATCTTCTGCTTGATTACCCTGATATGCTCATCCATTTTGGATAGAGACATAGGGCCAAGTCTCCTTCCGATGAATCCATATAGCTTCAAGAAGCTCATCATCCTTTGTCTGTCAGTAGACTTTGTCATATTCTTTTGGATGATGGCTCTTGACTTTGCAGCATCTTCCCTCATCTTTCTCTTTGTTGCCTTTTGTTCTATGAGTACTTGAAGTTCAAGCTGTTTAAGATACTCAAACTCAATGTACTCAAAGAACAAGGGAAGAAGTGCAGATGCCTGGTAGAGACATGTGGCACTCAGGTAGTTGATCATATTTTGTCTATCTGTTTCCTTGTCTACCTGAGGTTCTTGTGTAGCTGCCACAGCCTTTTGCACAGGGCATTCTTGAACCGAGGAGAGAGTAGGAACATGCTTGTATAACCTTTTCGGTCTCTTCTCCTCTTTGAATTGGAGAAGTAGCCTTTCATCCTTTGCGTTCTTTATCTTTCTTGACACTTCCATGTCAGCCAGTTCATTTAGTTCCTCTAAAGGGAGAGATATAATCTAATCTATGTCATAGTTCCTGGTCTGCAGGAAAGTAATCTTGAATGCCCTGAACTCATCATCTTTAGTGTTTGGTCTGGGGGCAGCCCTGATTGCAACTTGCATAAAGCCTAAAGACCCAGAGGAACATTCTCCCCTTAGCTTCCTCTTCCTCTATCTCTCCTCCTCCTCAATCTCCTCAGGAGTTAGAATCCTTTTTGCTTTTCACCTATAGACCTTTGTGACACGGGGTGTAGAGAGCTTTGGCCTTTATTGCTTGGTGTAGCATGCAAGCTCTAGCTAGAGAGAGGTTGTGAGACACCTTCACCAGCAAGTGTTTCACTGAGGGAATGAATTTCTGAAGCAGTTGTTCGTGCGACAGGGCTCTCAGGCTCTATCACTGGGCCTTCATCCAAGGTTTTCCCTTTGAAGCTAATCTTAGGGTCTGCCTTAACATCTAGTTGACCAATGACATTACCTGATTGCCTTTATCTCCTTCTAAGGCTGAACACTTCAGTAATTCTGTCTTGAATCATGAGTGCTAACCTATCAGCTTGTCTTGATTGACTTGGGTTGACAAGTGGCATGTTGATCAGGTCAAGACCTTCATAGTAGTTCAAGGTCTGAAAATTAAATACTTCTTGCTGCCCTTAAACTCTGGGAAGAATGAGGGCTCATCTATCAGCATCATACCTCCACCCAATAATTTAGTTTGAAGTTCCTTGAGGTGGGGATGACATAGCCCTTGGAATGCCTTCCTCAAAGAGACTCCTAATGATAGAGTCTATAATGTCCATATCAATGTGAACTTGAGGAAGTTGCTGAAGCACAATTGTAAATGAGGATGGTGAGTCCTCAATGTCCATACTCCCTGAAGAACTCCCAGGTTCAGTGACTGTAATGACTTTCTCCCCCTTTTTGGTAGCATCACCCTCTTGCATAGGTGAGCTAGGAGTTAGGTCAATCACATTCACAGGTTCTTGTGTTCTTGGTTGAGCTCCCCTGAAAGGTCTCCCAGCTAGTTTTTCCTTGAGATAAGATATCTCAAGTTGCTGATCATTGACCCTATTTTGCAAGGTAGTCACATGAGATTCAAGGTGACTAACCTTATAGACTAAACAGGAGCATGTTTTTGACAGTTTTTGCACCTTTAGTCTCAGATTACCCTCATCTTCATCAGAAGAATCATTGGGGGATGAGATGATTTGACCAAGGTCCTCTCTCTCACCACCAGCTTCAGGTTCTTGCCTGCTGGATTTCCTCTGCACATTGACAGCCTCAGTTGAAGTGTCAATGGGCTAAGTTGCCATTGTTGAGGTCTTAATGATGTAAACACTTGCAGAAGTGAGAGCCTCTTCTATATGGATATCCTGAACAGGTTCATGAGTATCCACCTCAGTGATGGGTGACTGATGTGGGCTAGAGAAAGAAGACTCAGGAGTACTCATCTCTCTTTGAGTAGGGGAAGAGTAAAAAGACTCATGGTACCCTCTGAAACCTAAGTCTTCATCAGAATAGAATGAGAGGTTGGAAATGGGTTGATTTAAGTCTAATGGCTGGGGATGGTAACTGTCCCCTGAAGGTTGTTCACTTGAGTGTTGAGACTCATAGTGAGGGCTTAAGGCAGTTGGGCTTGTGAGCTCATCAGGATGAGCATGAGGAACCTCACCATTGATTCTTGAAGAGATGGGAGTGGTTTGCTCCTCTAGGGAAGTAGGAGCTCGAGTGTCCACTTCCTCCTGTATGGGTGAGTGTATGGGGGCCTGCACAGACTCAATAGCTTGAGTAGGGGTTCGTTTGGATTTTCTTTGGTAGGTGAGGGTGATTTGTGGTCTTTTTGGTGGTTGGGAGGTAGAAGGTGTTGGTTCAACACTAGCTTGTGTTGCTAGGTTGTCACCTTGAGCAATGAGTTCTAACATTTTTGGGACAAGGGCTGTTTCTACCCCTGAGAAGCCTACAGTTGGCTTCTTCATAATTTTAAAAGTGCAAGGCTTCATCTGTCCTAATTTAAGAATATTATCTGTTTCCCACAAGTGTGAGCCCAGTTCACAGTTGAGAATGTGTTGAACATATCTAGGAAACATATAATACTCTAAGGAGTCCAAGTTAGCAAGCAAATTTGTATAAACAAACTGAGAGTACCTAAACTTGACCCCTTGAACCATTCCATGCACTATGAAGGAGAGATCTTCAGGAATCTAGTCCCACCCACCATGCTTGTTTGACAAGCTGTGGATAACCACATGAAGCAGGTATTTCCAGTGGGATGAGACCTTCCCTTTCCTAAAGGTCTTTACATAGAAATCTCCCTCATAGCCCATCTGCTCAAAGGAATGATTTACAGCTTCCTTTGGGAAGGACAACTCACCTTCTTCATCATCCAGCTACAAATGAGTGTTTATGATGGCTAGAGTGATGAAGATTGTCCTCCCTTGCACTATGGCAGATAGTGCCTTCTCCCCATCCATAATGACCTCTTGGCAGGTCTTCCAAAATTCAAGCAGATGATCCTCATAGAGAGTAGGATCAATGTTAAGGGAGGTGAAGTAGTTGGATAGAGCTAAGAAACGGCAAATCTCTGAGAAACTTTCATCTTTCTCAAAGCTTAACAGAGCAGCCTTGTTGTGTTGCCTGTGAAGTTGCATGGAGAAATTTGGGTTGTTTCTACGGTTTAGGTTGGCCATTTGAGAAGCTTAAGGATGAAGAAAGATGAAGAACAAAGACGGTTTGGGAGAATTTAGGTTTAAGGAATACTGTAATTGAAGAAGATATTGAAAGAGGGGGGAACCGTTGGGTATTTATGTGAAACAAGATTTGAGACAAAGTTAATGAAAGAGGATAAACTTTGAAATCCAGATGTTGGTCCCACCTCTGAAAAGTAGTTTACTTTTGCCCAAAAAGTAGTTTTCTTGGAAGTCGAGAAATCTTTCAAAGGTTATTTGCTTCGAAAGTTCTGAAGAAAAAGCTTCCGAAGGCAAATTGACTTCGGAAGAAATTTCAAAGGTTTTTGAGAATTTTGCTTCGGAAGAGAATTAACACTCATAGATTTTTATTCTAAGGAGAATAAAAACTTTCGAAGGTAAATTGCTTTCGGAAGAAACTTGTTCTTTGAAAACATACAGAGTACTTAAGTTGATTTTAAGCTTCGGAAGATATTTCAAAAATTTCTTCTGAAGGTAAAATTACTGAAGTAGTTATTTGTTTACTAAGACATAAATTTCTTCCGAAGGTAATTTTAAATCTTCCAAACAGATCAAAATTTTCAAAATTCTAAGAGAAGTTTTTTGAAAAGATTTTCTTCCAAAGAAAACAAGGGCTTATGAAGGTGATAAAGTAGACAACTTAGGACACACAGGTTTTAGAAATAAATATGATTAAGTTTTTAAGAAAAGCTATTCAAAGTTAATCATCCTAATAGCTAATAAAAGATATTTAAATCTTTGCTCATCAAAAGCTTTGGTGAACAGATCAGCATATTGTTCATTTGTGTTAACTTTGACTAGTTTGATTAATCTCTTTTCAAAGTTATCTCTACTCAAATGATACCTATTATTGATATGCTTTGTCCTTGAGTGCTGCATAGGATTTTCTGTGATTGAGATAGCACTGTTGTTGTCTATGTGGATGGGAGTCTCCTTGAAGTTGAAACCATAGTCCAGCATCTGATTTTGAATCCAAAGCACTTGAGCATAACTTGCAGCAACAATGTATTCAGCCTTAGCAGTTGATGCAAACACACAGGATTGTTTCTTACATTTCCAAGAGACTACTCTTCCACCAAGAAATTGACATCCCCCTGATGTAGACTTTGCAGTCATGTTGCAACCACTATAGTCACTATCTGTATAAGCATACAGATTAAAGTCAGAATTCTTTGGATACCAAAGGCCAAGTGATGGAGCACCTTTGAGATATCTTAAAATTCTTTTGACAGTGACCAGGTGTGACATCTTGGGGTTGGCTTGATATCTTGAACAAAAGCATGTAGCAAACATGATATCTAGCCTGCTAGCTGTGGGTACATAAGAGACGCAATCATTGCTCTATAGAGATGCTCATCAACACACTCCCCCTCAAGATCAGGTCCAAGGGAGTGATTTCTGGCTATGGGTGTCTTAGCAACCTTACAATCAGTCATGTTGAACCTTTTAAGTATGTCTTGTACATACTTTGACTGACTTATGAAGATGCCATTGTCAACTTGCTTCACTTGAATTCCTAGAAAGAAATTGAGTTCCCCCATGGCACTCATTTCAAACCTATCCTTCATCAACTTCTCAAAGTCTTTGCAGAGCTTTAGATTAGTTGACCCAAAGATAATGTCATCTAAATATACTTGAACTAGCATTATGTCATTTCCTGTTTCTTTAATGAAGAGAGTTCCATCTATAGTACCCATTTTGTGGCCATGTTGGCAGAGATACTGAGATAGAGTATGATCTCATACCACTTCCTTGGTGCTTGGTGCAGCCCATAAAGAGATTTATCAAGCCTGCAAACATAATCAGGATGATCAGAATCTGCAAACCCAGGTGGTTGTCTGACATACACCTCTTCATCAATCACCCCATAAAGAAAAGCACACTTGACATCAAGTTGGTAGACCTTGAAGTTCTTGGATGCAGTAAAAGTTAGAAATATCCTAACAGCTTCAAGTCTTGCTACAGGAACAAAAACATCTGTGTAGTCAGTTTCTTCTTCTTTAGTATATCCTTGAATGACTAGTCTTGCCTTGTTCTTGATGACAAGTCCTCTATCATCCTTTCTTATTCCTAAAAACCCATTTGGTTCCTATGGTAGTCTTCCCTTGAAGAGGACATAGGTTCCAAACCTTTTGCCTTTTGAATTGAAGCAGCTCCTCTTGCCTAGCGTTAACCCAACTTCCATCCTTTAGAGCCTCCTCAATTTTCTTTGGCTCTATCTGGGACAAGAAATAAGAGTGAAGACAAACATTTGCTTCATGGGTTTGTCCTCTTGTTCTCACCCCTGAATCAACATCTCTACTGATGTTTGTGGTAGGATAAGACTTGTGGATCCTTAGCTAAGGGATCACAAGAAGTTGCTTAGACAGATCTAAATTTGAGAAATTCTGATCTGGCAAGGAAGATTCACCCTCCACATCAGCACACTTATTAAGATTGACTTGATCCAATGAGTGTGTGACATCATTGATGTTGTCTTCAATGGAGTGGTTATCAGCACCATGAAATTCCTGATCACTTTAACCACCACCATTTTCTCCAACATTTGAAGCTCCTTCCTTGAGTTTTGTGCCTTTAAGTTGGAATTTGAAGGCACCCCAGAAGTATTAGCAGGATTTGTCATTGATGTGCTGGTAGAAGCTTCATTTGCAGGATTAGTTACCACTGGAGCTGAAGATGTGTAACTTGAAGGTCTTCTTAGCTCAAATCTTGGGTCAGGATCACCTGTAGGTAGTATATCTGTGGATCCTGAAACATTCTCACAAGATTTGTTAAAACAGTTGGTAACTAAATCAAGATCAAATAGCCAATCCGGACCAGAACCTTTCACACTAGAAGTGTGCTCATTGAAAGTCATATTGGCTGACTCCTCAACTACTCTAGTTCTGAGATTGTATACTCTATAAGCTTTAGCTTGAGAAGAGTATCCAATAAAGTGTCCATCATCTGATTTCTCATCAAACTTGGTGATCTAATCTTTGGTATTTAAGATGGTGCAAGGACATCCAAATGACCTGAGAAAACCAATGGCAAGGACATCCAAATGACCTGAGAAAACCAATGAAAGGCTTTCTATGGTGCCAAAGTTCATAAGGAGTCTTACCATGTGTTTTAACCACTAAAACTCTTGTACATAGCAAGCAGTGTTTTCTGCCTCTGTCCAGAAGGTGATGGGCAGTTTAGAGTCAGACAACATAGTTCTTGCAGCTTCAATCAGTGTCCTGTTTCTTCTCTCAGCAACACCATTTTGCTGAGGAGTCCTGGGAGCACCATATTGTCTTGTAATACCTTTTTCATCACAAAATGTATCAAGGATTTGATTCTTGAATTCAGTTCCTTGATCACATCTTATGGTTTTGACCTTGTGATCACATTGATTCTCAATCTTTAAGATGAAACTCTTTATATTCTCAGGGTTCTTATCCTTAGTTCTAAGAAAGAAAACCCAAGTGAATCTTGAAAAGTCATATGTGATCACCAAACAATAAGATGTCCTTCCTAAACTCATTACACTGGTGGGGCCAAAGAGATCCATATGTAATAAGTGTAGGGGATTAATGATAGAATTTCTTTCCTTTGTCTTGTGAGATACCTTGTGTTGCTTCCCTTTCAGGCATGCAACACAATGATCATCACTTGTAAACTCTTTCTTTGGTATTCCAGTTACCAAATCATTTTTAATTAATTTATTCATGTTTTTAAAGTTTACATGATACATTCTTTTATGCCAAAGGAAAGATTCATCATTATTTGCTTTAGACAGAAAGCATGAAACTTCTCCTAAGGGAGATTTTTCTTGCAAGTCCATCCTCTTCCTCCTTTGGCTTCGGAAGAATTTGTCTTTGAAGCTTTGGAAGACTTCACTTTTGGCTTTGGAAGATGTTGGTCTTGGCTTCCGAATTTTTTACACTTAGAATATTTCCAGTGCTTGGTGTAAAACTTCCGAATAATTTCTACTTCTGTTTTTCAATGCATGCATGGAGAGGGACTTTGGATGTTTTGACTGCATCACACTTATAGGAATCCTTACAGCTCCTTATATTCCCTCATAAAAGAACAATTCCTTGATCTACCTAGAGGAACACTGGACCAAGCTCTCAAACTCTTTGCAACTAACTATGACTCTCTTGAAGAAGAGAAGAAGTTGAGGCGAAACCTGGCGACTCTACTGGACACTAGGAAGGAAGACAAATTTCCATCTCAACCTCTTGTTCCTAGGAAGAAAATATTCTAGTGGAGGTTTGAAGACTCTTCTCACAACTTTGTTTTGGAAAGAGAGAATGGTGAGATTAACCAGCTTAATGCCTCCTCTCTACTACACTTAAGCATATTTGATATTGCTGAGTTAGTAGAGAAACCATTCTCCAATCCCTCTAACTCAGAGGTAGTAGCTCACATCAAAAATCATTTGAGCAGTCTTCATCTGGCCGAACTAACTGCAAGGGCCAAGATTGAAGAAAAGTTGAAGCTGAGAGAGAAAGATGAAAATGAAGGGTCAGCAACTAAAGGCAAAACCTTTCTTCAAATGGTTGAAGGCCCTGAATTGGAATCTATAGTTAGATGAGAGTATGACTACAACTCCCGTCAACTAACTCTCTTCAGAGGGACACAACAAAGGGTACACATAATTCAGAGTGACAGACATGATCTGCTGTCTACGAAAGATTTGTAGAAACTTCTCAGCACCACATCAGGGAAGAACAAAGAGACATATAAGTATCTCCTATCCTTGGTGCTGAAAGTTTTGAGAAGTAGAAACAAGTGAGGTTTTGGTAGGATCAGCCTATGGGAGTTTGTTGGATCAAGTAAGGCTGGTGCAACCAAAACAAACACTTAGAACATTTTTTAGTGCAACTGACAAGGAACTTCCAAAGGCAGAAGGGATTTTCAAAGGCAAAAGCTGAACTTCCGAAGGTCAATGCTGAAAGAGCTTCCGAAGAGGAACTCTAACTTCCGAATAAAAAGTCTTTCTTCTTTCAAAGTTCAACACATAGAAGATTCCAAGACAATGACTTCCGAAGTGTGAAGTCTTGAAGATCATCACAAGCCTCGGAAGAAGTAGACTCTTCTGAAGTTTAAGTGGCTTTGGAAGAACTTGTTCTTCCGAAGACAATTAACCTTCGGAAGAACCTGCTATGAACCATGGACATAAGTATGTTCTTTCTGACAAGCCGCTGCAACCTCTGAGATACTGCATGGCGCTTTCCCATGCCCATGTAGTTGACCATACTTTATTCCACTATTCATCCCTTATCAGTTAGTACAGTTACCAACTTTGGTTGGTGACAAAAGGTAAGTCATGGACATGTCATGACTACCAAATCTTAGATAGTATATTATCTTAGATACCTTACTTCAAACGATGTAGTATTTGTCTAGTAGTAAGTTCCTAGCTGGTATCAAAGTATAACCGGCTATAGATAGTAGTATATATAGTTTCTTATTGTAACTCATCTATCATGCTTGTAAGAGTCTTGTAATATTTTTAGTTGAGAAGTAATATATACAAGTATCTTGAAAACCTTTTTCTTGTGTTTGTTTACTTATTATATTACTATCAACTCTTAAGAGGTTCTGCATCATCAATCCGAGTGTGACTTAGTGAGTTTGAGAGATAACAATTGTGTTGAGTGACCAAACTTGATCCTGAATTAACTATTAAACAAAATAACAACACATTGTAGCTAAGAGTGTTCATAAGAAAACTGCCATGACACATAGTCGTGATTAAGCTGTGTATGTAAGAAATTCAAACCAATGAACAAGAAATGAGGGTTATGTTTACCTTGCAGAAGCGGTGGCCGGAGGTAAATTGGGGAAGAGTAACGGGTCTCCTGACGAGCTTATTCCTTTCAAAGTTCTCTTTATTTCTTTCTTTCTTTCTTCGGAATTGAAAAACAAAGGAAGATCGATAGACGTATCGGTGGCATCTTCATGGCAGTGGACGGAAGGAACGTGTCTTCACTAAGGGACATTTTGGTAATTTTTGAATGATTAAGTGCTGAATCAATAAGAGGTCTGAACCATTAAGTGTTGAACTATTAAGAGGTCTGAACCATTAAGAGCTAGTATATCTGTTAGATCTAGGAAAAATAGAGCTAGATCATTTTGTATAGGCTTAGAACTTTAATCAATACTTGTAATGAATGATTGTAATTCATTATTTTGATGTATGCATTGTGTATATAGGTTAACCCATATGTGTGTTGATCTTTGTATGGTTGCAGAAACAAACATTATTCTTGGTCAATTATTGAAATTGACCAAGTGTAAGAAACATCTACGGATAAACATTTTGTTCTTCCGTAGATATGTTTCTTATAAGTGACAAACATCCGAAGATCATCTGCGGATGAACAATCAACTCTGGAGTTCAAGTGAAAATCAGATTTCAAGTGAAGACTCCTGCGGATGAGCAAACACCTTCGGAAGACAATACCTTCGGAAGACTGAATACCTTCGGAAGACTGAATACCTTCGGAAGACTAAATACCTTCGGAAGAACAAGCACCTACGGAAGACTATGCAGCTGCGGAGTCTAAACACTTGTATTTAAATAATGCAAGTGTTACAAGTCAACAAGTCAACAAGACAGTTGTGCGAATCCCAAGAGATCCAGTGTTTCCTTAACTGAAACACATGTGCCTATAAATATGGATCCTAGGTTTCACATAAAAAAACAACACATGAACACAAACAAGCAAGCATTAATACGGCAAACCCAAACATCACATAATTCTCACAAACATTAACCTAGCAGCCGTCACATCAACATCAACATGTTCGAAGCATTTATTGTTCATTATTTATTCATTAATCAATTTAATGAAATACGTTTGAATCAAATCTTTTCTTTTGCTTATTAATTGTGTTCTTCTCATTGTGTTCGTCATAATCATTAATCATTATATTTGATATTTAGTTATTAAAACAATTAAACAAGGTTAATGTTGATTCCACAAACATTAACTTGATTCCCTATTAACACCGATAATTCCTGATTGCGATCCTTGGATTCACAGGTGGTATCAGAGCCAAGTGCTCATTGATTTAGATCGACTGATCTATCAGTGCTAATAGTGTTTAATTGTTTGCTTGTTTCACTAGATTTGTCAGTTTTTGCTGATTAGATCTATTGTTTCCAAGCAAATCGTTTTTGTGTGAATTAATTAAAACAATGAATTGTCCTTCAGCAAGTACTGTTTCATTGCTTGATTAACTTGGGTCAATATTCAAATCAATCGAATAGTAGATCTTGGTTATTGATTGACATTCATAAATTGTTCAAGCTTATTTGAACAAATACATTAACAAATTTTTGATTCAACAAATCAAAACATGAGTAACTTTGGTGGATCATCATACCAACCTCCAAAGTTAGAAACAAAAGTAGATTTTAATTCCTGGAAAATCAAGTTCAGGAATCATGTGAATTATACAGATTCTGACTTATGGGTGTCAATAACTGAAGGTCCTTATATTCCACCCACTCTTGGGCCAGATTATAATGACAATAATCAACCCATAAGTACAAAGGATCTGTCACCTGATGATATTAAGAAGGTTAAAGTCGATATTAAGGCATACAGCTTACTTAATATGGCTTTACCTGAAGAAATATTGATCAGATGTGAGAATTATAAAACAACAAATTCCTTGTGGAAGATTCTTCATACACTCTGTGAAGGGAGTGATGAAATCAGAAGCATTAGGAAGGACACCCTTCGTTCACAATATGAAACCTTCCATCATATTGAGGGTGAATCAATACCTCAACAACTCCATAGATTTATGCAACTTGTAACAGAGATGAATATCTTGGAGTTAAAATACACAAATGAGGAATTAAACAAGAAGATGCTCCATACTTTGCCTGAAAGTTGGAAGCAAACTGTGTCCATGTTCAAGAACACCATTGACCTCAAAGCAACTGCTTTGGATACATTGGTAGCTAAATTTGAGGCTCTTGAAATTGATGAAAAATCAAGAAACAAGAGTGTGAGAACACATGTCTCACCCTATCACTTTAAAGAAACAAAAAGTGCTGGAAGTACCTTCATTTCCAGCAATGATAGTGATAACTCTTGTACTTTGAGTGAAGATGAAGAGGAAGTAAGTTTCTATGCATCAAAGCCTTCAAAGAAATATTCTCAAAGTAAGTCAAGAAAAGATAAAGGAAGACCTGATGATCGAAGAGATACATCATCAGCAAAGTCTTCATCAAATAACAACCAAACAGAGCCCATCACTGTCATTCTGGACTCTAAAGAACAAAAAGCAGCTTTTGCAGCTTTCAGTTCAAGTTTTCAAGCTTACCTGGGAAGCTCATTAACATCTGCCAACATTTGCCAGCAAGACTTGGAAGAATTACATCCAGATGTAGTGGAGGAGATGGATCTACAATGGCAAATGGCAATGATTGCTTATAGAGCCAAACAATATCTCAGGAGAAATAAAAATTTGGCTGCTGCAAGTAAATCATCAATGATTGGTGTTGATAAGTCAAAGGTAAGATACTTCAAGTGCAATCTCTATGGACACTTTTCTAGAGAATGCAATCAACAATAAAATTTTGTTTTGACACAACATCAGCAACATCAGTCTCACCAACCATCATCATCTCAAAGATCTTTCAGACAACCACAAATTACCAACTCATCCCCACCAGCCACAAATACATCAACAGGAACAAGTAACTCTAAAGAAACTGGGCTGATCATACTTCAAGATGGAACCTGTGACTGGAGTAAGTATGAGAAGGAAGTATTGGAAGAAAATCAAGCTTTAATGGCTCACATGGAAAACAAAGTTCCACCCATGGCTAGAGAGGTAAGAGATAGGTTATGTTCATCAATATGTGTTGAGGAAGTTGCAAGATATAGAGTCCATGCTCAACAACTGGCTGATAAAGTTAAAGAAACAATGATTTTGAATGAATCTCATTTAAGAGAACATAAATTATATCAAATCAAAATTAACTCTTTACAAAAGGATTTAGATAAACTTGTTTCAGAAAATTACAGTTTAAAAGCACAAGTTGAGCATCTGACCACTTCCTTAACTAATTCCATGGCTGATCATGCATCAACGGAAGTGAAACGTCAGAAGTTTCAACTTTCATCTTAGCAGTATGAGAAATTATTAAATTCTCATATTGAATCGAAGAACAGATATGGGTTGGGATATAATGTTGTGGCACCTTCTATAAACAATAATTACTCACCTTTACCTGAATCAATGACAAATAACTTATCAAATCATTTTGTGCCAAGCACTAAGTGTGAAACAAACTCCAATCAACAAGATAATCATAATAAAACTAAGGTGAATGAAACTGAGTCTTCTGAATCAGAAAAGATTAATCAAAAGGACTTAGAACTTGACTTTGATGAGTGTGATGACTTGGATGATTCTGATGAACATGATGATGATCTACTGAACATTGGTAAGATTGTTGCTTTTGAAACAATATTCCCAAAGTTCTTGAAGAAACAAATTTGCCATATCCTCCAAAACAAAGAAACATGTTGAAGGCAATTTGCAAGAGAATAGCTCAGCTAAATGAAGGTCTTCAAGAACTTCATTAGCAACAAAAATCTTCAAATGAAGAAACTGGAAAGTGTGCACCTACTGAGGCAGTACACACAGTTACGGTAGATAAAGGAAAGAAGAAATCAGCTGATCCTCAGCGGAAGAAGAAACCTTCTTCAGTAGATGATCTACGGAAGGCAAGATCAGCAGCAAACAAATCCAAGCCTCAGAAGCTGAAAGAGGATAAATCAACCACAAAATTGGAAAAGGATGCAAAGCCTCAGAAGTTGACAAAGAAAAAGAAAGTAACTGATTCTGACAAAGAATCAGAGGAGATGTATTGCAAATTGTGTGACATGAAAAACCACAATACTGATAGTTACTTCAGTAGTTATTGTTCTATTTGCAATATGAATAATCACATGACATCTGAATGCTACTTCAACAAACATTGTGCTATTTGTAACAAAAATAACCATTCAACTCAGGAATGTTATTTCAACAAAAAGAACAAGACAAAGAGCACAAAGAAGACACAATCAGATAAAGCTGAATCAGACACTTAATTTACTGATTGTGAAAAAGATTTAAAAATTAAGAAGCCACAACAAAAACAAAAGCCAAAACCAAAGAAGAAAACATCCACTAATGTTCAACCTTTGAAGAAAAGAACAACATTTCAGCAATCAAAAACACCTCACAAAAGGGTGGATTTGACTGAAAAGGAAACAAATATTGATGATACTTTCTTTGATAATTTTGAAAAGGGAACTCATGTACCTCATTCAAAATCAAAAGATAATGAAACTTTCAACTATAAAGATTCATTATCAAAACCAAAGCATCAAACCAACAAAAATAAGGTGAATGAAGAAGAGATTGAGAAACCAGGACCTAGTTCAACAGCCTTATCTTCAACAGAATCATCCTCACCTGAAACAACTCAGAATGAATCAAACAAAACTAAAATTAATACTGAAACTTCAAGACTTATTCATGAAGGAGTTACAATTTTAGATACTGCTGGCAAACCCAAGATCATTAAGGCTTGGGTTGTCAATTCTAACTGATTTCTTTCTGTGTGCAGGAACAAACTTGGAGAGCTGACAACAAGTGGTATGTTGACAGTGGTTGTTGCAGGCATATGACAGGAAACTGTTCACTTCTCCATGACTTCAAGCATAAAAATGCCTCATATGTGGCATTTGATGGGGATAAGAAGGGAGGTAAAATAGTTGGTGAAGGAATGGTAACTAATGGTGTGCTCAAATTTGAGAAAATAAACTATTGTGAAAATCTGCAATATAATTTACTGAGTGTGTCTCAAATTTGTGATCAAAATTATACAACATTATTTGACAAAACTAATTGTTACATTCTTAAGCCAGGGTTTTCAGTTCCAGAAGATTGGATCCTTCTTAAAGCATCAAGAAAAGGAAACACATATGTTTTGGATATGAACAACACTTTAGTCACAAGACATGAAACATGCCTCCTATCTAAGTCATCAGAAGATGAATCTCAAATGTGGCATAGAAGGCTTGTTCATTCTAACATGAAGAACATGAACAAATTGGTGAAAAATGACTTAGTCATTGTATTGCCAAAGAAAGAATATTATTGTTCAAATAATTGTCCTTCATGTTATAAAGGAAAACAACATAGAGTGTCTCATAAATCCAAACCGATGAATACAAACACTACACCACTCAAATTGCTTCACATGGATCTGTTTGGTCCAACCAATGTGATGAGCATTGGAAAGAGGCAATATTGTTTGGTGATAGTTGATGATTTCTCTAGATTCACATGGGTCTTCTTCTTAAAACAAAAGAGTGAAATATCAGAAACATTAACGGATTTTGTTATCAAGATTAAGAATCAACTTGATTTAAAAGTTAAAATTTTCAGGAGTGACAATGGGACTGAGTTTGTTAATACTGACTTAGATTCCTTTTGTAGGAATAAAGGTATTGCAAGACAATTCAGTGCACCAAGAACTCCACAACAAAATGAAGTTGCTGAAAGAAGAAACATAACACTTATTGAAGCAGCAAGAACAATGCTAGCTGATTCATAATTGCCAATCACCTTTTGGGCTAAAGCAGTGAATACAACATGCAATGTTCAAAATAGAACATTGATTGTCAAAGATCCTAATAAAACACCTTATGAGCTTTTATTTAAAAGAAAACCTTACATAGGATATTTTCGAGCTTTTGGGTGTCATGTATCGGTTTTTAAACACAAAAGAACAATTGGGAAAATTTTCAGAAAAAGCCTATGATAGTTTCTTTGTTGGATATTCTTCAACATCTAAATCTTATAGGATCTACATTCCACAACATAACATTATGGAAGAAACTCCTAATGTATAATTTGATGAATCCTTATTTCCTATATCAGTAAAAGGATCATCATGGTTGTTTGATATAGATGCACTAATAGACTCATTTAACTCTGGTTATCTGAATAATGCAGGATCTGATGATACATGTTATCCATTTGTTCCCCCAAATACGAATGAAGTGTCATTATCTGCTAATCCTCTAAGGATACACACATCAAGTATCATGGAACAAAGGACCAACAAATAATGACAATGATGCTGCACAAGTCCAGCAAACTGAATGCACATCCTCAGATGGAAACACTTCATCAGCAGCTGCTGACTCTGCATCCGCAGATGTACATTGTGTATCCGGAGATATGAATAATGTCTCAGCAGCTATTACATGCTCTCAAGAAGATACAATAAACATCAGAGATGAATCATCAAGTCCTCATACACCATCTGTAGAAGTTCTTGTAACTCCTACAGAAGAACAAAATACTTCCGGAGAAGTTTCTACAGAAGATATTAATGATGCTCCTGATGTTCAAACTCAAGAAGCCTACTCCATACCCAATGATGAACAGGAGGAACACTTTGACTACTTCCTAAATTCATCAACTGGATTGGATCCGTCTGCATCAATGAATATGACTAACTTGGAATCATTTATTCCAGTTGAATCAACTCCAACAACAAGAATTCATAAGACTCATCCAGTAAACAACATTATTGGTGATCTTGACAAAAGAACTACAAGAAGCCAAAGTGGAGCTACAAACATTTGTCTTTTCACTTGTTTTCTTTCACAAGTTGTTCCTCCAAACATCACAGCTGCTCTAAAGGACAATAGCTGGATTGAAGCTATGCAAGAAGAGCTTCAACATTTAGAAAGCAGAAAGTCTGGAATCTAGTTGATTTACCTGAAGGCCAACATCCAATTGGAACAAGATGGCTCTTCAAAAATAAACTAGATGACAGAGGTATAATTGTGAAAAACAAAGCAAGGTTGATTGCACAAGGTTACACACAAGAAGAAGGAATAGACTATGATGAAGTTTTTGCACCAGTTGCAAGAATTAAAGCCATAAGAGTATTCCTAGCATATGCATCGTATAAGAAGTTCACTGTCTATAAAATGGATGTCAAGTGTGCTTTCCTATATTGGAAAATTGATGAAGAAGTCTATGTATCATAACATCCTGGATTTGAAGATCCATATTACCCACACATGGTATACAAGCTTGATAAAGCTTTGTATGATCTTCACCAAGCACCAAGAAAGTGGTATGAAACATTATCATCTTTCTTGCTCAAGCATGTATACAAAAGGGGAACCATTGATCAGACTCTCTTTCTCAAACAAGAACATCAAGATCTCTTAGTTGTTCAAATTTATGTTGATGACATTATATTTGGATCAACTAACAAGAGATTGTGTGTAAGCTTTGAAGAGTTGATGAAATCTGAGTTTCAGATGAGTTCAATGGGAGAATTAACTTTCTTTCTTGGTCTACAATTTCATTAGAAGACACATGGCATTTTCATTGATCAAGAGAAATACATACATCAAATATTGAAGAAGTACAACCTTGCTGATATATCTTCATGCAAAACACCAGCCTCAACAATTGAAAAGATTGTACCTGATCCTACAGAAAAAACTATTGATCAAAGATTATATAGATCAATGATAGGATCACTTATGTATTCAACTGTCAGTAGACCTGACATTATGTTTGTTGTGTGTGTTTGTGCTAGGTATCAATCAGATCCAAAAGAGTCTCATCTGAATGCTGTGAAGAGAATTTTCAGATATCTCAAAGGGAAACCAGCCCTTGGACTTTGGTATCCAAAGGATGGTGATTTCACTCTCTACTCATATTCAAATAGTGACTTTGGAGGATGCAACAACAACAGAAAATCCACAACTGGTGGATGTCAATTCATAGGACCAAGACTAGTTTCATGGCAGTGCAAGAAGCAGACAAATGTATCTGTATCCACAGTTGAGGCTGAGTACATAGTTGCTTCAGCTGGTTGCTCTCAATTCCTTTGGTTGCAAAACCAATTACATGATTATGGTTACAATTTCCTTCAGACTCCAATTTATATTAACAATTCAGCAGCTATGTTTTATCACTGCTAATCCAGTGCAACATAATAAAACAAAACATATTGAAATAAGATACCATTTTCTGAGAGATTGCTCAGAAAAAGGTTTGATCAAGTTAGCCAAAGTGGATACAACAAATCATCCTGCTGATTTATTCACTAAAGCCTTTGATTCAGTTAGATTTAATTTTCTAATTGAGTCTCTGGGCATGATTAACTTAGATTAATCATTATGAACACCAAAGAAAAACATGTGTCTGTTTTTGTAAATAGTAATACTAAACAAAAAAAATTATTTTCTTTTGGAAGATTTATAATTACCTTCGGAAGAAATTTATGTCTTAGTACAATTTTCTTCCAAAAGTAATTTACCTTCGGAAGAAACTTCTGAAACATCTTCCAAAGCTTATAATAAAAATATTTTCTTTCTTTCTGTGTATTTTAATTCAGCATGACATATGTTTGGGAAATGATAGTACACTATGCCTTTGCTTCTACCTGAATTCTTAAATATCATTAAAATCTGATCAAGTTACTTGATATGTGAGTAGGTGTATCTTGAGTGGAAACTACACTAAGAGCATGCCAAACATAATGCAAAGTGATTGTTTGTGGGAAACTTCATTTTGAGGATACAGAAAGTGAGTCTTATTCTGATGTGACAAAATCACTCATCTAAGCACACTATGTACCAACACTTTATAATATCTATCTTTGCAAATCATATTCCGTCTGTTTTGTGTAAACAAAGACCTGGGTGTATGATCACCATGGTATACATTTGTAACCAACTGGTGAAAAGATCATGATCCTAATCCTCCCTCTGTTTTGTGTAAACAAAGACCCGGGTTGAAGGCACCTCTGTTTTACGTAAGTAAAGACCTGGTGACCTGATGATGATCATATCTAAGCTCTTAAAAGAATCCTCTGTGATCAACTGTATATTATATCTAGAGCTTTTACATCAATGCATTAATGAGATGTCTATGCATCTTAAGTTAGAACTTATAACTTATGATGATGTCTATGCATTATGTTTTACGTAAGTAAAGACCTGGTGACCTGATGATGATCATATCTAAGCTCTCAAAAGAATCCTCTGTGATCAACTGTATATTATATCTAGAGCTTTTACATCAATGCATTAATGAGATGTCTATGCATCTTAAGTTAGAACTTATAACTTAAAGTATATAGTTTCTAAGTGTGAAAAAGTTATGATTTGACTCATAAAGGGAGGACAAACTCTAACTGAATTAAATGTGGAGCCCATAACATTTACTCACTAATAAATATGAAAACATGATAAACATCATGCCTAGTTGATACAATACTCTTGTATGAATTAAGCGGACAAACATACTTGCAATCAGAACTAAGATCAGGTATCGTTTAACCAAATTAATTCATCAGAAAGATACTTAGTGTTAAAGTATGATCCCATTCTATGTGTATATGCAAGACCGGTGAAGGGTGGTCACTTACAACACAACAACACAAAGAGGAGATTAACCAAACTATAATCAAACAATAAACTGGATTAACCACAAGTATGATACTAAGAACACAAGTAATGAGTAAGAGACAGAACAAGAGAACACAAGAGATTGGGTTTCAAGGATGCAGTATATTGCTTTCTCAAGTTCTATTACAAGTGTTACAAAGCATAAAGAAAGATACTAGAACATGGAATACTTATACTACAACCTACAGCCGGCTATACTTTGAAAGCCAGCTGGATACAATTGACTAGACACAAACAAAATAATTGTAGAGTCAAAAGGCATATCTTCCTTTTGACTTATGACTATGACATGCCATAGCTCACATCCTAATATATTACAAAAAGGATAAAAGTACATAAAGTAGAAAACATGGACTCAAGATCTCAATGTACAGTTACCAAAAGCATGGACCTTTCACCAACTCATGTAAGTTGGTGACTTTACAGAGTTACAGCGAAAAGGTGGTCCAGCTTTATGGTAAAGTACATCAGATAAAGGCATATCTCTAAAAGTCTTCGGAAGAAATCTGTCTTCACTATTTGGCTTTGGAAGACTTTGTCTCTGAAGCTTCGAAAGACTTCACTTTTGTCTTCGGAAGATATTGGTCTTGGCTTTGGAAGATTTTACACTTAGAATATTTCTAGTGCATGGTGTAAAACTTCCGAAGCATTTCTACTTCAGTTCTTTAGTGCATGCTTGCAGAGAGACTTTGGATGTTTTGGCTGCATCAGACTTATAGGAATCCTTACAAACTCCCCCTAGGCTGATGCTACCAAAACATTTAGAAGATCTTTAGATGTTTTGTAGTCTTCAGCACAATGATGACCATACCCTTCTTCATTAGATGGTCAGGATCATTCAGACTCTCATAGTATCTTCTCATCTCAAAGAGATCATACAGAGGTAAGTTGATTATGTCTTGCCATGTATAGACATTCTCAACACCTTGGTCTCTGATCACATGCCATCTTTCTGGATTAGTAGTGAAGGTCCAGGATAAGATGGGTGTCTCAGCTGCAAGAGGAGCCACTTGAATTGGAGTTGATTCGGATGCCTCTTCATGCACTTCCTCATGTTGATCTGACTCAGCCTGAGGTGTAGAGGTAGATGATTTAGGCTTCTTCTTCTTATACTTTGGTTTAGAAGCCATCCTCTTCTTCTTCTTAGAGGACATTAAATGAGAAGACTGATCTACAACACCTTGTTGATCATCCTTGTCTTTCTCAGTTGGGTGTTCCTCCCTCGCAGGTTTAGAAGGAAAGGGAGTTTGACCCTGCTGTGGATCAGAAGATGAAGCTTGCTGAGGCTCAGCAGGAGGTCCGGGTTGTGTTGTCTCAAGTTGTTCAACCTTAACCTCCACTTCAGGTGGGATTTGACTTGGAGGAGAGTATAAGTCAATCAGCTCCCTACTCTTGATCTTCTGCTTGATTACCCTGATACGCTCATCCATTGCGGATAGAGACATAGGGCCAAGTTTCCTTCCGGAGAATCCATACAGCTTCAAGAAGCTCATCATCCTTTGTCTGTCAGCATACTTCTTCATACTCTTTTGGATGATGGCTCTTGACTTTGCAGCCTCTTCCCTCATCTTTTTCTTTGTAGCATTTTGTTCTTTGAGCACTTGAAGTTCAAGCTGTTTGAGATACTCAAACCCAATGTACTCAACGGACAAGGGAAGAAGTGCAGATGCCTGGTAGAGACCTATGGCACTCAGGTAGTTGATCATGTTTTGTCTGTCTGTTTCTTTATCTACCTGATGTTCTTGTGTAGATGCCATAGCCTCTTGCACAGGGCTTTCTTGAACTAGGAAGAGAGTAGGAGCATGCTTGTAGAGTCTTTTCTGTCTCTTCTCCTCTTTGAATTGGAGAAATAACCTTGCATCCTCTTTTTCTTTCATCTCTCTTGACACTTCTATGTCAGCAAGTTCATTTAGTTGCTCTAAGGGGAGAGATATAATCTCATCTATGTCATAGTTTCTGGTCTGCAGGTAAGTAATCCTGATTGCCCTCAACTCATCATCTTGAGTGTTTGGTCTGGGGGTAGCCCTGATTGCAGCTTGCATAAAACCTGAAGACCCAGAGGAACTTTCTCCCCTTAGCTTCCTCTTCCTTTCTCTCTCCTCCTCCTCAATTTCCTCAGAAGTCAAAATCCTTTTCCCTTTGTCACCCACAGACCTTTGTGACTCTGGGTGGATAGAGGTTTGTCCTTCATTGCTTGGTGTAGCATCCATGCTCTGGCCAGATAGAGGTTGTCGAACACCTTCACCAGCAGGTGTTTCACCAAGGGAATGAATTTCTGAAGCAGTTGTTGGTGTGACAGGGCTCTCAGGCTCTATCACTAGGCCTTCAGCCAAGGTTTTCCCTTTGAAGCTAATCTCAGGGTCTACCTCAGCATCCAGTTGACCAATGACATTACCTGATTGCCTTTGTCTCCTTCTTAGGCTGAACTCTTCAGTAATTCTGTCTTGAATTCTGAGTGTTAACCTGTCAGCTTGTCTTGATTTGCTTGGATTGACAAGTGGCATGTTGACCAGATCAAGACCTTCATAGTAGTTCAAGGTTTGAAAATCAAATACTTCTTGTTTCCCTTGAACTCTGTGAAGAATGAGGGCTCTTCTATCAGCATCATACCTCCACCCAATGATGTAGTTTGAAGTTCCTTGAGGTGGGGATGACATAGCCCTTGGTATACCTTCCTCAAAGAGACTCCCGATGATAGAGTCTATAGAGTCCACATTAATATGAACTTGAGGAAGTTGCTGAGTATGCACAATTGCAAGTGAGGATGGTGAGTCCTCAATGTCCATACTCTCTGAAGAACTCCTAGGTTCTGTGTCTGTAATGACTTTCTCCCCCTTTTTGGTAGCATCACCCTCTTGCATAGGTGAGCTAGAGGTTAGGTCAACCACATTCACAGGTTCTTGTGTTCCTGGTTGAACTCTTCTTAAAGGTCTCCCAGCTAGTTTTTCCTTGAGATAAGATATCTCAAGTTGCTGATCATTGACCCTGTTGTGAAGGGTAGTCACCTGAGATTCAAGGTGACTAACCTTAGAGACTAAATAGGAGCATGTTTTTGACAGTTTTTGCACCTTTAGTCTCAGATTCCCCTCTTCTTCATCAGAAGAATCATTGGGGGATGAGATGATTGGACCAAAGTCCTCTCTCTCACCACCAGCTTCAGGTTCTTGGCTGCTGGATTTCCTCTGCTCATTGACATTCTCAGTTGAGATGTCAATGGGCTGAGTTGCCATGGTTGAGGTCTTAATAATGTAATCACTTGCAAAAGTGAGAGCCTCTTCCATATGGATATCCTGAACAGGTTCAGAAGTATCCACCTCAGTTATAGGTGACTGATGTGGGCTAGACTGAAGAGACTCAGGAGTACTCATCTCTCTTTAAGTAGGGGAAGAGAAGAGAGACTCATGGTACTCACTGAAACCTAAGTCTTCATCAGTATAGAATGAAAGGTTGGGAATGGGTTGATTTAGATCTAAAGGCTGGGGATGGTACTGTCCCCTGAAGGTTGTTCACTTGAGTGTTGAGACTCAGAGTGAAGGCTTAAGGCAGTTGGGCTTGTGAGCTCATCAGGGTGAGCATGAGGAACCTCAGCCCTGATTGTTGTAGAGATGGGAGTGGTTTGCTCCTCAGGGGAAGTGGGAGCTCTAGTGTCCACTTCCTCCTGTATTGGTGAGTATATGGGGACCTGCACAGACTCAATAGCTTGAGCAGGGGTTCGTTTGGATTTTCTTTGGTAGGTGAGGATTACTTGAGGCCTTTTTGGTGGTAGAGAGGTAGAAGGTGTGGGTTCAACACTAGCTTGTGTTGCTAGGTTGTCACCTTGAGCAATGAGCTCTAACATTTTAGGGACAAGGGTTGTTTCTACCCCTGAGAAGCCTACAGTTGGCTTCTTCATGATTTTAAAGATGTCGGGCTTCATCTGTCCCAATTTAAGAATATTATATGTTTCCCTCAACTGTGAGCCCAGTTCACAGTTGAGAATGTGTTGAACATATCTAGGAAACATATAATACTCTAAGGAGTCCAAGTTAGCAAGCAAATTTGTATAGACAAATTGAGAGTACCTGAACTTGACCCCTTGAACCATTCCATGCACTATGAAGGAGAGATCCTCAGGAATCTGGTCCCACCCTCCATGCTTGTTTGACAAGCTGTGGATAACCACATGGAGTAGGTATTTCCACTGGGATGAGACCTTCCCTTTCCTGAAGGTCTTTACAGAGAAATCTCCCTCATAGCCCATCTGCTCAAAGGAATGATTGACAGCTTCCTTTGGGAAGGACAACTCACCTTCTTCATCATCCAGCTGCAAGTGAGTGTTGATGATGGCCGGAGTGATGAAGATTGTCCTCCCTTGCACTGTGGCAGACAGTGCCTTCTCCCCATCCATGATGACCTCTTGGCAGGTCTTCCAAATTCAAGCAGATGATCCTCATAGAGAGTAGGATCAATGGTTAGGGAGGTGAAGTATTTGATAAAGCTAAGAAACGGAAATCTCTGAGAAACTATCATCTTTCTCAGAGCTTAACAGAGCAACCTGGTTGTGTTGCCTGTGAAGTTGCATGGAGAAATCTGGGTTGTTTCTGCGGTTAAGGTTGGCCATTTTAGAAGCTTAAGGATGAAGAAAGGTGAAAAGCAAAGGCGGTTTGGGAATTAGGTTTGAGGAATAGTAGAATTGAAGAAGATAGTGAGGGAGAGGGGGAACCGTTGGGTATTTATGTGAAAAGATTTGAACCAAAGTTAATGAAAGAGGATAAACTTTGAAATCCGAATGTCGGTCCCACCTCTGAAAAAGTAGTTTACTTTTGCTCAAAAGTAGTTTTCTTGGAATTCGAAAAGCTTCCGAAGGTAAATTATCTTCGGAAGTTTTAATGAAAAAGCTTCCGAAGCTAAAATGACTTCGGAAGAATTTCCTGAGAATCTTGAAAATTTTGCTTCGGAAGAGAAATAAAAACTTGAATGCTTTGTATATAAAACAACAAAGCTTCCGAGAGTTAATTTTGCTTCGGAAGGAAAAGTCCTTAAAAACAAATAAGTGTCTGAGACAAGTATTTAAGCTTCGGAAGATAGATTGAAACCTCTTCCGAAGGTAAAATTTCTTAGACAGTTATTTATTTTGAAGACATGATTTGCTTCCGAAGGTAAAAATATATCTTCCGAAGGATCAGAAAATTTTCAAGAATCTAAGGAAAGTCTTCAAAAAGGATTTTTTATCCAAAGAAAACATGAGCTTATGAAAGTGATGAACTAGACAACTTAGGACACACATATTTTAAGAAATAATTAGAATTAGTTTTAAGAAAAGATCTACTCAAAGTTAATCATCCCAATAGCTGATATTAGATATTTAAATCTCTGTTCATCAAAAGCTTTTGTAAACAGATCAGCATATTGTTCATCTGTATGAACTTTGACTAGTTTAATTAATCCCTTTTCATAGTTATCTCTTATTAAATGATACCTGATATTGATGTGTTTGGTCCTTGAGTGCTGCACAGGATTCTCAGTGATAGAGATAGCACTATTGTTGTCTATGTGAATAAGGGTCTCTTTGAAGTTAAATCCATAGTCCAGCATCTGATTTTGAATCCAAAGCACTTGAGCACAGCAACTTGCAGCAGCAATGTATTCAGCCTCAGCAATTGATGCAGACACACAGGATTGTTTCTTGCATTGCCATGAGACAACCCTTCCACCAAGGAATTGACATCCCCCAGATGTAGACTTTGCAGTCATGTTGCAACCACCATAATCACTATCTGTATAAGCATACAGATTGAAGTCAGGATTCTTTGGATACCATAAACCAAGTGTTGAAGCACCTTTGAGGTATCTTAGAATCCTCTTGACAGTGATGAGGTGAGACATCTTAGGGTTGGCTTGATATCTTGCACAAATACATGTAGCAAACATGATATCAGGCCTGCTAGCAGTAAGATACATAAGAGACCCAATCATAGCCCTGTATAAGTGTTCATCTACACACTCCCCCTCAAGATCAGGTCCAAGGGAGTGGTTTCTGGCTATGGGTGTCTTAGCAATCTTACAATCAGTCATGTTGAACCTCTTGAGTATGTCCTGAACATACTTTGACTGACTTATGAAGATACCATCTTCAATTTGCTTCACTTGAATTCCCAGAAAGAAATTGAGTTCTCCCATTGCACTCATTTCAAATCTGTCTTTCATCAGCTTCTCAAAGTCTTTGCAGAGCTTTGGATTAGTTGAACCAAAGATGATGTCATCTACATACACTTGAACTAGCAATATGTCATTTCCCTGTCCTTTGATGAAGAGAGTTCCATCTATAGTACCTCTCCTGTATCCATGTTTGCAAAGATACTCAGACAATGTCTCATACCACTTCCTGGGTGCCTGATGCAGCCCATAAAGAGCTTTGTCAAGCTTGCAGACATAATCAGGATGATCAGGGTCTACAAAACCAGGTGGTTGTTTGACATACACCTCTTCATCAATCACTCCATACAGAAAAGCACACTTCACATCAAGTTGAAAGACCTTGAAGTTCTTGGATGCAGCAAATGCCAGGAATATCCTAAAACTTCTAGTCTTGCTACAGGAGCAAAAACATCAGTGTAGTCAATCCCTTCTTCTTGTGTGTATCCTTGAACAACTAGTCTAGCCTTGTTCTTGATGATAATGCCTCTATCATCCTTCTTATTCCTAAACACCCATTTGGTTCCAATGGTAGTCTTCCCATGAGGAAGAGACAAAGGTTTCCAAACTTTTTCCTTTTGAATTGAAGCAACTCTGTTGCATAGCTTCAACCCAACTTCCATCCTTTAGAGCCTCATCAACTTTCTTTGGCTCTATCTGGGATAAGAAACAAGAGTGAAGACAAACATTTGCTTCATGGGTTTGTCCTCTTGTTCTTACCCCTGTGACAACATCTCCAATGATGTTTGTGGTGGGGTGAGACTTGTGGATCCTAAGCTGAGGGATCACAGCAAGTTGCTGAGAAAGATCTAAATTTGAGAAATTTAGATCTGGCATAGATGATTCACCCTTCAGATCACCACACTTATCAAGATTTACTTGATCCAATGAGTGTGTGACATCTTTGATGTTGTCATCTATGGTGTGGTTATTAGCATCAAGGAATTCTTGATCACTATCACCACCACCATTGTTGTCTTCCACAATTGAGGTATCTTTATCTGGTTGTGGAGCCTTTGAGCTGGAATTTGAAGGCACTCCAGATGTATCAGCTGAGTTTGTCATTTTAATGCTGATAGAAACCTCATTTGCTGAAGTAGTTCCAATTGGAGCTGAAGATGTATGAGTTGAAGGTCTTCTTAGCTCAAATCTTGGATCAGGATCACCTGTATTTAAATTTTCTACAGATCTTGAAACATTCTCACAAGATTTGTTAAAACAGTTGGTAACTAAATCAAGATCAAATAGCCAATCAGGACCAGAACCAGCCACATAGGGTGTGTGTTCATTGAAAGTCACATTGGCTGACTCCTCAACAATTCTAGTTCTGAGATTGTATACTCTATAAGCCTTAGCCTGGGAAGAGTATCCAATGAAGTGTCCATCATCTGATTTCTCAGCAAATTTGGCAATTTGATCTTTGGTATTCAAGATGGTGCAAGGACATCCAAATGACCTGAGAAAGCCAATGAAAGGTTTTCTCTTGTGCCAAAGTTCATAAGGAGTCTTACCATGTGTCTTAACTACTAAAACTCTATTTTGCACATAGCAAGCAGTGTTTACTGCCTTTGCCCAGAAGGTGATGGGTAGTTTAGAGTTAGACAACATAGTTCTTGCAGCTTCAATTAGTGTCTTGTTTCTCCTCTCAACAACACCATTTTGCTAAGGAGTGGGAGCACTATATTGTCTTGTAATACCTTTTTCATCACAAAATGTATCAAGGATTTGATTCTTGAATTCAGTCCCTTGATCACATGTTATGGTTTTGACCTTGTGATCACTTTGATTCTCAATTTTTAAGATGAAATTCTTCAGAATCTCAGGGGTCTCATCCTTAGTTCTAAGAAAGAAAACCCAAGTGAATCTTGTAAAGTCATCTGTGATCACCAAACAATAAGAGGTCCTTCCTAGACTCATTACACTGGTGGGGCCAAAGAGATCCATATGTAATAAGTGTAGGGGAGTAGTGATGGAGTTCCTTTCCTTAGGCTTGTGAGATACCTTATGTTGCTTCCCTTTCAGGCATGCAACACAATGATCATCACTTGTAAACTCTTTCTTTGGAATTCCAGTTACCAAATCATTTTAATTAGTTTATTCATGTTCTTAAAGTTTACATGGCACATTCTTTTATGCCATAGGAAAGACTCATCACTATTTGCTTTAGACAGAAAGCATGAAACTTCTCCAGAGGGAGATGTTTCTTGCAAGTCCATCTTGTACATGTTTCCTTTCCTGGGGGCTCTAAGCAGGATGTGCTCATGAGGAATGACCACTCCAGGCTTGAGAACAATGCACTCATGCTCAGTAAGAGCATGTTATGACTCTGATCATAAAATTGGGATACACTCAGAAGATTGTACCCAAGCTCCTTGACAAAGTTTACCTTTTCAATGCTGTGTTTACCATTTGTGACCTTGCCCCTTCCAGAAATGTAACCACCTTCATCTCCTCCAAAAGCAACTGGTCCTCCATCAATCCTATCAAAGTTATGGAGTAGTGACCTATTGCCTGTCATGTGCCTGGAATAGCCACTATCAATGATCCAGACATTCTTGTTTGTCTTGAGCTGTTCCTGCACAAAGAAAATGATTAGTTACATTTGGAAACCCAAGCCTTATTGTCTTGGGCTCACTAAGTATAATAGAAGGTAATGCAACAGTAATAGATCCTATGCTTGTGCTAGGAGGATCTTGAGCTGTTGTTGATGGAGAATTTTCAGTCACTTGGTCTTTCTTAGACTTCCACACCACCTTTGGAGTCTTGGACTTAACCTTCAAAACTTCGGAAGCTTTTGGGAGTTTGAAGTTTTGATGACAGAACCTTCGGAAGATTCTGCAGTCACTGCAGTAGACTTCAGTGCTTCGGAAGAATTCCTTTCTTCCGAGACCAACTTCTCTTCCGAAGGTAATTTTCCATTTGCCTTCTTCTTAAATTTGGAGCTTCCGAAGGAAACAGACTTTCCTTTCGAATAATCTTCTTAGAACTCTTTGAAGTCTTTGTCTTGGTCATATAGACAGTACTTTTAGGATTGTATGGACAATCCTTAGCAATGTGAGAGGTACTTTCACACATGACACATAACATTTTCTTTTTCACAAGAGTCTTCTTATAAGAACAAGACTATCTTTGGTCACATCCCTTCTCCACATTCATCTTTGCAGATACTGAGACAGTTCTTATAGGCTGTGAACTGTTCTTGGAGTTTGATGGTCCAAGCTGTGCAGCAGTGGTACACAGCAGATCAGTCTTCTTCTTGGTACTGAGATGATTTGAACAAGATCCAGAACTCTTAGCTGAAGAGTTTTGGTTGATGTCTTCAGTATTTACTACTTCAAACCCTGTAGAGATAAAAACTTGTTTCTACTTAGAGTCAAAAGTAGCCTTGATCTCTTGAGCCTTCCTTGCTTTTCTTTTGCTCTTCCTGATCAAGTTCTTTCTCACTGACTTGGTCATCACAGTAATTTTCTTCTCCTCAGAAGGATAGTGGCCCTTCTTAGAATCCTCCTCTTCAGTCTTCTTAGAGGAATTCTTCACTATCTCTTCTTCATCCTCTTCACTTATAGGATCTATGAGAGGAAGCTCATCTTCACAAGTTCCACACCTAGGAGATCTTACAGACAAGATTGTGTGTGGAGGAGCTATCTTATTGGATCCTATTCCCTGTCTATTTTGATAACACACCTTGTTGTGCAGGGATGAGGATATCATGTTCTTGAAGGTCTCTTCTTCAAGAACACTCTTTTTTGCCCTGGCTTTGCTGATCACAAGCTCAGCCTGGCACTCAGTCAGCTTGGTTATGAGATCTTTGATTTGAGTCCTAAAATCTGTATGCTCATATTTTAGAACTGAAATGGTTTTCTCTAAGTCCTCTATATTTAGTTTATAATCATTTTTAGACTTTCTAAAATCAGATTTTAAAATGTTTAAGGACTCAAGATCAGATCTCATCTCCAAGTTATAGGACCTGTATCTGTTAACTTTAGCAATGCATTCAGGAGTACAGAGATGTTCCAATACCTTGGCTTCATCATGATCTGCCATTAGTGCTTGGTTTGGAGAAGAATCTTCCACCTGAAAGCTCCAGTCAAAGCCTCCTTCTTCACAGCAACAACAGCTTGTTGCTTTGGCTTCTCACTCTGAGGGGCTTTCTCAGTATAGTTTGGTCTGGTTTGTGCTTGACCACCATTTGTTTTAGGTGCCTTACACTCTCTAGCAAAATTACCCATCAGGTTACAGTTGTAACACTTGACTTTGCTTTTATCCAAGCCGAACTTTCCATTGGTTGCATTGCTTGGAAACCTCCTTCCAGTTCTCTTGTAGAACTTCTTGGCTCTATGAGTGAGAAGAGCCATATGCTGGACTATTTCCATATATTCCAGATCATCTGGATGGATACAATCCAGGTCTTCAAGAGTGAAAAGAGAGTTGCCACAACTTTCATCAGAAGACACAAAGGTCTGAGAAGAGCTTGTCTCTTGGAATGGGCTTCCTTGAGTGTAGTTCTCCCTGGGTGTCTCTGGGAAGGTGATGAAAGGACCCTTTGGTGAATTGTCAGGGTAGCATATGAGATGATGTTGGGGTTCTATGCTATCCCTTTCAACCACATGCAGGGCTGAACCTAATTGATTGTTGGAGTTGCAAGATGAACCTTGCAAGTTCATCTCCATCTGGTAACCACTGAGAATCCCATATAACTCTGTCAGAGTAAGCGTTTTGAGATTTTCAGTCCTCTTGATCACCACACAATAGTGTGTCCATTGCCTAGGAAGTGAGGACATGAACTTCCTTAGAATGTCTCTATTTTCAATAGGAACTCCTCCATCCACAAAGGTATCCACTATCTCAACATACCTGAAGTATTGCTGAGTCATGGTTTCACCTGTCTTGAAGGTGAAGTTTTCAAACTGCTGCTTCAGGAGATCCTTCTTGTTCTCCTTGGCTTTAGAGGAGCCTTCATACATTAGTTTTAGTGCATCCCACAGCGGTTTAGCTGTTTAGATGTTTTGCACTTCTTGAATCCTCTGTACACAGAGTTTGGAAGGGTAGTTTGAAGGGCTGTCATGGCTTTTTTGTCAATCTCTACTCTCTTCCTATCTTCATCAGAGTAGTTAGCCACATCTTTGGGAATCATACCAGCACCAATAGCAGAAAGAGTGCTGGGTATGAAAGGTCCATTTTCAACAGACTCCCACATTCTTGAATCTAGAGACCTGATGAAACCTTCCATTCTCATACACCAGGTATCAAAGTCATCAAGAGTGATCAGTGGGGACTTGTTCATGGTTCCAGTTTCCATATCAGTTTTGGAAATTACTGCCATTTGAAAGTTTAGTATTTGTGTGTGTGAGGGATCTTAAGATGATGAGATCTTATATCAAGAGCCTGAAATGATCTTATACCAATTGCAGGACCGGTGAAGGGTGGTCACTTACAACACAACAACACAAAGAGGAGATTAACCAAACTTTAATCAAACAGTAAACTAGATTAACCACAAGTATGATACTAAGAACACAAGTAATGAGTAAGAGACAGAACAAGAGAACACAAGAGATTGGGTTTCAAGGATGCAGTATATTGCTTTCTCAAGTTCTATTAAAAGTTTTACAAAGCATAAAGAAAGATACTATAACATGGAATACTTATACTACAACCTACAGCCGGCTATACTTTGAAAGCCAGCTGGATACAATTGACTAGACACAAACAAAATCAATTGTAGAGTCAAAAGGCATATCTGCCTTTTGACTTGTGACTATGACATGCCATAGCTCACATCCTATATTTACAAAAAGGATAAAAGTACATAAAGTAGAAAGCATGGACTCAAGACCTCAATGTACAGTTACCAAAAGCATGGACCTTTCACCAACTCATGTAAGTTGGTGACTTTACAGAGTTGCAGTGGAAAGGTGGTCCAGCTTTTGGTAAAGTACATCAGATAAAGGCATATCTCTAAAAGTCTTCGGAAGAAATCTATCTTCACTATTTGGCTTCGGAAGACTTTGTTTCTGAAGCTTCGGAAGACTTCTTTTTTGGCTTCGAAAGATATTGGTCTTGGCTTTGGAAGATTTTACACTTAGAATATTTCTAGTGCATGGTGTAAAACTTCCGAAGCATTTCTACTTCAGTTCTTTAGTGCATGGTTGCAGAGAGACTTTGAATATTTTGGCTGTATCAGACTTATAGGAATCCTTACAGTATATATGCTTGTACATAGTCCTCATTTCAATTTTATTTAGTTTAATTTCTTTTTGTTTGGTCAGACATGTGTGTTTCATGATACTCTTCTTTGAAATTTATGATAAATGCATTGATTCATCATTAATAGAAAATTTAGGGGAGTAGAATCATGAAAATAATTTAACAAAACAAACATGTCAAATGAATTTTCAATATGAAGGAATTGGAATTTGAGCACTAGCTTGGAACCTGAGCACTAACTTGGCTTTTGGATACATGAAGTCTTTAAAATATAAACCTTCTTATACATAATTGGCATGAATACAAAGTCAACAAGGTCCAATAGCAATAAATGGTTCTATCAGTTGATTAGGACCATACAATAAAATAAGTTTCAATCGTGGCAGTTTAAACATCAGTAGAAGTTACAGTACATTTTAAGTATCAGCAGAAGCTACAGTGCGAAACTTAAGGGGGAGTAAAATATGACTATCCGTAGATTGGTATCCTACAAATGAGTTAATATTTACAAGTATAATTCATTTCCATAGATTGGTAACCTATGGAAAATCAACTTATACTTCAATTCAATTTTAAAATTCAGTTTTAAGTTTAGGCATCCGCAGATGTCCTACGGATGAACTGAAATCTGCGAAACAAATAAATTCCCCGGATGAGTAATAAGAAAAGTGTGACTCACTTCATTAAATAAATGAAATAAATGTGTCCGAGGGAGTATAAATGATGTTTTTGACTTGGAATTCATTATTCACTTTTACAGACCTTTTTGACCTAGAAGTTCATTAGTCAAAACCTCATCCCTCCCTTATCTAATTTCAAATTACTCAAATCCTAAACAAACAAAACTTAAAATTTATTTCGAGTCTTAATCTCAAGGTAAATCATATCTTAAACATCAGCAATGAACTGACTGTGTCATCAATGTCGTTTAAACTCTTCGTATTCTTAAATATGATGACCTAGTTCTAAGATAATCATTTTCATTCTTATGAACAGATGGCAAATCGATTTGCAAGGGAGCACAATATGTGTGCATTCTTAAATCCAGACGACCCCGTGTCGGAAGGATGCAAAGACATCATAAGATACTTAGGACGATCCAGGCTCTTCTATGCTTTAACAGTAGAGCCTGTGATTCAACAAGATCATGTAGTTGATTTCTGGAACTCAGCTCCAATTGAGGAAGATGGAGAATCAGAAGTAATTATGGCTGAGAGTAAGCATGAAAGATTAAGGATAGATGAGTAGACCATAAGAAGGGTACTAGAGTTGGGAGAACAAGAAATAGGTCACCCAGACGTCTTTGTGCAAGCCCTACCGATTTTGTTGCCACACTTACCTGAAGTGTATCTCAAACAGGAAATCTGGACTGGATAGATTCTCAAGGCACATCTCTTCTGGAACCATAGGGATCTTTGAATGAAGAACATATAACTACTCTAAGTACATCTTCAACTGTTTATGTGACCAAATTAGAGTGGAGAAGAATGACAAAATGTTCATGTTTCCAAGATTCTTACAATTAATCATCAATGCTGATCTACCTGGTATTGCAAGAGATGGTGATGTGTTTGTTCAAGCACACCTAGGAAGACCTGTACTGAACAAGATTAGTGGGAAATATCAAGGAGAAGAAATGCCAATGTTTGCTCATATGATGGATACTAATGCTAACATCCCACAAGAACTAATATGGGAGGACCATTAAGGAAGTCCACCTGCTAACACCGAGAAATTCTCACCTTCACATCATCAATCACCCATTCACCAACAACCTCAATCTCCCGAATCACAATCACCAACCAGCCAAAACACTCAACCAATCTCTCCGATTCACCCTCCAACACCAAATCAACTCCAAATACAACTTTTTCAACATCCTCCAACTCTAGAAAATCCATCCACTGAGAGCATTTACACTGGGGAGACAGAGTTTGCTTCACAAGCAAGTACAATGCAACTGTCACTAACCAAAACTGAATCCCCTATCCATTCAAATGATACTGAACCTGTCTCACCAGTCACTGATCATCAACAACATCAACATCAACATGAAGAGTAGGAAGATCAAGCAGCTGTATCAAGCTCAAGCTCAATCAGTGTAGCACATGATGATGAGTTGGCTATTGAACATCAAGAAGGGGAAAAAAGAGCAAACTATGTTGATATAATTGCCTATCATGAAGATGATCTTAGTGAAGATGACATCCCTGTTAGCAAAAGCTATTTGGTGGCTGAATACAACAAGCTTGTTGTCAAGTCTAACAATAGAAAGCAAAGAATTCAAGAGTTGAAGGGGATGATTAAAGAAAAGGATGATCAGCTGATAAAGCAAGAATCAAGTCTGAAAAGATTGAGGGAGAACATACAAGAAAACAATAAAATGATTGATGCATTGCATGAGCTGGTTAAAGAACTTCAAGATTCAGTAAAGAATGAGAAAACTGAAAAGGAGAAGCTGGCATTGGAAATTGAACATGTAAACAACTCTTTCACTCAGTCTACTGTGTTAAAAAGCAAAGATGAAGAGATTGATGAGCTGAAGATGAAGATCTGTGCCGTTGAATCAAATGCTCGTGCAACAAAACAAACAAAAGAACCTGCTGAGACTTCTAAGCAACTTATTCTATACACTAGGAAGAGGAAGTACTTAGGCTCTACAAAGAAAGAAGTGATCAATGTTGAAGATTCACCTAAAAGATCAAGGCTTACATCTCCAGAGCACACTCCTTCAGTGGATGTTTCCAATTCAAAGCCTGTAACTCATGTTGAAGCTGATAGTGATGCTGAATGGAAAGATCTAACTGAAGAAAAGCATCATAAAGAACAAGAAGAATCAAAGGCTGATGATCTACATACAACAAAAGACATATTGGAAGAGAGGCCTGAGTCAGCTTTGTTCATGACCCTTATCAACCATGGGTTTCCATACGACATGGTTGAGAGGATGAATGTGACTGAAATGAAGGGATCTACTAAAAGAATTTGAGCTTGCTAGATTCATGATCCCTAACTGTGACTATGAAGCCTTCACAACATTTCAATCTATTCAGAAAATCAAGAAAGATTTGGGTCACTATGATACAACAAAGCTCAACAAATACAATATGACCTGTTGGCTACAGGGTCACAATTACAAATTGCATGAGCTTAAGGGAAGAAAAGTGGGTAAGCTAAGGAGAATGAAGCAACATGTTATGAAGGTGGAGTTAGAAACTGGAGTAAGATTCAGGACTAAAGCCCCTAATCCCATTCATGAACATCAAATGAAGATCCCTACTGAGCTAGTAACAGTTGAAAGCCAAGACCAACACAAAGGAAAAGAAAAACTTATCAGAGAACTTAGAGAGGTAATACTAGGAAAAGTATGGCCATTGGGCACAACTATGAGAGAGATTACTGAAGAAAAATCTTCTCTAATTCAGTTGTTTGATCATATTACAACTCCTACTTCTGCTGAGGAAAACATGATTATGGCCTGGAAATTTGACTCAGAGTAGGATTGTGCACTTATCAAAAGAGTATTTGGAATAGTTGAATACTTCCACCTACTTGAATCAATCTTGATGTTGCCTGATGCTGACATTAAAAACCTTCAAAGCCTGATCATCTCCAACTACCCAATAAGCCCAAGAGAAAGAGATTTCTCTGTATTGGTTGGAAAGTTGAAAACTAAGTTCAAGGATGATGTTCTCAAGGAAGGAAGAAGGGAAGATGAAGAACACAAGCAAAGACTCAAAAGGGAAATAAGATCAAACTCCAACTCCCTACACAAGTTGATGATGAATTCTTGAGGAGGGTTGGATACGTTAACAGAAAAAAAGCAACAATCAAAGTGATTGAAGGAAATCAATTCACTCTTCCCATAATTGAGTGGGGATATGTGGAGAAGAATAAAGAACTGGTGCTGATGAGAAATGAAGACAAGAAGAAAGCTAAGAGTATAAGGCTGTTTGATCCTATTGAAATTAAACTTCTACATCCAAGCTACACTTCTTATCTACATGATAAGTTCTTCCTAAAACTCAAACATGATCAAGCTCAGAATGACCTACGCCTGTACTTGCATATCATTCAAGTTATTGACAAACTTCAAGCAAAAGCCTATAAAAGAAGAAGATATGAGGCTGGGCTGCTGAAAAGAACTGATATCAAGGAAGTATTTGAATTGAGAATGTCAGAACATAATAAGCTGGAAATAGTTAACAATCAAAGTGTTGTGGAAACCTTGACAACAAAAGAAGATGTTCTGGGATTAAGTTTTGAGACACTACAAAAGATATGTTGAAAGGAGATCAAGTACAAATATGATGATCAAAAGGATGCAGTATCATACTTCAACAAGAAAATGGTGTCAAGGATGAAGGAACTTTCAGTTTTGAAGAGCTGATTAGAAGTATCAAAGCCAAAGGGGGAGTATTGTTAGATCTAGGAACAATAGATCTAGATCATTTTTTATAGGCTTAGAACTTTAATCAATACTTGTAAGGAATGATTGTAATTCATTATTTTGATGTATGCATTGTGTATAAAGGTTAATGTGACATCCGTCACCAAAAGGTCCATCAATTAACATGGATTCCATTAACTTTTCTTCGATCGTTCATTCCTCATCTTTATTAACTATTCGTGTGGATATCATTCTTGCTTTATCATCTTTATGCTTGTGTTTTTATCGTTAACGTATGTTATCCTTAAGACTTTTGCAATTATCGTCATCGTTATCATTAAATATACCATTTTTATATAATATTATTGACATTAATGAAACTTTTTTTTAGTTACAAATATCATTATTTACACTTTTCTCATTAATATAACTAGCCGAATGAGGTCGTTTTCAACCGAAACAAATTTGGGAACTCGGGGGCAAAGTGCAGGGACCAAATGTGACTTTTGCAAAACTAGGGCTGGGTATATAAACCCCATTTCCAGCCCTAGCCTCCATTTCATCTTCTTCTTCTTCTTCATCTTCTTCTCCTTTCACTTCCTCCTCCTCCTTGCACCAAAACCGCCCATTTTCTTCGCGTTTTCACCGGCAAGACCTCGGCTACAGCTGAGTCTACTCCATTCTTGCTGGTAGACGACCTTGGTCGTCCCTTTTCTTGCTTGTTTACTGCTGTCCATTTAGGGTTTCGGGTGTTCGGGGCCAACCCGAGCACATGAGGTCGTGTGGGTGCGTGTGATATCTTTCTGCGTGTTCTTCTTGCTTGGGTGTGTTTGAAATATGTTTCTGGAAGTTCTTATGGTGTGAATCTCGTGCACGGAGCAGCCGAAGGCTGCTTTGCACTTCTGCATTCGTGATCTTTTTGTTCAGGCGACTGGGTCGACCATGCGACTAGGTGAGTTGTGCGACTGAGTCATGCATCTGTGTCTATCATGTGACTGAGTTGTGCGACTGGGTGTGTCATGAAACTGAGTCGTGCGACTGTGTGTATGCGTGCAATTGAGTCATGTGACCGAATGAATGTGTGCGATTGAGTCATGCGACCGAATGAATGTGTGCAATTGTGCGTGTATCTCACGACTGAATGCCATTCGAATGAATGGAGGTTCAGTCGTACGAATAAAGCTGATTCGTACGAATGAAGGTTGATTTGTGCGTATGGATGTTGAGTCGTGCGATTGGGTGCTGTGTGGTATGACTGAATGCTGAGTCGCACGAATGAAGGTTCAATCGTATGAATGAAGGTTCAATGCTACGAATGAAGCTGATTCGTACGAATGAGGCTTGATTCGTGCGCATGGATTGTTGAGTCGTGCGTCTGGTCCTGTCGTGCGACTGAAGTTGATGTGTGTGAATTCCTTCTTGTGTGTGGTGTGTGTATGTCGTGTGATGTTAAGGTGACATCGACACGGTTGCCATTGCTAATGACAATGTTAAAGTCAACACTATCAAACTTACTAATTTTATTCCAAATCCAATCAACTTTACATTTTACAATTATCAACAACCGATTCGTAACTACTAATATTTACCAAATACTTCTCTAATAACAATGGAACTTATACAAATATCATCGGCAATGATGACGATTTCTGGTACTTGGGTCTACATAAGATCTAATGTGTATGTCTGCTTGTGTGTGTTACACGCGACCGAACCGATACAACCCGAACCGACCGAACGTTATTATTTACTTTAAACATATCATTAATGCTTAAGAATAACTGTCAATAGGTGTTTGACTGTTTACTACATACAACATTTGGAAACTTTGATCATTCATACTTACCACTTAACAAGTGAGTTTCGTGGCCCCTTTTTACGCTTTTGCAACATTTCAATCATTTACAAACATAGGGGAAAAGTATGCTCACGCACTTTCTATGCTGTACAACTTACATACAATTTTCATACTTGGAATCAACATGTTACTGTTTTGTGAGTACTTATCTGATACATGCTTGAGTTTGCTATGTGGTACTTTCTTTGCAACCATTTAATTCTAGTGTGGGAACCGACAGATAGGTATTGGTAGTACTACTGGGTTGACACCCCCACCCTTGTTTGTTGGTATACTAGTTGGTACCAACAGTGGCCAGGAACGGGCCCTCGGGTGAATATATTCCGACAAGATTTTGTGTGTACGTCATTAGGTTTGGTTGTAAAGCTCATTGTCATGTGATTTTGCTTACTTATAAATGTATACACGGTATTCCACAACATTTACTATACAACATCAATTACTTACTTTTTAAACCTGCGAGCTCACCAACAATATTGTTGACCATTTTGAGCATATCTTTTCAGGTGACAATGCTAATTGAAGATCTAGGTGTGCTGCCTTAGTGGAGACCCTAGGATGCATTTTTGAGACTAAACATATTTGACAAAACATTCATTTTGGAACATTGTTGTAGTCTGATTAAACAACTTCATTCTTTTGATACTTGTTCCCAGGTTGTGGGAATTACATTACAATGTTATCTTCATTTGATTATGTGAATCATTTAACCTGTTTATGCTTATGGCTATGTTGTCGTGAATATTGACTAAACACGACACAAGTCTCCTTTTTGTCGGGTATCGTCATGACACGCTTTATCATCATTTATTATATTCCATCCCTATTGTCTACCATGTGTTATGACGATCCCGTCTCGTTACATCCCCGTGTTTCCGCTTTTAGCGGGGGTGTGACAGACTGCTATCAGAGCCATTGGTTATAGAGAATTAGGCAATTTGCTTGACCTAGACTATAACCTAGGAACCTTCATGTAGATGTGCATGCTAGGATCTGTGTGCATTTTATATCTCATGTATGTGTTCCTCTTTACTTGATTCGTTTATCTATCTGTTTTGTGATCTTTTCACCCTGGGAGAGAGCCCTTGTGCTCACTCTTTATGGGATGCTTCTATTAGATCTTTCGTTCCCTCTGCGCGCCGAGTTGTTTTATCAAATCCGGGTATTAAACCCGAAGAGATCTTCATAGATCATGCTATTGCGCTTGACCTCGGACATTGAGATTGACCCTGAGGAGGTTATGTCTGAAACCTCGAAAGAGGAAGAGATAGACAACCTTCGCTAGACTAAACGTGACTATATACATGGATTTACAACTGTTATGATGGACTATTGTTGGGACATTATCAATTCATGGTGTGAGAACTACACGACTTGCATGTGATGTGTGGTGACTATGAGTGTGATATTAACTTGGAATGTTGGACTTTGATGAATGATGTGGACAATATAATTTGACATGGTTAAAGCTTATGTGTTTACTACTTTTATGATTACAAAAATGCCGCCTCGAAGAGTTACCCGCAGTAACAGTGGTGGAAGTAAAGCCCCGAGGGGCAGAGGCAGAGGCAGAGGCAGAGGTAGAGCACCAAGAACAAGTGATGGTCCTGCCACTAATAATCAGGGGAACAGGAAACTCTGATATGGCAGCTTTGATCGCTCAACAACTGGCCGCACTGATTCCGACTATAGTGGCCCAAGTGAGCGATGCACTTCAGCAACACCACACCCATGAGGATGGTGGCAATGATAATGAGGATGGTGGAGAAAGAGGTCAGGGTGGGATTGAAACTGATGTTAGAAATGGAGACCCGACTGGGAACGAAAGTAATCAGGAAACCAGGAATGGTGGAACAACCGGTAATGAAACTGGGGTTGTTAATACTAGAAGGGGATGTTCCTACAAGGAGTTTGTGGCTTGCAAACTGAAAGAATTTGATGGGAAGGGTGGAGCGATAGCCCTAACCAGATGGCTGGAGAAGATGGAGGCAGTGATCGATATCAGTGAGTGCCTCGATAGCCAAAAAATCAAGTATGCCACGTGTTCATTACAGGGGAAGGCGTTAACTTGGTGGAACACTCAGGTTCAGGCTAAAGGAAGAGAATTGGCAATGCAGATGTCGTGGGATGAGTTTAAGGCACTGATCACCAAAGAATACTGCCCCCTCAACGAGATACAAAAATTGGAGCATGAATTCTGGAATCATGCTATGGTGGGGGCTAGGCATGCAGCTTACACTGATCGATTCCACGAGTTGGCAAGACTTGTTCCACATCTAGTGACTCCGGAATCCAAGAGAATCGAGAGGTATATTTGGGGACTTGCGCCTCAAATCCGGGCAATGGTAACAGCAGCTGCTCCTCCTACGATCCAGAGCGCAATTCTGAAGGCTGGCGCTCTAACTGACGAGATGGTGAGAACAGGGGTTTTGGGTAGAGGAGCAGAGAAAAGAAAGATGTTGGAGAAACGAGCCGGTCGAGTGCCGGGAAATTTGACAAGAGGGCCAAGACAACCAGAAATTTTGTGTCCGTGACGCAAGGCAAAAGAGAGTATGTCGGGCCACACCCCAAATGTGATAGGTGCAACTATCATCATCTCCTAGGAATGCCGTGCCGGGTGTGCGTTAACTGTAAACGCCTGGGCATCTAGCGAGAGACTGCAGAATAGCGCCGAATCTGGTGGCTCCGGTCAACGTGGTTAACCCCGCCGGGAATGCCAGGGTCTGTTATGAGTGTGGAGGCCCTGACCACTACAGAAACATGTGCCCCAGACTGAATCGGGTGCCGGGTCAGTAAGGGAACAACCAGCAGCAGGTAATGGCCATAGCTGGAAATCAAGGCCCGACAAATAAAGGAAATGCAGCTCGGGGACGTGCATTTGTCATTGGAGCAAACGATGCCCGTCAAGACCCGAATGTTGTCACGGGTACGCACTTACTCAATAATCACTTCGCATCTATATTATTTGATACTGGAACAGACAATAGCTTTATATCTTCTGAATTTGTGCATCTACTTGATTTGAGTCCTAGTAGGCTAGAAACTAGCTACTCTACAGAAATGGCCAATGGTAGGTTTGTTCAGGCCGATGAGATTATTAGGAAGTGTTCGATGATATTGTAGAACCACGCCTTCGAAATAGATTTGATACCCTTTGAGTTAGGAAGTTTTGACGTGATCGTGGGAATGTATTGGTTGTCGAAACACGGAGCTGAGATTGTCTGTCGGGACAAAGTAGTACAAATCCCTATACCAAACGGGGAGGTACTTAGGATTCAAGGAGAACGACCGGGAAGAAATCCAAAGCTTATCTCTTGCATGAAAACACGCCAAAGTTTACGAAAGCAGTGTTATGCGTTTCTGGCTCATGTGGTATAGAAGAAGGAAGAGGAGAGGAAATTAGTAGATATTCCAGTGGTACGGGACTACCCAGATGTATTACCTGATGACTTGTCTGGTTTGCCTCCTCCACGACAGGTGGAATTTCGTATAGAGTTGGTTCCTAGAGCTACACCGGTAGCAAAGACGCCATATCGGTTAGCACCATCTGAAATGCAAGAGTTATCTAGTAAGTTACAGGAACTACTGGAGAAGGGTTTTATTCGGCCGAGTCACTCACCATGGGGAGCACCGGTATTATTTGTCTAAAAGAAGGATGGGTCGTTCCACATGTGTATCGATTACCGTGAGTTGAACAAGTTAACCGTGAAGAATCGATATCCTCTTCCCAGGATCGACGATCTGTTTGATCCACTGCAAGGAGCTTCATATTTCTCCAAGATCGACCTTCGTTCTGGATATCATCAACCAAGGGTTTTCGAGGATGACATACCGAAAACAGCGTTTAGAACTCCTATGGACACTATGAGTTCTTGGTCATGCCATTCGGGTTGACTAACGCACCAGCAGTGTTTATGGACCTAATGAATCGGGTGTGTAAACCTTACCTGGATAAGTTTGTGATTGTATTCATAGACGATATACTTATCTACTCCCGATCGAAAGAAGATCATGAAGAACACCTTCGGGCAATACTCGAACTGTTACGGTAAGAGAAACTTTTCGCCAAGTTCTCAAATTGTGAATTCGGGTTGCGGCAAATGAAGTTTTTGGGTCATGTGATTAACAGGATGGGATTCATCTAGATCCCGGAAAGATCGAAGCGGTGAAGAAATGGGATGCACCCCAGACACCTTCAAAGATACGACAATTTTTAGGATTGGCCGGTTACTATCTTCGCTTCATCACGAATTTTTCAAAGATCGCGCAACCGTTAACACTGCTAACTCAGAAAGACAAGAATTTTAATTGGGGATATGCACATGAACAAGCGTTCCAAACGTTGAAAGAGAAGTTGTGCAACGCACCGATATTGTCCCTCCCCGACGGGACTGATGATCTTGTGGTATACTGCGATTCTTCACATCAAGGATTGGGATGTGTACTAATGCGGAAGGATAAGATGATTGCCTACGCTTCGCGACAACTTAAGGTGCACGAAAAGAACTATACAACCCATGATTTGGAGTTGGACGTTGTAGTATTTGCACTCAAGATATGGAGGCATTACTTGTATGGAACCAAATGCATCATCTACACAGATCATAAGAGCCTCCAACATATCCTGGATCAGAAGGAACTTAATATGCATCAGCGACGTTGGGTAGAGCTTCTTAGTGACTACGATTGTGAAATTCGGTATCATCCGGGGAAAGCTAACGTGGTGGCTGATGCTTTAAGCCGCAAAGAACGCATGAAACCACTACGTTCTCGAGCGTTGGGATTGACTATTCAAACGAATTTGAAAGCTAAGATCCAAATTGCACATAGTGAGGCATTGAAAGAAGAAAACCTTGCGGGAGAAGAATTCCGAGGGTTGGATAAACAAATGAGTTGCAAGGATGATGGTGTACAGTATTTCATGGATCGTATATGGGTACCCAGATGGGGAGGTGTACGTACCTTAGTCATGGATGAAGCCCACAAGACGCGATATTCTATTCATCCTGGTGCAGACAAGATGTACCGCGATCTCAAAGATCTGTACTGGTGGCCAAGCATGAAGAAAGACATTTCTATGTACGTCAGCACATGCTTGACATGCTCAAAACTTAAAGCTGAACACCAGAAACCATCGGGATTATTACAGCAACCTGAAATTCCCGAGTGGAAATGGGAGAATATAGCTATGGATTTTATTACCAAACTCCCTAGAACGAGTACCGGACATGACTCGATATGGGTCGTAGTGGATCGGATGATGAAGTCAGCTCATTTCTTGCCGATCCGAGAAGACTACAAAATGGATAAGTTGGCGAGATTGTACATCAAGGAGGTCATGACAAGATACGGAGTACCGGTGTCGATTATATCCGACCGTGACAGCCGATTTACTTCACGATTTTGGCAGACACTACAGAAAGCGATGGGCACTCGATTAGATATGAGTACCGCCTATCACCCTCAGACAGATAGCCAAAGTGAACGAACAATACAAACGTTGGAAGACATGCTGAGGGTGTGTGTAATCGACTTTGGTGGTAGTTGGGACACTCATCTACCGCTGATTGAGTTCTCTTACAACAACAGCTACCATACGAGCATTGGATGTGCTCCGTTCGAAGCGTTGTATGGAAGGAAATGTAGATCACCCGTTTGTTGGGCCGAGATTGGTGAAAGTCAGTTAACAGGCCTAGAGATCATTCAAGAAACAACCAACAAGATTTTCCAAATCAAAGACCGACTAAAAGCTGCCAGAGATTGCCAAAAGAGCTATGCCAACAACCGTCGGAAGCCTCTATAATTCAACATTGGGGACTGGGTTTTACTTAAAGACTCTCTTTGGAAAGGAATCGTTCAATTTGGAAAGAAAGGGAGGTTAGCCCCAAGATACGTAGGACCATTCGAGATTACAGAAAGAATCGGTCCAGTGGCTTACCGATTAAGGTTACCACAAGAACTCAGCGATGTACATGATACTTTCCACGTGTCGAACCTCAAGAAGTGTTTGGCTGACGAATCCCTTCACGTACCAATTGAGGAAATCAAGATTGACGAAAAGCTTCATTTTGTCGAGGAACCCATTGAGATCATGGATCAAAAGGTCAAGCAATTGAAGCGCAGTAGAATACCAATTGTTCGCGTAAGATGGAATTCAAAACGAGGGCCAGAGTTTACATGGGAACGGGAAGACCAGATGAAACTCAAATATCCACATCTGTTCGAGGATGACACTCTTGGACCTAACTCCAGCTGAATTTCGGGACGAAATTCTCTCAACTAGGGGATACTGTGACATCCGTCACCAAAAGGTCCATCAATTAACATGGATTCCGTTAACTTTTCTTCGCTCATTCATTCCTCATTATAAACTATTCGTGTGGATATCATTCTTGCTTTATCATCTTTCTGCTTGTGTTCTTATCGTTAACATATGCTATCCTTAAAATTTTTGCAATTATCGTCATCGTTATCATTAAATATACCATTTTTATATAATATTATTGACATTAATGAAACTTTTTTTTAGTTACAAATATCATTATTTACACTTTTATCATTAATATAACTAGCCGAATGAGGTCGTTTTCGACCGAAACAAATTTGGGAACTCGGGGGCAAAGTGCAGGGACCAAATGTGACATTTTGCCAAAGTAGGGCTGCGTATATAAACTCCATTTCCAGCCCTAGCCTCCATTTCATCTTCTTCTTCTTCATCTTCTTCTCCTTTCACTTCCTCCTCCTCCTTGCACCAAACCGCCCATTTTCTTTGCGTTTTCACTAGCAACACCTCGACTACAGCTAAGTCTACTCCATTCTTGCAGGTAGACGACCTTGGTCGTCCCTTTTCTTGCTTGTTTACTACTGTCCATTAGGGTTTCGGGTGTTCAGGGCCAACCCGAGCACATGAGGTCGTGTGGGTGCGTGTGATGTCTTTCTGCGTGTTCTTCTTGCTTGGGTGTGTTTGAAATGTGTTTCTGGAAGTCATTGTGGTGTGAATCTCATGCACGGAGCAGCCGAAGGCTGCTCTGCACTTCTGCAGTCGCGATCCTGCTGTTCAGGCGACTGGGTCGACCATGCGACTGAGCCATGCGACTGGGTGAGTCGTGCGATTGAGTCATGCATCTGTGTCTATAGTGCGACTAAGTTATGCGACTAAGTGTGTCGTGCGACTGAGTCGTGCGACTGAGTCGTGCGACTGTGTGTTTGCGTGCGATTGAGTAATGCGACCGAATGAATGTGTGCGATTGAGTCATGCGACCGAATGAATGTGTGCGATTATGCGTGTATCGCACGACTGAATGCCACTCGCATGAATGGAGGTTCAGTCGTACTAATGAAGCTGATTCGTATGAATGAAGGTTGATTCGTGCGTATGGATGTTGAGTCGTGCAATTGGGTGCTGTGTGGTACGACTGAATGCTGAGTCGCACGATTGAAGGTTCAATCGTACGAATGAAGCTGATTCGTACGAATGAGGGTTGATTCGTGCGGATGGAGTGTTGAGTCGTGCGTCTGGTCCTGTCGTGCGACTGAAGTTGCTGTGTGTGAATTCCTTCTTGTGTGTGGTGTGTGTATGTCGTGTGATGTTAAGGTGACATCAACACGGTTGTCATTGCTAATGACAATGTTAAAGTCAACACTATCAAACTTACTAATGTTATTCCAAATCCAATCAACTTAACATTTTACAATTATCAACAACCGATTTGTAACTACTAATATTTACCAAATACTTCTCTAATAATAATGGAACTTTTATACAAATATCATCGGCAATGACGACGATTTCTGGTACTTGGATCTACATAAGATCTAATGTGTATGTCTGCTTGTGTGTGTTACACGCGACCAAACCGATACAACCCGAACCGACCGAACGTTACTATTTGCTTTATACATATCATTAATGCGTAACAATAACTGTCAATAGGTGTTCGACCGTTTACTGCATACAACATTTGGAAACTTTGCTCATTCATACTTACCAGTTAACAAGTGAGTTTCGTGGCCCCTTTTTACGCTTATGCAACATTTCAATCATTTACAAACATGGGGGAAAAGTACGCTGACCCACTTTCTATGCTGTACAACTTACATACAATTTTCATACTTGGAATCAACGTGTTACTGTTTTGTGAGTACTTATCTGATACATGCTTGAGTTTGCTATGTGGTACTTTCTTTGCAACCATTTAATTCCAGTGTGGGAACCGATGGATAGGTATTGGTAGTACTACTGGGTTGACACCCCCACCCTTGTTTGTTGGTATACTAGTTGGTACCAACAGTGGCCAGGAACGGGCCCTCGGGTGAATATATTCCGACAAGATTCTGTGTGTACGTCATTAGGTTTGGTTGTAAAGCTCTTTGCCATGTGATTTTGCTTACTTATAACTGTATACACGGTATTCCACAACATTTACTATACAACATCAATTACTTTCTTACTTTTTAAACCTGCGAGCTCACCAACAATTTTGTTGACCATTTTGAGCATATCTTTTCAGGTGACAATGCTAATTGAAGATCTAGGTGTGCTGCCTTAGTGGAGACCCTAGGATGCATTTTTGAGACTAAACATATTTGACAAACATTCATTTTGGAACATTGTTGTAGTCTAATTAAACAACTTCATTCTTTTAATACTTGTTCCCGGGTTGTGGGAATTACATTACAATGTTATATTCATTTGATTATGTGAATCATTTAACCTGTTTATGCTTATGGCTATGTTGTCGTGAATATTGACTAAACATGACACAAGTCTCCTTTGTGTCGGGTGTCGTCATGACACGCTTTATCATCATTTATTATATTGCATCTCTATTGTCTACTATGTGTTATGACGATCCCGTCTCGTTACATCCCCGTGTTTCCGCTTTTAGCGGGGGTGTGACAGCCCATATGTGTGTTGCTCTGTGTATGGTTGCAGGTACAAATATTATTCTTGGTCAATTACTGAAATTGACCAAGTGTAAGAAATATCTACGGATGAACATTTTGTTCTTCCGTAGATATGTTTCTTACAAGTAAAAAATATCCTAAGATCATCTGCGGATGAACAAATCGACTCAGGAGTTCAAGTGAAAATTTGAGTTCAAGTGAAGACTCCTACGGATGAGCAAACTCCTGCGGATGAGCAAACACCTTCGGAAGACAATACCTTCGGAAGACTGAATACCTTCAGAAGAACAAACACCTACGGAAGACTATGCAGCCGCGGAGTCCAAACACTTGTATTTAAATAATGCAAGTGTTACAAGTCAACAAGTCAACAAGACAGTTGTGCGAATCCCAAGAGATCCGTATTTCTATAACTGAAACACATGTGCCTATAAATATGGATCCTAGGTTTCACATAAAAAAACAACACATGAACACAAACAACCAAGCATCAATACGGCAAACCCAAACATCACATCAATTCTCACAAACATAAACCCTAGCAGCCGTCACATCAACATCAACACGTTTGAGGCATTTATTGTTCATTATTTATTTATCTGTAATCATTAATCAATTATTTGAAATTCGTTTGAATCAAATCTTTTATTTTGCTTATTAATTGTGTTCTTCTCATTGTGTTCGTCATAATCATTAATCATTATATTTGATATTTAGTTATTAAAACAATTAAACAAGGTTAATGTTGATTCCGGAAACATTAACTTGATTCCATATTAACACCGATAATTCCTGATTGCGGTTCTTGGATTCACAATATCGGTTAACTATTTAAAGACAAATGTATGACCAATTCAGATAAGAGTTCTTAATCATTCAACATTAGACCTCTTAACCATTCAACATTTGTATAATACTTAACCATTCAGAGGCAAATGTCTGAACCATTAAGACATTTGCTCACGAAACAAACATTCTGAACCATTAAGTGCTGAAACAATCAGACATCTAAACCATTAAGAGGCTAATTCAGATGCTACCAAACAGCCCCTAACCCTAAACGACTTGAAGATACTTATCCTTTGAGTTCCTCTTACTTTATAGGGGAGACGATTGAATTGAAGGGGAAGGCAACTAGCGAGAGTGTTGAAGGGGTTGATGGTAATGGACAAACGGAAAGGCGCGTCTTACAGATTCTGTAAAGTTACCTTATTACCCTAGTAAAATGCATTATATAGTAGTATTAGACTACTAACGTATAAGTTTATTGAGATTTTAATTTCCACTAATACGTCTAAAAGTTTCAAAACGGCCATTTAACATTGTTTTTTTGTGTTTTGTTATGTTTGTTTATTATTGTTCATTTATGTTAGTTTATTATTGTTCCTTTGTGTTCGTTTACGTTCGTGAAGTGTTCATTTAGCTTTTTAGCGAATGAACATGAACGGACACGAACATATTTATTTTCTTAATAACGAACATGAACAAAAAATTATGTTTGATTATGTGTTCATGTTCGTGTTAGGTAAAAGTTAAATTAACATACATGAACATGTTGATGTTCATGTTCGTTCGGTTTATTTACAGGCCTAAAAAACTATTGTGCGATATGGCGGGCGCAATGCAGCAGTGTAACATTTTATAACCAGCACGTGTTTCTGGTACTTTGTTATTCTTGTAGTATTTTACAAAGTCTATTATGTTTTTTTGCCTTTAGGTTTGTAGCATCATCGTGCTGCACATACGTTATAAGTTTTATACATGTCTAGCAACTAATAAATAAGCATATAAATTATCAAATAGTTCAAGAAATTATTGATGCAAAAACATAATACACGAATCTAGTCTTAATAAACCGTTAAACTATTAGACATGTCACACCCTCAAAATCCATGTGCGGGGTTTTACCGCGAGGCGTGTGAACAAACCAGGATCACAGTCAGTAGTTACATAGAACGACTCTATATGCCACAAGTAAATAAAACAACCAAAGATTTAGTCTAAAATAGTGCGGAAGCGTTTTGAAAACAACCAAACAACTTAAAGTATAAATATGGCAAAACATGTGCCAACCCAAAATAGTAAACCATAATCGTTAAAATACTAATGTCTTGAAAACCGAGTCTTAGTATGCAAGTGAACCGTGAAGTGCTCCTAGAGGCAAGCAGCTTAATGACCTGAGAAAAGCATACTAAAATGTCAACACATAGGTTGGTGAGTTCAAGAGTTTGAGTTCAGTAAACATATAAACAGTTGTGATATATATATAAGCAGTGTATTGCAATAGATAGCTAGTCTATTAATAGCAAATATTAATACATAGTGATTTCGCAATTGAAGCTGACTGTGATAGTTGTTGCCTCCTGTCACGACTTACCATGTCGTGACAATGTTCAATAGGACAAATTGCACCCGGTTGACCTCGAGTCACACAGGTGGGGCTCGTCAGACCCAGTAGTACTACCCAAGTTTCCCCGCTATTTAATATTAACAATTCGAAAGTGTGAGGACTTTTCCATGATAAATAGCACTATATCAATATTATACACAACTTAAATATTAAAAGCGTTCGTAAAATACCAGTATGCTATCTCCCCCAAAAGAGATTAAATAAAGCGTGGGGCATGAACTCACCTGATGTATGCAAAGAGTACTTAGGGTTTATTTGAGAAACGAGTGGATAGCCAACCTTCAAAGGTTACCTAGATCATGCGAGTACATAAGTACGTGTAAATGAAAGACATGTGAAACCCTAATCATACCAAAACCAAAGACTCAAGCTTCCAGACAAATAGACACGTTTGACCTAGTTGACCCGTTTGACCCGTTGGTGACATTATGAGTTACAATTCAAATAGAGCCAATGAGAACATATAACATACATGACTAACATTCAAACAGTATCATACACATGCTACATTATCCATACATAACCCTTAAGTCATAGCCATGCCCATAGTATTCAACATACACCATAATCATTACTCACCAAACCCAAACATGATATCCTAGCAACTAATCAACACCAACTTCATACATGATCACCAAAAATCCAAATATCATCCATGATTATCCAAAACATCTCATACAACTAATTCAACATGATTCATCACCTTAGAATTCATCCATGATCATACTAACATGCTCCTAATATCCCAAACATGTTCATATCATCATACATCAAACTTTACACAAATAAAGTTTCCCTTTTGGGAAAGAACATCCCAAAATCTATCAAACATCCAAGGCATACATGAATTCAATATAATTATACCATCTCAAGCTCCATACAATATCTAAACATGCTTAACATCACCTAAACACCATAATCTAACCATCTTCATAAACAAAAGTTTCTACTTTTGGCAAGCTATGAACCAACAACATGCATTTAAAGATATCTAGCATTCTTAACAACAATCTAGTATTTATACATCATCATGAACACATCCATAACATCAATTCATCAATAATTCAACATTTCATGCAAATAAAGTTACTATTATTAGTAACCTATGAACATCAACCCTAAATCATCAATTTCTTGCAAGGTTCATGATTCCTAACATTCATACAACTTACTAATCATCTCACAATCATCAAACAATGATCATCCATACCAAATCATACAAAATTCGAACTAGGGTTTGACAAGAATCAAAATCCATGATTAAACCACTAAGAACATGTAATTCATACATAATCCACGTTAACTAACATGTATTCTACCTAACTAACATATAAACATCATCAATTTATCAAAACTCAACACCAAGAACATCAATTTCGTGAATCAAGGTTCGGCCAATATGAAAAACATCACAAAAACATGAACAAATCTAACCTTTAACGTGTAATGCAACAAAATTGAGACTTGTAATGCTTTGTAGGCCTTGAGATCGATCAAATCCAATGCACAATGATGGTTTCTTGCTCAAAATCGCAAAGAGAGGGGAAGAGTGGAGAGTTGCGGCCGATTTGGGGTTTGGGGGGATTAGGGTTGGTTAATTTTGTTAAGTTTTAGATTTAGGTAATTACACTTAACCCCCTTTATTTTATATTTTATAAAAACTATTCTTTTAAACACTTTTTGAAAGGTTTTAACTTAATAATACCAACATTATTAATCAACAATAATAATGTTTACATTATTTTCACAAGTCACAAAATAGGCAATCTAAATATACGCGTTTCCACGATACGCGATTAATTCTCAATTAACATATAAAAACATGCAAACACTAAACATAATACAATAATTACATAATCAATTAGATTATCAATAATTTGACATTATTTAATATTATTAGGTCACCAACGTTAAACGACAACTAGTGTGTGCTCACGACACGTGTATGCAAGACTTAACGAAACTAACGGAGTTTGGTAACGGAAATTTACCGGATGTCACATTATCCCCATGTTGAAAGAATTTTCGTCCCGAAAATTGCGTTACATGGTGAGAGTGTTCCATCACTGGTCTACTGCATTGGCACACAGAAATCGAAATCGAGTGAGTTTTGGATGAGTTGTCACATAATCCCCATGTTGAAAGAAAGAAATTTCGTCCCGAAATTTAAATCAATACCTTCGTCTGCAGACATCGTACTTCTCGAATAGATGAGGATACTTAAGCTTCATTTGATCTTCGTTCCCATGTGAATCCGGGTCCACGTCGCGAATTCCAACGGATTTTGACAATAGGTATCTTGCTCTGCTTAAGTGTTTTCACCCCACGGTCCATACCTCACTGGTTCTTCAATAAAACGTAGTAGTTGCTCATCCACTTGAACCTCCTCCAGTGGTACGACCATCGTTTCATCAGTTATGCATTTCTTCAAGTTTGATACATGAAATACATCATGGATTCCACTTAACGAATCAGGTAGGGCTAGACGATAGGCCACTGGACCTATTCTTTCCACTATTTCAAAATGGTCCAACGTACCTCGGGTTAGCTTCCCTCGCTTGCCAAACCGAACTACGCCTTTCCATGGTGAAACTTTCAACAAACCTTGTCACCACCTGAAACTCTAAAGGTTTCCGTCTTTATCAGCATAACTCTTTTGTCGGTCTCGCGCTGCTGCCATACGATTCCGTATCTGTACTATCTTCTTAGTTGTTTCATTAATCAACTCGGGACCACAGTCAGTTGACTATCGCCAATTTCCGCCCAAAAACAGGTGCTCTACATTTTCTCCCATACAAAGCCTCGAAAGGTGCTGCTTGTATGCTAGTGTGATAACTGTTGTTATAAGAAAATTCCACCAATGGCAGGTGAACTTCCCAGTTATTCCCGAAATCAATTACACAAGCACGTAGCATATCTTCCAACGTCTGTATGGTACGCTCACTCTGGCCATCCGTTTGCGGGTGATAAGCAGACTCATATCTAATCGTTGTCCCAAAGATTTCTGCAATGATTGCCAGAAGTGTGACGTGAACGAGCGTCACGATCAGAGATAATGGAGATCGGTACACCGTGTCTGGAAACGATCTCCTTGAGAGGTACAGGCGGGTTAACTTCTCCATCTTGTCAGTTTCCTTTATAGCAAGAAAATGAGCAGATTTTGTCAATCGATCCACAATAACCCATATTGTATCACTACCATTACTAGTCCTGGGCAGCTTGGTAATAAAATCCATGGAGATTTGTTCCCATTTCCACATCGGTATCTCAGGTTGCTGCAATAGTCCGGATGGTTTTTGATATTCCACCTTCACCTTCGAGCAGGTCAAGCACTTGCTCACATATGTAGCCACATCCGCTTTCATATTAGGCCACCAATAGTGCGCCTTCAGATCATGATACATTTTATCGGATCCAGGATGTATAGAGTACTTAGATTTGTGTGCCTCACTCATAACCAGGTCTCTCAAATTTCCATAGGCAGGCACCCAAAGTCTATCCATGAAATACCGAATTCCATCTTCCTTCATGACCAGCTGTTTATCCATTCCTCTCAACGACTCAGAACCAATGTTTTCTGCTTTCAAAGCTTCTACCTGTGCCTCCTTAACTTGTTCAGGCAGTTGAGTACTAATAGTGAGCTGTAAAGCTCGCACCCGTCTGGGTTTAGCTGTTTCCTTCCGGCTTAAGGCATCAGCAACCACATTCGCCTTTCCCGGATGGTATTTAATAGCGCAATCATAGTCGTTTAGCAGCTCCACCCAACGTCGTTGCCTCATATTCAATTCCTTTTGCTCAAAGATATGTTGAAGACTCTTGTGACGGTGTGTAGATTGTGCACTTGGTACCGTACAAGTAATGTCTCCAATCTTTAAGGCAAAGACTACAGCACCCAATTCTAAGTCATGAGTAGTATAGTTCTTCTCATGAACTTTTAATTGTCTCGAGGCGTAGGCTATCACTTTGTCTCGCTGCATTAAGACACAACCCAAGCCTTGAATGGATGCATCACAATATACACGAAGTCATCGTCCCTTCTGGCAGTGCTAGTATCGGCGCCGGTACATAGCTTCTGCTTTAGCGATTGAAAAGCCGATTCTTGGCTTTCACCCCATTTGTATGTAGTCCCTTTGTGAGTCAAAGCTGTGAAAGGTTGTGCGATCTTAGAGAATCCCTCTATGAATCGCCGATAGTAACCTGCTAATCCCAAGAATTGTCTTATTTCACTCGGCGTTTTAGGTGTGGTCCAATTCTTGATCGCCTCAATTTTGGCAGGATCAACATGTATCCCTTTCTCATAACAATATGACCTAAGAATTGTACTTCTCGTATCCAAAAGTCACACTTAGAGAATTTGGCGTACAACTGTTTCCTTTTCAGTAGCTCTAAGATCATCCGCAAATGCTCCTCATGGTCTTCCTTCGTCCTGGAATATATCAGTATATCATCGATAAACAAAATGACAAACTGATCGAGGTACGGTTTGCACACACGGTTCATGAGGTCCATGAACACAGCAGGTGCATTTGTCAACCCAAAAGGCATGACCAAGAACTCATAATGACCGTAGCGGGTACGAAACGCGGTTTTGGAAATGTCTTCTTCGCGTACTCTCTGAGTTGATGATAGCCAGATCTCAAGTCAATCTTCGAAAGTAGTAACTTGATCCCTGGAGTTGGTCAAACAAGTCATCGATACGGGGTAGAGAGGTATCGGTTCTTGACTGTTACTTTATTTAGCTCCCTATAGTCAATACACATCCGAAACGTGCCATCCTTCTTCTTAACAAACAGGACAGGGGCTCCCCAGGTGATGTACTAGGGCGAATAAAACCCTTATCTAATAGCTCCTGGAGTTGTGACGACAACTCCTGTAGTTCGTTCGGTGCTAATCGATAAGGTGCTCTAGCAATCGGGGCTGCGCCGGGAGTTAGCTCAATTTGGAATTCCACTTGACGATGAGGTGGTAATCCAGGAAGATCCTCTGGAAACACCTCTGGAAAGTCGCGCACTATGGGAATATCCTCCATTCTCCTTTCCTTCGCCTGCTTATCAGTTACAAGCGCTAGAATAGCCACACGACCCTTTCGTAGTAACTTTTGGGCTTTCATGAACGAGATGATGCCTATCACAGCACCACTTCTATCACCTCGGACTGTCAGAATTGTGTCATCAACAGGAATTCGTATGATCTTTTCATGACATATAACTTCTGCTTGCTTGCTAGAAAGCCAATCCATGCCTATCACAACATCAAAACTCCCAGAGTAACAGGCATAAGATCTATAACGAAAGTATGACAGCAAGCTCTATCTTACAGTCTTTAAGGATATGCGTTACGTGAATCTGTTTACCGTCAGCCAACTCTACGGTGTATTTAGATTCTAGGGCGGAGGGTATATCACTTAAAAGACTACAGAATTTTAAGGACACGAAACTCCTATCAGCTCCAGTATCGAATAGTACCGTAGCAAAGCAACCATTAACAGAGAATCTACCAGTAACAGTTGTAGGATCATTTAGAGCCTCACCTGAGCCAATGACGAAGGCTCTCCCTTTTGCTCCATCCTTATTACCGCCATTACCGTTGCCATTTCCACCGTTGTTGTTACCATTGTGTTGGTTATTGTTGTTGTTGTTGTGTCCAGTCCATTGTTTCCATTTCCATTTCTCCTTAGTTGCGGGCAATTTCGCTTGTAGTGCCCCTCTTTTCCACATTCAAAACAACCCTTAGGAGTTTCCTGGGGTTGTTGCGTCCTCCTAACCAGTTCGCCACGGCAATCCTTCGCAGCGTGTCCAATTTTACCACATCGCTGACATTTGAAGCTATCACATCGTCCCACGTGATGATAGTTGCACCGATTGCACTTCGGGTGTCTTCCACCATAACCACTGGGTCCTTGATTAGTTGCAGTTGTTTGGTTGAAGTTACGATTGTTGTCGAACCTCCGTTGTTGTTGGACCGGTTGTTGTTGCTGCTGAGGCTGAGGTTGACCGCCTGTCGATGATGATGCTTTGGTGTTACTACTACCATCCCACTTTCTTTTGTTATCGGGCACGCTTGCCACGGCGCCCCGCTTGGGTAGACGACCCTGTTCCACTGCTTGGTCAGTTAGCTTATGGGCTAACTGAATGGCTTGCTGTATGGTGGCTGGATTAGAAGCAGTTACCATACTCTGTATTTCGGGTACAAGTCCCCGTATGTAGTGCTCGATCCTCTTGTGCATCTCATTTACCATTCCCGGGCATAATGTTGCTAGCTCGTGAGTTCTAGTGGTGTAAGCCTCGATTTCT